>JARQOC010000005.1:312060165-312552169 GCA_033576535.1 Allobates femoralis
TTCCTTTTGTATGTGTGAAGCTGTAATTTACAGTAATTGGGTGATAATGGAACCCACATGTAATCATATTTTACTGACAAGAATGAAAACAAACTAATGACATGGTAACATAGAAGCAGCATGGGGTGTTACATATCGTCTGCACACCAGAAGAATAAAGAAGCGGTAAATAACATGACAGTACTAAAACACTGCTCCATTGTTTAGAGAAAGGGCAACACTGTCATTAAAACAAGGACAAATGAATGTCTTATTATTAATGCATACATGTGATGGTAAGGAAGTGTGACCTAAGTTAGGCATCTACTTGGAAATGACCAATCAATTATTCCTCATATTCTACATATATTCCCTTTCTCTTTTCTGAATATCTTATTTCAGTCATCCTCCTCGCAATCTGTGGAATGACCTAGGGAGCCATTTAATTATGATCGCACAAGAATTTGCTGTGAAATTAGGAGGTTTGGCTGTTCCTGGTGCACAGAATAATTTATTCTGACAGCTCTGACATCATAGAGTGACATTTTTCACACAAAGTCGTTTGCACATTATACACAATTTGTCACATCAAAGAAAACAGAGGCAGCAACACAAGTGCAGATAGTGAACATTGCTGCAACAGGTCAAGAGAACAAACTAATTGCTAAGGAATGGGTAACCCCAGATCTCACCACATCAATTGGGCCTGTGACAGCAATGCAAGAGTTAACAATGTGGCCATTACTCACAGCTTCTAGCCACTCCGGAGAATGATCACTGCCTAAACCTTGCCCTAAATGAAAATCCTTTAAATTATAAATTATTTTTACTGTTGTTATATTTATTATTTTTATCTTTTTACTTCTTTTTGTAAAGTATATTCAAATAAAAAAATCTGTTTTAGAAAACAAAGCAAAGTACAAAGACAAATTAATTCTTTGTATACTCCTTGAACAACCCTTTATTGTCTTCGCTAATTCCTTTAAGGGGTGGATTGCTCTTGATATTCTCACATTCTTTTGTTTGCATAGATAAATTGTTATCATTTCTCACGGAGTAATTTGGAGTGTGATGTGCTAATTCTTGTGAAAGAGAAGTACTAACCCATGTAGTCATGCCACCAATGCACATCTAGTGTGTCATTTGGATGCATATGAAGTGTCCTATAAATTATATATTGTACTAATTGCTAACCCGGATCTATTAGAGGACAGCAGTGACGACCAGTCATTAGAATTAGAGAATAATAGGCAGCAGTGTTTGCTGTGATCAGCGGCTGGCTTGGCACTGCTGAATACTGGAGGTTGCTCTCATTAGCACTAATCATCTCGCCATTAGACATGAGTGGAGTCAGTCTGGGCCTTCTCTTCCTTTTTTACCACATTACATTTGTGTCATGCTTTGCAGCAGAACACGATATCCCCATAGAGGAAAAGAGCTATCCTGGCAGTGAGCTTTACTTGGGAGCACTGTGAATAAGAGCATCAGGACTAATGAATATTGTGTTGAGCAGTCCTGCATGGAATGTTAATGTAGCTTTGACTAACTGCGAGTAAATAAGGGGAAAAGTGCATTATAAGTGGAATGTGGGGTGATAGCATCTCTCGCTTCTCCTGTCCAGGTCTCGTCAATATCTCACATTACAGCTTACTGGGCTAGTACGGGTCCCCTGGCATGGAAGTCCTAACTTGAGCCCAGCAAAGTCAATACTCTCTAAGGGCTCCAAATGAATGAGGCCACTATCCAACCAGCCAGGAGAGCTGCTGGTACCCTTCACTCGGGCTCATAGAACCAGAATCCACCAGGCAGATTAGTATCTGTTGCTGGCGTCTCAGCACAAATCCCTGAAGGCGTTCTGACCCTTTGAAGTTTCTTCTATTTTGCTTACACAGAAGTTTACATGATTAAGTCAGGTTTTTACAAGGCTCAACAAGGCAAATTTAATCACCTCGGAACATTCCACACGAGAGAAAAATCACAACAGTTGTCCTGCTCATTTACCAGTCGGAGATATACAAGAGGCTGTAATGTGTGAGGGAAATTAACGCTGCTAATTCCCATGACAGCACACTCCAGTCTATTACCAGCAGAGAGAAGCAGCTCCTAGCCGCGTTATACATACTGTCATTACTGAGGGGTGCTCACTGTACACAGACACACCAATGAAGAGCATTGATATCTATCTATCTAGAAAACATTTTTAAAGCAGCGTTTCAAAAAGTAGTATAACTACGGTGCTCACATCAGTTCCAGGTGGTGGGAATCAACCACCAACATACCACATACGCATAAAAAACGAACTGCAGCACTCTTCTGTAATCTCTCCTTATGCCTTTATTGGCCCTCAGGTGAACATGGCTTACCATGCCATGTTCACCTGAGGGCCAATAAAGACATAAGGAGAGATTGCAGAAGAGTGCTGCAGTTCGTTTTTTATGCATCTATCTATCTATCTATCTATCTATCATCTAATTCAATCTACTTTGGACTGACTTTGCATTACCAGGATTTTGCACCATATGGTTTCATATAAGTTTGCGCTCTTCCATTTTTTTCTATTTTTGTATCTATCTATCTAGAACCTGGTGCAGCCACACACTGTAAGTACTAATATGTATGCAAACATTGAATATATGACTTTTTATCTGCATTAGGGCCCATCACACAGACAGATATCTGTGCAGATATTGGTCGCAGATCTCTGGTTGCATGAAATCATGGACACATTGCTCCATTTTGTGGCAGTATACAAATGGAGCAATTGTCCATGATTTCACTGCAACCAGAGATCTGCGAACAATATCTGCACAGATATCTGTGTGTGTGACGTGGCCCATACTGCTATATATAATATGCTTCTACAAATAAGGTGTCATCTAGAGTTTCAGCACTCGTTAAAAACAGTCTTAGGGTATGTGCCCACAGGACGTTTTTTAAGCAGTCTGAATGCAGCAAAACCTGAGGATCCTAGAGTCCTTGACAGATTAGCTATGATCTTGTCTGCGTTTTTTGCACGTTTTATGTGCGTTTTTGATAGCTGTGTTGTTCCTGCTTTTTTCCATTGACTTTAGCAAAAACGCAGGAATAATTGACATGTCAATTCTTTCCCATCCGCACCAAAAACGCAGGTATTTGACAGTTCTTGACACTTGCAAAACCAATGTGTGGCACAGCGTTTCTGTGAAATACATTGGTTTTGCTGGGAATCAAAACCGCTGGACAAATTAGCATACATTACCATAAAACCAATGGTTTTCTGCATGCGGAAACCGCAGGAAAAACTCAGCAAAAACGTCCTGTGTGCACATACCCTTTAACTGATGGGGAAGTGCACAGTCAGAAATGGAGGCAGTCACTACTTCTAGTAGTATATTGCAAAGAAACAAAAACCTGACTAGCACCTACTAACAGAATAAAACATATGTGAACAGGTGCAAACTGCAAAGACTGCATAATACACAAAAGAATATAGCAGCAGTCTGTATATGCTCAGGTGTCAGAAAAAATTGAATAAATGGAATATAGATTGCATTACTCCTATATAGAATATACTTAGAAAATGAAGGTATTTACCTATTTTCTATCCACCTCATTATCTATGTATTTACTATTTATCTATCGATCTAGAACCTGGTGCAGCAACACACTAAGTTCTAATATGTATGCAAACATTGAATATATGATATTTAAACTCCATTATTGCTATATAGAATATGCTTATAAAAATAAGGTCCTTAGTGATCAATTTAACCAACTCTCAAGGGCCAAAGGGCTATAATAATAATAATCTTTACTTATATAGTGCCAATATATTCTTCAGAGTTTCACAATTCATGTTCAAACAATCATAAGAAACACTTATCAAAGTACAATACAATACAAAGCATAATACAATAATTAAAGCAAAATAATGACATATATGGTAAAGGGCAGGTAGGCTTCAGCACTCATTAAAAACAGCCTTTAACTGATGGAAGAAGTCATTAGTCAAAAATGGAGGCAGTCATCACCTCCACTAGGTTTACAAAGGCTGCCTTCAGACTGCGGCAGCGTCCGGTCCGGGGCTGTCAGAAGTGACAGCCTGGACCGGAGTTTTCCTCCATAGAATCCTGTCGGGCTGCACGGAGCTGGATCGCAGCGGGTGGTAATTAGCTGCTATCCGGCTGCTGTGTCGCCGGATGAATCGTGCAGAAGTGGGGATTTTCTGCCGATTCCAAAACCGTTGCATGCACCGTTTTTGGAATCGGCAAAAAATCCCCACTTCTGCACGATTCATCCGGCGACACAGCAGCCGGATAGCAGCTAATTACCACCCGCTGCGATCCAGCTCCGTGCAGCCCGACAGGATTCTATGGAGGAAAACTCCGGTCCAGGCTGTCACTTCTGACAGCCCCGGACCGGACGCTGCCGCAGTGTGAAGGCACCCTAAGAAACAAAAACCTGAGCAGCACCTACTAACATAATGAAGCAAGTGTGAACAGGTGCAAACAGCCATGACTTCATATTACACAAAAGAATATAGCAGCAGTCTGTATATGCTAAGGTGTCTAAAAAGATTGAATAAATGGAATAGTGACTAGTAACAAGTCCAAAACCGGGCACTACAGGAAACTGGGATTTTCACTCAGTAAGGCTGTGGTCACAGTTGCCATGCGTTTTTTTTAGTGATTTTACAAAACTCATGCGTTTTTTCATGTCAGCATGAGTTTTGTAAGGTGTGTGATGGCTCCCTGCGTTTTTGGCTGCGTTTTTGAATCTGCACCTAAAAATAGTGCTTGTAGTATTTTTTGGAGCGTTTTGAAAAACGCATGCGTTTTTGTAGAAAACGCATGCGTTTTTATAACATGGGTTCCTATGGGAAACGCATGCAAAAACGCATGTACAATTAGTACCTTTTAGTGCCATTCAAAAACGCATGCGTTTCCCATAGGAGCCCATGTTAAAAAAACACATGCGTTTCCGGAAAAGCATGCGTTTTTTTTTAACATGGGCTCCTATGGGAAACGCATGCGTTTTTGAATGGCACTAATTGTACATGCATTTTTGCATGCGTTTCCCATAAGGCCCCTTATTAAAAAACGCATGCGTTTTTGGATATGCTCCAAAAACGCATGGGACAGTCACACATGCTTTCTGGCTATTAGGGCATGCGTTTTTTAACATGGGGGCCTATGGGTGTGTTTTTTACATGCGTTTTTGAAAACACAGGTCTCCAAAAACGCATGTGAAAAATGGTACTGTGACCACAGCCTAAATGTTTTGTGCTGCTCAGCCAGGCAGTGTGCACATGCACCGAGATTGTTCTCACTTCATTAAGCAAAAATCAACCGATATCATAATAGAGAGCAAAAAAGGGCACTCGCCCATAAGGTGCAAAAGATCTAATTTATTAGAAGTTATTCCGGTTCCATTTTCAGTATGGAGGGAGGGGGTGTGGTGGTGAATGGACAACGGCCCATTTCATGCTGATCGGCACGAAATGGGCCGTTGCCTGTTCTCTGCTTTAGGGTGCATTCACACACTGTGTATTTACTGTGTATTTTTACGCGAGTGCTGTTGCAGTTTTTGTAGCCAATACCAGGAGTGGAACAATCAGAGGAAAAGTGTAATAGAAACAAGTGCTCCACTTTTGTATTTAATCACCCACGGCTGGTTTTGGCTACAAAAACTGCAAGAGCACTTGTGTAAAAATACGCAGCAAATAGGCAGTGTGTGAGCGCACCCGTAAGAGTACCATTAAACGACGCAATAATGCATGCAATTTCATTGGCAATTTGCTGTTTGCAGTGAAATCATGGACACATTGTTCTATTTTGTTGCTCTGTACAAATGTAGCAATGTGTCCATGATTTCACTGCAACCAACAAATTGCAAGTGAAATTGCCTAGCAATATTGTGTCGTGTAACGGTACCCTAATACCTTCCTTGTGCCTCTGTAGCCCTCAGCGCCCGGTTATTGACCAAAACGTTTCTGAATCTTCATTTATTAGGCGTGCAGGCACGGATTGTGATGTTTCAGTCACTAGGAGTTTTTTCTAGCCTAGGCTAGAAAAAAGTCCTAGTGACTGAAATGTTGCAGTCCATGCCTGCACGCCTAATAAAGGCAAGTTGTACATCTTGAAGAGGAGTGCTGCAGTCTTTTTTTTTTACATGGTCTGTATACAGGCACAGCTGAACCCTGTTCTGGGTTGATATTTAGCACCCAATTTTTTTAGTGCTGCTCTTGTTTTTCTAAACTCTATCTATCTATCTATCTATCTATCTATCTATCTATCTATCTATCTATAAAAAACGAACTGCAGCACTCTTTTGGGATGTTCCTTAGGAAGGAACATCCCAAAAGAGTGTTGCAGTTTGTTTTTTACATATATGGTCGTTATATTGGTGGTTGATTCCTACCTAGAACTGATGTATAGCACCTTAGCAAAGCTATTTGAAACGCTGCTTTAAAAGTTTTCTCTATCTATCTATCTATCTATCTATCTATCTATCTATCTTCTTTCTTTTTACCTGATATCTGTCTCCAAACTCCATCAATAAAAGCATAAGAAATATCTGAAAGTCTAATTCCTATCCCATCTACATAGTGTAATGTTATTGTCTTGCCTGTGTCATGTAGGTGCCAATCACCATGTGAATTGTGTGGAGCGGCTGCAGCGCATTGCTTTGGTAAGGGTCATGTGTGTTGTTCTTTTTGTGCGGGGCTGTGTTTGAGTTGAGCACAGAATAAATATACCAGGAGAGAGCATCCAAGTCTGGTAAATGATTCCCGCTGTGGAACTTTCCAAGGAATAGGAAATGGACAGGAAATGACTCTCAGGCCTACAGTTTACCTGGATGTGTCTTTATTTGTGCTCCTGTTGCCTGTACTTTGGAAAATGTGTGACCCACACACACTGTGGCAAAGTGTTCTATCTACTATGTACCATTCTGGATTGTGCAGTCAGCCCTGGTTTATCTCCTGGACAATTAGGCAATTAGAAACTTGTAAACTGGTTGTTTTGCATTGCTCCCCTTTGTGACATATGTACAAATGATTGTTGGCCCCTGAGCAATATAAATGAAGTTGTTCTACAGCCAAAGAATATTTTTTGAGTTGTCACTCACTTCTTTTTCCACATTAGTACATGAACCTGCTGGTCAGTCTTGTATTCAGTGTTCTCTAATGGCCACTTTACACACACCAACTTATCTGTCCAACTTCTGAACAGATCTCTGGTTGCAGTGAAATCATGGATACATTGTTCCATTTTGTGGCTGTGTACAACATGGAGCAATGTATCCATGATTTCACTGCAACCAGAGATCTGTTCAGAAATTGGACACAGAAGTTGGTGTGTGTAAAGCGGCCCTAAGTTCAAGCACATCACATGACAATCATAAGGAATTGAAAATGAGTATGTATCCAATTAAGTTCAGTTCCTCTTGTGCCTGGTGCCCACTTCCCTGGGGCTTTTGAGAATCAGTATAAATCTTGATAGCAAAACACAACCTCCCAAAAATAGGTATTTGTCTGGCAAAATCTTCATCTGGACCAAACTTTGGAGGTTTTCCACTTCTTCAAACCTGTATTGGATATCTAAATGGTACTACATTTTTGGAGTGCTATGAATCCCTTTTTGGGAGTAAAAGAGAGCCAAATACAAAACATGGTAGCAGAAAAACATTTAAACTGTTTTCAAACATTATTTTTAGTGTTTTATTTCCAATTTGTAAAAACATCATGAATTTCATGTGTATCTTTTATATATCTATGAAGCCTATAGGAAAACACACTTGGATAATTTACACATGTTCAGTATTTAGTGAACGGTTTATGTCAGTATCTATAAGTCAATACCAGGAGTGGCTAAAAAATGTAGAAGTGTTGACGTGATTCTGTGGAACCCACTGGGACGGGGTACTCGGTACCGGACTGGGGTACTGCTGGGGATGTCACAGCGGTCTTGGTCCGGACCGTGTCCAGGGGGTCAGCAATAAATGGGGGGTGTTTACACGGTAGTTTGTTGTGACGCCACCCACGGGTTGTGGTCAATGAGGGGACCACCGCTGCAGTGTACTTCTTTCAGGAGGATGGATGGATGCTGCAGCCAGGTGGATGAGCCCGCCTCGGGTCGAGACAGCTCCTGACAGGGTAAAATGGTGGATTGACAGTTCTGTATACCTGGAATCAGACACGGACACTGAAGCAGGGTTCACCGGGTTTACTTGTAAGTTCTTCACAGTCACACAGTGCACGGTACAGTTCAGTTCTTAACAGCTTTACACAGTTAACTTCGGTAACACTTGAACCCTCTGCAGCCAGATTGTCACTCTGAGACCCCTCACTCTTTCTATATGTCCTCTCAGGCTGATTCTCTATGCTTCTTCTGGGTGGATTGCGGAGCGGCAGCTCGGTCCCTCAATGTAGCTTCCCACTAAGTATATGGGCGGTAAGCCGGGTCCTCCTAGTTGCTGCTATGCCCCCAACCCTGTAGTGGGAACACGGATCTGGAATCTGTGTTCCCCGTCAGTTTGGGGAGCTGGTATAAGACTTCAGTCCCCCTCAGAGCCGATACTCTGGTTCCAGCCTAGCCTTGGGTGTCCCTGTCTTGCAAGGGATCACCGGGCTCTTTTCTACCCGTGTAACTTCCCAAGTACTTCAGGAGAGTCTGTCCTGTCAGTAATTTGTCAGCGCTACCGTCTTCCTCGGACCCGTTGGCACCGGTCCGGTTTCTGCTGTTCCTGTCTTTACTGGTCACTCTGTCTTTACTGGTCTTGGCTGCTCGGCACTTGCCTACTCCTCTTGGTTTTTTCCTCTCAGCCTGCTCCGGCCTACTGGCTAACTACTTCCTGTTTTCCCCTTTTATACTGGTTCGTTACCATGATTACGCCTCATCCACTTATAACTGGCCCTACTACCCCTTGCCTGCCTAGAGTCCCAGGCTCGGGGTTGGGTCTGTGTCAGTGGATGTGTGTTTTAGAGGTGTTGGATATACAAACTGTCACTATCTCCTGGCTGCAGTTCCTACCTGTGGCCACCCTGGTCGCAGGGGCGCCACAATTCTATTAGGGGGCCGTCACACACTACGATTTTGTGAGCGAACGCAATAACAATCTCAGGGGTGCACGCTCGTGGATAACATCGTTAGTGAGGTGTCACATGTATAGATAACTTTCATGATGCAGCAACTATGTGTGCAGATATCTTTCGCACAATCAGCGATGCTTGTCAATGTTGTGAATAAGCGAAATCGTTAAGGAGATAGTTATCGCGGTGCCACACTGAACGATGCAAGCAAATTGCCTAATCGACATCGTCTGATTTAGGGTCCGGTTCTCATATCTGCGATGAATGATCAGACCACTTATCGCTTGTAAAATTGACGTGTCACACGCAACGACGTCGTTAGAGCGACTGAAAATCTGTGACATTTCAGCGATATCTTTACAGGTATTGTAGTGTATAACGGCCCCCTTATACTTTTCCTATGATTCTTCCACTCCTACCGTGTTTCCCCGAAAGTAAGACCCTGACTTACATTTTTTGGGGGCCAAAAGTGGCCCCCTGTCTTACTTTCAGGGGGGTCTTATATTGGCAGCCCCAGCCTACTCACATACACACACACACACACACCATATATACTCATGTATAAGCCGAGGGTGGGAAATACAGCAGACGGCCACCCCGGTATACAGCCCCCAGCACAGGTATACGGCCCCCAAGCAGTGTGGTATACAGCCCAGCAGTGTGGTATACAGCCCAGCAGTGTGGCATACAGGGTATACAGCCAGTAGTGTGGTATACAGCCCAGCAGTGTGGTATACAGCCCAGCAGTGTGGTACACAGGGTATACAGGCCCCAGCAGTGTGGATACAGCCCCAGCAGTGTGGCATACAGCCCCTTCTGCTGGCACACTGCCCCGAACAGTGTTCTGGCCCCCCCCCCCCCACTGCTGCTCACATCTTACCCTACAGTGTCTTCTTGCAGCAGCCAGCGCGTCGGTCCTCCGTTCCCGTCTTAAACTGTCTCCCGGATCATGTGACCTGTCGCACCGCATGATGTCATCGCTAGTGCGACCGGCCGTCACATGATCCGGGAGACAGCTGAAGACGGGAACAGAGGACTGACGCGCTGGCTGCTGCAAGAAGACCCTGGAGGGTAGATGTGAGCAGCAGCAGGGGGTCTTACATTAGCCCCCCCGGTTGTAAGGCCTTATATTCGGGGGAGGCCTTACATTAGCAGGCTCCCCCTTTACCCTTAGGAGGCCTTACAATTGGGGGGGCTTACTTTCGGGGAAACACGGTAGTTTTGGCTACAAATACTGAGGCAAAAAACTCACAAAATACTCAGCATGTGCAAGTGGCCTTACACTTTACAAATACTGAGATAAAAAAGTCATCAAATGCTATGTCTGTGCATGTTGCCTTACACCTTAAAAATACTGAGGTAAAATACTCACCAAATACTCAGCGTGCACGTGACCTTACACCTTATAAATACTGAGGTAAAAAATGCAGCAAATATTCACTGCATGCACGAGGCCTTACACCTTACAAATACTGAGGTAAAAAACTCACCAAATACTCAGGGTGTGCACATGGCCTTACACCTTACAAATACTGAGGTAAAAAACTCACCAAATACTCAGTGTGTGCATGTGGTCTTACACCTTACAAATACTGATGTAAAAAACTCACCAAATACTCAGGGTGTGCACGTGGCCTTACAACTTACAAATACTGAGGTAAAAACTCACTAAATACTAAATGTGTGCATGTGGAGCCCACTGGGACAGGGTACTCGGTACCGGACCGGGGTACTGCTGGGGATATCATGGCGGTCTTGGTCCGGACCATGTCCTGCAAGTAAATGGGGGAATATTTACAGGGGGGTTTGTCGTCACGCCACCCATGGGTTGTGGTCAGGGTGACCACCGCTGCTGCAGAACCTCCGGGGGATGATGTTTGGCAGCTGGGGATGTAATGGCTCTCCGCAGGAAGAGCTTTGTTCCCCAGGGCAGAGATAGTAACTGTCTATAGATGGTGCTATGGATATTGCAGGATAGGGGTAGTAGTAGAGATGATAGTTGCTTGTGAGGGAATGCCGGATTTGAGCACAAGGATCACACAAACTCACGGTTTTGAAGTTTTCCAAGTCTTTATTACAGATGATGTTAGCAGAGTACTGTCCATAGAGTCGGTACCAGGGTCGGGTTACTCACACCCTGTCCAGGTCCTCAGCTTCCCTCTCCTGCGCTGTGTGTGTGACCCTGCTGCCGCTTCAGCTAGGCTGTTGGCCTGTCTTTCCTCACAGGTACCCCCTTTGCTAGGCAACTTTAGTCTTTCCTCTGTATTTCTGACCCCGCCGTGTTGCTTCGCTGAGGTACAGTGTAAATATATAACCTCCACTAGTCCTGGGTTTACAGTGCTGCGTGTGTCAGTCACAGTTTCGGATTGGTATCCGGTCTGTGCACTCCTCCGGGGAGAGTTATGAGGTAGCTCTGTCTCCCAGATGTGTTCTCCTGTTTCTCTTACTCCTTCCCTCAGACCCTGGCTAGGCCTGGAAGTGGTAGCAGGCTGTGGAGAGGCCTAAGGCAGCCCCTTTACACCACCAGTCTTTTCTTCCTCAGTCCTCCCAGGAACTGCACTAACTCCAACTCCAACTAACTGTCACTGCCACTCTGAGGTAAACAATATTAGCTCCTCCCACTCTTGAAGGTGCCACTTAAGCTCCACCCACCACTCTGCTCTTCCCTACTTCCTCTCCCCAGACCAGAATATATATAAGCGAGCTGCTTGAGCTCCCCCTTCTGGCCTAGAGGTGCTAATGTAGTGTTGTGGTGTTGTGTGGAGATTAACCCTTTGTGGTGTTACTGTGGACAAATTAACCCCTGGGGTGCCACATGACGTGACCTACATCTTACAAATACTGAGGTAAAAAACTCACCAAATACTCAGATGTGCAATGGCCTCACACCTTACAAATATGAGGTAAAAAACTCACAAGTACTCAGCATGTGAATAAGGCCTTACACCCTTACAAATATGAGGTAAAAAACTCAAATACTCAGTGTGTGCAATGGCCTTAACCCTTACAAATACTGAGGTAAAAAACTCACCAAATACTCGGCGTGTGCACATGGCCTTTTTACCTTACAAATACTGAGGTAAAAAAACTCACCAAATACTCAATGTGTGCACATGTTCTTACACTTTAGGCCCCTTTCACATCAGCGTTTGTGTGAAAATGCGGCAGTGCGGTCAAAAAAAATGCATCTGCCGCCTAACCGTCACACTTGCGGTTCACCTTCGGTAAGCCCCATGCAATGTCTATGGGGCTTGTGGCAGGAGCGGCAAGTGCGGTATATTTGCGGCTTCGGCACCTGCGGCAGCAAAAAAAAATCATTGCTTACCGCATTTTTTTCGCGGCCGCAGCTGCCGCAAGTGGCGAAACCGCATCTATACCGCACTTGCCGCACCTGCCACAAGCCCCATAGACATTGCATGGGGCTTGCCACAGGTGAACCGCAAGTGTGACGGTTAGGCAGCAGATGCATTTTTTTGACCGCAACTGCCGCATTTTCACACATAAAAGTACAAATACTGAGGTAAAAAACTCACCAAATACTTAGCGTGTGCATGTGGTCTTATACCTTATGAAGACAACCATATTAATTTAGTATGGGAATCCCTATGGTTACACAGGCCCTACAGGATTGGGATTTCAGAGTTCCTATTGGCTGTAGTTAGTCAGGACAATATTTAGCTTATCTCTGGGCAGTTTGAGCCGTTTCCAGGGTAACCTGCTCTCTGAGGTATCTTTCTCCCCTAGATGGTGATTGGCTGCAAGTATGAGGTAAAATACCTGGCAGCCTGGTGATTGGTCAAGCTCAGTTTGAGTGGGTGGTATGAAAATTATTTAAGGAGCACCCGGGATCAGCTGGCTCCATTGTCAGCTGGAGCTGTGAAGAAAAGAACAGAGACATGGACTACCCCTATGGCAGGAGCTGTTGAAGAGAACCAGCGGGCCAGGAGGAGAAGAGTAGCTGAGGAGCTGCTGCAGATGCCGCCACAAGTGACCTTACCGGTCGTTGCTGAAGAAGAGACATCGGCGCCCGGCGGTGAAGTCTCCGAGGCGGCTCCGGTGGACGAGAGACCCCCGATCCGGCTGCAGCTGCGGAGAAGAGGAAGAGGCCGGCGCAAACTTCCACATCACTGCCGGCTGTCATCGATCCTCTCGTGAGGCAAAGAGCTCTGCCCCTAGAGATGATGATGCCTCACATCCCCCAGAGGCCGCTGGCAGAGGGAGAGAGCGGCGGGAGAGGTCCAGCAGCTCAGCGCTGACCCATCTAGCCGCCGTCGCCGTAAAAGCGCGACGGTGGCCCAGGCACCAGAGGCACAGTAGCGGTCATCGGAGAGACAGTCCCGGACGTCAAGCTCCAGGCAGCAGATGGACAATACAGCAGCTGATGCCTGGGGTCCTGGGTCAGGCTCATCGGGTTCCGAAGATTCCTGGGCCCTTTCTCCAGTACAGCATCCATCACCTGCAAGCCGGACAGGGTGAGAGCGTCCATGTACCCCTGTCTGTGGCCCCTAATGTAGACTTGTCATCTCATATTAAGGTTTTCGTAGAGCAGTTAATTAACAATGTATTGTCTTAGTCGGGCATTGATTATGGGCCCAGGCCTCTGTCCAGGGCCGGACCTACCGTGGTGCAGCTGGTTGAGCTGCACCAGGGCCCCGACCGGTTGAAGGGGGCCTGCATCTCCCTGCAGGGGGGCCCTCCAGCTGCCCCCCGCTACCGCGATCGTGTGTCAGAGGAGAGGAGGTAAAGTGAGGGAAGCTTCCTGCTTCCCGCGGCTGATCCTGCCCCTCCTCTCATCTGCTGCCCCGGCTCCCTGGACTGTAATGTGAGGCCAACAGACAGGTAGCAGCAGCTCGCACCTTCCCCCCGACCCCACCCCCACTCCTCCCTTAAGATAGAAGGTCGCACCAATCCCCATCCCCCTTGCTCCTCACCTAGGATAGAAGCTCGCTCCATCCACCCCCCAACCCCTCCCTGCTCTTCACCTAGGATAGAAGGTCACACCACCACACATACCCCTCGCTCCTCACCTAGGACTTGAGGGATGAATATACTACCAAGTGGGGCCCCAATTTAAATGCTGCACCAGGGCACGCCAGGCTCAAGTTCCACCACTGCTCCTGCCCCCTCAGATGCTATAATTAGCCGCCCTGTGGGGGGTATCCCTGAGACTTGTTTTAAGGAGGCTATGGCTTGCGATCATTCCCCACTAGGCTTTCATTTACCTCTTTCCGTTAAAGAAAAAATATGAAATAGAGAATATATAGATATTTTTACCCTGTTGCCCGTTAACAAGGATAAAGTTAAGCGTGATGAAAAAGGGGAGCGGCTCCCTGGGCTTGTTCTGGTCTCTTCCAGCACACTGAAATAATACTGGAAGCGTACCGTAATTTTGGTGGAATGGTCTGGTGCTATTACGATGAGTCATTACGCCAAAAGCTCGCGGTTCACCCATCTATTAAATGGGGTTCAAAGGAAGTTGGATTGCGGCTTAACCTTATGTTGCCACAAAAGAACATTGCCAGTCGCCAACTCTTGAATAGTCAGACTCCCAAACGTGGATTTTGTTTCGCGTTTAGCAAATCTGCATTGAAATAGCAAAGCAACTGCAGATTTAAACACGAATGTTCCTTTTGCGGAGGCACCCATCCCATGTCAAAGTGCTACAAGAAAAATGGTCATCCGTCCCACTCTCAGCCGGCTCCCAAGGACAGTTTTTCAAAGGGCTCTGACACCAGTGAAGCTGGAAAACATGGTTCCCTGGTTAAAAATTATCCAGACAGAGCGAGTGCTGAATTAATTCTGCACGGTTTTAGAGATGGTTTTAATGTACCTGAATTTATGGGGTTAGGCTGTTCTTGGATGGATAATTTAGCATCCACAAAGGGTTGGAAAATATTGTACAGGAAAAAATTGATAAAGAAATAATTGTGGGTAGAGTAGCCGGGCCATTTTGCTGTCCACCTTTTGCAAATTTTAGGTTATCTTCCCTTGGGAATTGTCCCTAAAAAAGAGGAAAGTTCGTATAGATTAATACACCACCTTTCATACCCTAATGGTGGGTCCCTTAATGACCAGATTAGTAAGACAGAACCTTCGGTTCACTATGCGTCTTTTGACCAAGTAGTTGGTTTTCTAAAGCGCTTTGGTAAAAACGCGCTAAAGGCGAAAACAGACATTAAATACGCATTTCGTATTCTTCCCGTAGCCCCTTCGGGTTTTAACCTTTGGGTTTTCAATTTCGTGATGTTTTTTATTTTGACATGTGTCTCTCAATGGGTTTTGCCATGTCTTGTTTTTATTTTAAATCATTTTCTTTATTTTTGCAATGGGTAGTTCAATTAGAGGTGTCCAATGGTGGTGCGATGTATTATTTAGACGACTTTTTATTTATTGGTCCCTCTGACTCTTATATTTGCCACGATTTATTATCTAAATTTGTAAAAATGACAGATCATTTTGGGGTGCCTTTAGCCCCGAAAAAAACGTTTTTCCTTGTACATGCCTACAGTTCTTAGGCATTGTCATCGTTCAGTTAAAATGGAATGTCGGTTACTGTCTAAAAAATTGATAAGCTTAGACAAGTGATTTCTTCACTATTAATTACGGAAAAAAACATGTTAAAGGAGCTTCAATCTTTACTTGGTGTACTTAACTTTGCTTTACGAGTTATCCCAATGGTAGGGTTTTTTCTCATCGCCTTTATGATTCCACGAAGGGTATATCTTCCCCTGGTTCTCACATTCGTTTACCTACCCCCTTGAAGGAGGATTTGAAAATATGGTCTGTTTTTATTGGAAGACTTTAACGTTATTAGTTGTCAGGAGGAATTTTTATCCTCTGATGCCCTCCATTTATATTTACCTGTTAATGACAACGTGGGTTATGGTGCAATTTTTGGTACCCATTGGTCTACTGCTACTTGGCCGCAGTCCTGGGTTTTATCGGGTTTATCATGCCATGTTTCTTTTTTGTACCTATTTACAGTTTTGGTCGTTTTGGTTCTTTGGGCTGATCAACTCAAAAACAAAAGAATCTTGTTACTATCTGGTCATTTAGGAGCTGTTTTCGCCATAAACACAATGACTTCAAAGTGTCAGCGTTCAGCTGGAATCCTTAGACTTATTGTATTGATCTGTATGCAGAACACTATTTGGTTAAAAGCAAAATTTGATATATGTCATTCCAATATGGTAGCTGAAACCCTCTCTTCTCAGCAGTGGGGATCGTTAAGGCAGTTGATGCGAGAAGTGGATCAGGAGGGGATCTCATGTGCTCCTGGCCTTTGGAATATCGTCGGGGAGTGATTCCAGTACTTATTAAGAACTCAGTGGCAGATAATACCTGGAAGGGGTACTCATCAGCATGGAAGGATTGGCTACAATTTTGTGACATGTTCAATCTGTATTATTATCAGAGCAATGACAATTTAGCCCTACGATTTATAGAATATTTGTTATCCCGTAAATTAGCATGTTCTTCTATTTGTAAGATAATAGCTGGTGTTTTCCTTTTATTTAAAAATTAAAGGCTTGACTGTGCTTAATCTCATTTTTTTCAGTCAAGCAATTTTTAAAGGGTTTTAAGAGGAAGACCCGTATTCCTGATGACCGTCGCCCTGTTTCGATGGAATTGTTGCTTAGTCTTTGGCACATTTTACCGCTTGTTTGTTCTAATGTTTTCGAGACGTGTCTTTTTAGAACCAGTTTTGTTTGTACGTTCTCCGGGGCTTTTCCGTCAGCGAACTAATGTCTAACGAAAAATCGGTCCCATCTTCATTGAATGTAACTGACGTACGTTTTTTCCGCAATTGGGTGTCTATGTTTTTACAAAGATCCAAGGTGGATCAATTACAGCATGGTAGTTACATAACTTTGCATAGCTGTATTAATTCCCCCATTTGTTCTGTTGATAATCTGCGCAATTGGTTAAAAATTCGGTCTGACTTCCCGGGTCCTTTATTCATTCACGAGAATAAAATACCTGCTACTATTTTTCAATTTAATGCTATATTTAAGAAGGCCTGAAGAAATTGAACATGGCCCATCTCAAGTTGTCTTCCCATTCTTTTAGAATAGGAGCAGCAACAACAGCTGCTCAGATTGGCTTATCTTCCACTAAGATTAAAGCTATTGGGAAGTGGAAGTCGAAATGTTTTTTATCTTATGTTTGACCTCGATTATCTGTTTAACTTGTTTATTTACTTTGTATTTTTTCCCAGGTCCGTCTGTGGCATGGATCTTGGGTCACTCGTTCGTGCGCTGGGCACAAGCCAGAGCAAAAAATAGGTGTTACACAGAAAATTTGTCTTTCCATAAGGATACTGTTAGAATTTTCTGGTGCGGTAAAGGGAGGTTAAGATTGGAGGGTTTAGTTGAGCAAATAAAATACTTAGTGTTTGGCCATCTCCCCACGTCGTTGTTCTGCACTTAGCAGGAAATTACGTCGGAAAAGCGCGCTATGCTAGATCTAATTGTGGCTATGTGTATATTTGTACTATTGCGAATCTTCTACCTGATTCAATTCTAATTTTTTCGGAAATAATTCCACGTATGTCGTGGATGGCCTCAGACACTAAATTCAATTAAATAATTTGCAAAAGGATTAATCGGTCTATTGCAAATTCATGGGGTTTCTCTTACCGCACATTGACCTTGAGGGTTATATTCGGGGTTTATATGGGAAAAACTTAATTCACTTATCAGATGTGGGTTATGATATATTTAATTTAGGTCTACAAAACTGTGTGGAAAAAGTTCTGTGGTATATAGGGGGGGGGAGGAGGGGGGCCAGGCTTGAGGCATTGGCGTTTGGGGAATGATCTACAACAAGACTGTTTCGATCGTCATTTAAAGTATAAAATAGAGTTAAACTGGTTTTTTAACTTGGTCAAGTGGTTAATTTTACTCATGACGGTTATTAATTGTAATTTATTTAACTCGTAATAAAGCATCATGGACTTGTTTACCCATACAGGTTGTCTTTATTTTTATAAGTAAGGTATTTGGGATTTTTAAGAAAATTAGAATGGGCCTTGTGTCACCATTCAAATACTGAGGTAAAAAAACTCACCAAAATACACAGCGTGTGTACGTGGCCTTACATATTACAAATACTGAAGTAAAACACTCAGCAAATATTCAGTGTGTGCACATGACCTTGCACCTTACAAATGCTGAGGTAAAAAACTCACCAAATACTCAGTGTGTGTACATGGCCTTAACCTTTACAAATAATGAGGTAAAAAACTCACCAAATACTGAATGTGTTCACATGTTCTTACACCTTAGGGCCGCTTTACACACACCAACTTCTGTGACCAACTTCTGAACAGATCTCTGGTTGCAGTGAAATCATGGACACATTGCTCCATTTTGTACACAGCCACAAAATGGAACAATGTGTCCATGATTTCACTGCAACCAGAGATCTGTTCAGAAGTTGGTCACAGAAGTTGGTGTGTGTAAAGCGGCCCTTACAGCACAAATACTGAGGTAAAAAACTCACCAAATACTCAGGTGTGCATATGACCTTACAAATACTGAGGTAAAAAACTCACCAAATATTCAGCGTGTGCACATGGCCTTACACCTTAAAAATACTGAGGTCAAAAACTCACCAAAATACACAGCGTGTGTACGTGGCCTTACATATTACAAATACTGAACTAAAACACTCAGCAAATATTCAGTGTGTGCATGTGACCTTACACCTTACAAATACTGAGGTAAAAAGCTCACCAAATGCTCAACCTATGCACGTGGCCTTACACCTTACAAATATTGAAGTAAAGAACTCACCCCATATGGCCATCTTGCCTTCAAGATGGCAAGAATGGCCTCACCCCACCAAAAGCTAATTTTATCATAGACTGAAGATCAACATTAAATATATCGTTGCCAATGTCGGATAAATGCACTAGATCTGAACGGTAAAGGCCAGGCACTCCACCCTCCAAATCAACGTGTCTGAAAGAAAACCCCCGATAGAAGGCATGATTTTTGAAATACTCCTGTTAATCCGTTTCCGGATACGCTCACAAAACTTAACATTAGGTGAGCAAAGCCAACCTAATCGAGGTATAATTTCCGAGAAAATAATCTTTGGACCACCTAATAAAAAACTCAAGACATGCTACGTTTAATGGGGAAAAATAAATATACCGCACCTATTTTTCCCACATCATAACCACCCAAATGTATAGTAACCACATTCGGCAAAGGAAACTGTGCTTTCATTAGAGAAATATGTTCCATTAAACCCACCCACTTTTGACCCCGGATACCCAACCTGTAAACTTGAACTTGCTCCTCCGGGAAAGACAAATTTGACCCGTAGCACCGATCATGAGCCCTGGATTCAGCCCAGTAAACAAATGAGTGACCCAGGATCCACACCGTGACACCTGTAAAAACTGAACAAAGAAAACACAAAAATTACAAAAAATCAAACAAAAGCTTAAAACCTAACATACAGATTATAAAATGCAGAATTCCATCTTCCCAAATTTTTTATGCTATTTTCAGACATGCCTGACCTGGCAGCTTCGGTTGCTGCATCAATTTGAAAGGAATGTGTAGAGAAATACCGATCACCCAAACCTAAACGAAGCATGCAACTACGAAACACAGTTCTAAACTGATATTGTTTCAGAGGGTTACCCGATTCATGCAAAAGCAGGTGTTCCCCCCTAAAGGACGAACGCCCATGTACGTTTTCACACAGCATACCGGACAAATGATATCTTCAGGAACGCGTATTAATTTTAACCATTTCCCCTTCCCCAATTGTTCGGTTTTTGAATAACTAATCATTAACCGTAAATGGTCCTTCCCCAATATAATATTGTGGATACTTAACCCATTACCTCTTTGCGTACTTTGCGGCAGCAACTCCCTAATATGCAGGGCTCCAAAGAACAATAGTGAAAAGGCTGCTGAAAATAGAATCGCTTCAAATTTATTAAACAACACTCATTAGTCATGGTACAATGGTCCCTAAAAATAGCAAGAGTAATAGAACACCTCTTATCCTGTGCCCAATGATGCTTCTTATAACCCTTCAGAACTTGGTTAATCAAATTATAACTATTAAGAGATGCATGACCAAATAATTTAAGAAAAAATGACACGCCGGCCATAGTCCTACAGACAGAAGAATAAGCCAGATTCACCTCAAACAGACTCAAACAAAAAATTAAGGCAATTTCGTTCTGAACTTTGAAAAACCGAAAGACTCTTATTGCTGCAAAAGTCCGACCAACGTGGCCATGCTGCAACATAACTCCCATGTAGAGGCAGCCACAGATCTCCGAATAAGATTAAATGCTACGACCATATCAGGCCCCATAGGTAGTCCGGGCAGACTTCTCCTTGCTGTTCTGCTGATGGCATAAGCCTGAACTGGTCGAACTGCAAACGAGAAAGTGAATCAGCTACCACGTTATCAACACCAGGGATATGAACAGCTTTGAGCCAAATATTTAGTTTTAAACACAAAAGCACTAAATGTCTCAACAGGTTCACAATCATATCACATTTGGATGACAGAGTATTGATAGCAAATACCACACCTAAATTTTTTGACTGTAACGTAATACGCTGGTTCCTAAAAAACCTACCCAAAAGCATGATTGCTACCAGAAACGGAAAAAGTTCAATCAGCACACTATTAGAAACTACCCCATTATGAACCAAAGACATGTCCCAGGGGCCAGCACACCACTTCCCATTCCAGAATGCACAAAAACCTAAACTACCTGCAGCATTGGAAAACAATTGTAAAATATGAAAGTCAGCAAAATCCTCCTGCCACAGAGCTACGCCATTGAAATATTCTAGTACTTCCAACCAAACCTCTAGATCTTCCTTAACTGGCTTCATAATTCTCACATGAAAAGCTGAATTCCGAATCCCTGCAATACATGCCAATAACCTTCTACAAAAAACTCTACCCATGGGCATAACACGTGATGCAAAAGCAAGTAAACCAAGTAATGATTCAACTTCTTAAACCGTAAATTTGCGTTTAACCTGTAACAGCCGTAAAGCCCCCCGACATTTCACAACCTCTGCTTCGGGCAAACGATATTCACCCCAGACCGAATCAATAACAATACCTAAATACTCGATGTAGCGAGAAGGAAAAACCGTTTTACTATGAGCCAAAGTAATACCGAACTCCTTTGAAATTCCTATAAACAGATTCTTGACAGACCACTGAATCTTTAGGACTCACAAAGAAAAAAACGTCTAGTTAGTGTGCTAAACCTCCACGCATAGAGCGTACACCCACTACCCACTCAACAAAAGATGCAAAGGCTTCAAAGTAGAACAAGAAAGTGAGCAACCCATGGGTAGACACTTATCAACATAAAAACCATTATTGAACTGAAAACCTAGGGAATTGATACAATCCGGATGTATAGGTAACAATCCAAAGGCCGCCTCAATATCAGCTTTTGCCACCAAAGCCCCATACCCATACAATTTAACCAATTTGGCTGCGTGGTCAAACGAAGTATAACAGACCGACACATCCTTTGGATCTATAGAGTCATTTAAAGAGGAACCGTATGGGTAGGACAAATGATGGATCAAGCGGTAAGAATTAGGTTCCTTTTTTGGGACAACCCCTAAAGGAGATAGGCGGAAATTAGCAAAAGGTGGAGAAGGAAAAGGACCTGCTACCCTCTCTGCCCCAATTTCCTTATCCAGTTTTTTCTCCACCACCTCAGGGTGTGGAAGGGCAGATTTCAAATTCTCAACCCAAGAACAACCAACACCGGTAAAAATGGCAAATGCCTTTGCCCAAAAAGCTCTACTTTTGTCTTATCTGACCAGAGAACATTCTTCCAAAACGTTTTAGGCTTTCTCAGGTAAGTTTTGACAAACTCCAGCCTGGCTTTTTTATGCCTTGGGGTAAGAAGTGGGGTCTTCCTGGGTATCCTACCATACAGTCCCTTTTCATTCAGATGCCAACGGATAGTACGGGTTGACACTGTTGTACCCTCGGACTGCAGGGCAGCTTGAACTTGCTTGGATGTTAGTCGAGGTTCTTTATCCACCATCCGCACAATCTTGCGTTGAAATCTCTCGTCAATTTTTCTTTTCCGTCCACATCTAGGGAGGATAGTCACAGTGCCATGAGCTTTAAACGTCTTGACGACACTGCGCACGGTAGACACAGGAACATTCAGGTCTTTGGAGATGGACTTGTAGCCTTGAGATTGCTCATGCTTCCTCACAATTTGGTTTCTCAAGTCCTCAGACAGTTCTTTGGTCTTCTTTCTTTTCTCCATGATCAATGTGGTACACACAAGGACACAGGACAGAGGTTGAGTCAACTTTAATCCATGTCAACTGGCTCCAAGTGTGATTTAGTTATTGCTAACACCTGTTAGGTGCTACAGGTAAGTTACAGGTGCTGTTCATTACACAAATTAGAGAAGCATCACATGATTTTTCTAACAGTGCCAATACTTTTGTCCATCCCCTTTTTTATGTTTGGTGTGGAATTATATCCAATTTGGCTTTAGGACAATTCTCTTCGTGTTTTTTCATTGAAGACAAATTTAATTAAGATAATAATACCAAAGAATTTGTGATTGCAATCATTTTCAGGAAGAAACTGAGTATTATCTGACAGAATTGCAGGGGTGTCAAAACTTTTGGCCACAACTGTAAAACATTGTAGCAGCACACTGTCATGACAATGCCAATGCCATGCAAATAAAGATATTTTTAAGTGATTGTTTGTAGATTCATTATTTTAGAAAACAAAAACTAAAAAGTTTTGTTCAAAAAAACTCAGATGGAATTTTTTTCTTTTAAATACTTACCGTATATACTCGTGTATAAGCCGAGTTTTTCAGCCCAAAAATTGGGCTGAAAAGTCCCCCCCTCGGCTTATACACGGTCAATACGGTAGTGGGGGCTGTGTCCGGGGCTGGGGAGGCTGGAGGAGGCGGGGGGAGGCTGCTGTATGAGGGCCCCGTCACGTGGGGCCGCTCATTATATATGCACTGCTTCCCCCTGTCAATCAGCGGCAGGGGGAAGCAGTGCATATCTAAATAAATGGCCCCCAAATGCTGGCACTCATCCCCCTATGTTGTAAGGCCCCCCTGGTGCTTAACTTACCATCCCTGGTCTTCTGCACTGCTCCGGTCTTCTGTGCTCTGTCCTCCATGCATCCATCCTCGGCTGCATCCGGGGTCCCCGGCCGTCGCAGTAATGATGACGTCATCGTTACTGCGACGGCCGGGACCCCGGATGCAGCGAGGACGGGAGCATGGAGGACGGAGCACAGAAGACCAGCGCGGTGCAGAAGACCAGGGATGGAAATTTAAGCACCAAGAGGGGGCCTTACAACAGAGGGGGGGCGAGTCAGCATTTGGGGGCCAGTATACCACTGGGGCTGCTAAATACCACTGGGGCTGCTGTATACCACACCACGGGGGCTGCTGTATACCTCTGGGGCTGCTATATACCACTGGGCTGCTATATACCACTGGGGCTGCTAAATACCACTGGGGCTGCTGTATACCACACCACTGGGGCTGCTGTATACCTCTGGGGCTGCTATATACCACTGGGGCTGCTATAATACCACTGGAGGTGCTATATAACCACTGGGGCTGCTATATACCTACTGGGGCTAGCTGTATAACCACACCACCTGGGGCTGCTGTATACCACTGGGCTGCTATATACCACTGGGGCTGCTGTGTATAACCACTGCGGCTGCTGTATACCACACCACTGGGGCTGCTATATACCACTAGGGCTGCTATATACCACTGGGGCTGTTATATACCACACCACTGGGGCTGCTGTATACCACTGGGGCTGCTATATACCACTGGGGAGGCTGCTGTAATACTGCTGGGGCCTGTATATACCACTGGGGAGGCTGCTGTATACTACCACTGGGGAGGCCTGTATACCACTGGGGGGGCCTGTATACCACACTGCTGGGGGCTGTATACGTGTGCTGGGGTCCACCCTCGGCTTATACACGAGTCAATAGGTTTTCCCAGGTTTTGGGGCAAAAGTAGGGGGGTCGGCTTATACACGAGTATATACGGTATCTTAAGGACTTGGACACACTTTCCTAGTTACTTCCGAGTTTGACTGAGGAAACTCTGAAAGGGCTGGAGCAGTGACCCTGAACGGCCTCTCCCTCTCTGAATGTCTGCCTATTTCCACAAATCAGCTACTGCTGCCACTTCACTGGTAGTGCCGCAGCAGCGTTGCAATTGCCAGCTCACTAACTTTTTAATTGGCAAAATTCACTGTGTTTGAATCCATGGGTGTGTTTCAAAATAAAATTGTCACTATACCCATGCATGAACCCCCAGAGAGGTGTAATTTCCAAAATGTGGTTATGTTAGTCTTGCACTTAGGGGCTCTGCAAATGGAGACTACAAAATATTTTAGTAAAATCTGTGCTTCAAAAATAAAATGGCAATCTTTCCCTCCAGTCCCATGTGGGTATTGCCTGATTACAGCCCTTTTTTACTTACCGTATATACAGTGCCTACAAGTAGTTCTTCAACCCCCTGCAGATTTAGGTGGTTTGATAAGATGCAAATAAGTTAGAGCCTTCAAACTGCAAACGAGAGTAGGATTTATTAACAGAAGCATAAATCTTACAAACCAAAAAGTTTTGTTGCTCAGTTGAATTTTAATAAATTTTAAACATAAAAGTGTGTGTCAATTATTATTCAACCCCTAGGTTTAATATTTTGTGGAATAACCTTTGTTTGCAATTACAGCTAATAATCGTCTTTTATAAGACCTGATCAGGCCGGCACAGGTCTCTGGAGTTATCTTGGCCCACTCCTCCATGCAGATCTTCTCCAAGTTATCTAGGTTCTTTGGGTGTCTCATGTGGATTTATATCTGAGCTCCTTCCACACACGTTTTCAATTGGGTTAAGGTCAGGAGACTGACTAGGCCACTCCATCACCTTGATTTTTTCCCTCTTAAACCAGGCCTTGGTTTTCTTGGCTGTGTGCTTTGGGTCGTTGTCTTGTTGGAAGATGAAATTACGACCCATCTTAAGATCCTTGATGGAGGATCGGAGGTTCTTGGCCAAAATCTCCAGGTAGGCCGTGCTATCCATCTTCCCATGGATGCGGACCAGATGGACAGGCCCCTTGGCTGAGAAACAGCCCCACAGCATGATGCTGCCACCACCCAATGCTTGACTATAGGGATGGTATTCTTGGGGTCGTATGCAGTGCCATCCAGTCTCCAAACTCACGTGTTGGTTGACACCAAAGATCTTTACATTTGGTCTAAATCAGACCAAAGATAATAACCTTGAAGCCCCTGTCTTTGTGCTCAAATACTCTAATATTAGTGGACAAACAGAATGCCTTGATGAGTTTAAAAGTAAATGACCTACGGACTCGTCTGGAACGGAGACCATTGCGGTGGAGTACGTTACTTATGGTATTGACTGAAACCAATGTCCCCACTGCCATGAGATCTTCCCGGAGCTCCTTCCTTGTTGTCCTTGGGTTAGCCTTGACTCTTCGGACAAGCCTGGCCTCGGCACGGGAGGAAACTTTCAAAGGCTGTCCAGGCCGTGGAAGGCTAACAGTAGTTCCATAAGCCTTCCACTTCCGGATGATGCTCCCAACAGTGGAGACAGGTAGGCCCAACTCCTTGGAAAGGGTTTTGTACCCCTTGCCAGCCTTGTGACCCTCCACGATCTTGTCTCTGATGGCCTTGGAATGCTCCTTTGTCTTTCCCATGTTGACCATGTATGAGTGCTGTTCACAAGTTTGAGGAGGGTCTTAAATAGTCAGAAAAGGATGGAAAAAGAGATAATTAATCCATACATGTGAAGCTCATTGTTCTTTGTGTCTGAACTACTTCTTAATACTTTAGGGGGACCAAACAGAATGCTGGTGGTTTGAGGGGTTAAATAATAAATGACCCTCTGTATTAACTTTTAACGCTTTAAAAAAAAAAAAAAAATCTTTTTGGCTGCAGTGCATTTCCCACTTCCAGGCTGATCTACAGTCCAAATGTCACAATGCCAAGTTAATTCCGCATGTGTCAACCAGCTAAATCTGCAGTGGGTTGAAGACTACTTGTAGGCACTGTAAGTATAAGCCAACCCGAATATAAGCCAAGGCCCCAATTTTATCCGAAAAACTGGGGAAATCTATTGACTTGAGTATAAACCTCGGGTGGGAAATGCAGCAGACCCCTATCCATATAAATAATGCAAGAATTAACAATGGATGTCATTACATATAAACAAAAACAACAGAGAACTGATATCAGGTGGACACAATGCGTATATGCATATATCAGTACAGTTTATATGATCATACATAGAGTGAACTCATTTATGGTGGGTTTACATGTCCCAACGTCGGTCCGATATTGGATCCGATGGCGCGGGAGCGCGCTTTTTCTGGCCAGATTTCCAAGATCGCATCGGAGATTTACACAGCGCGATATCGGCATACAACGTCTCTACGATGTCTACGCCCCCCTTGTATGGCCGACCCAGGAACGACCATTTAACATGGGAGAGAATAGGGGAAGTTGTACTCCATATCGTAGTTGGGCGTTTACACAGCACGATCCGGCTCCAACCTCCATCCAATATCGGGCCGTTGGAGAGCAGGCTCATTCGATCCCCAATATCGTTTTGGCATCGTTCGTGCATCGTATTGAACATTTATACCATACAACGCATGAACGATATTGGGTCCAACGCACGAACCACGTGACTTTTGGTCGGAGTTGGACGCCGATATCGGGATGTGTAAACCCACCATTATAGAAAAGTAAAAAATGTTTTTCGCACACCTCTTTGTGCCTTCACTCTTCCAAGCAAGGAGATCCCACTCCAATCAGGCGATGCACAGAATCAGATGTGCACAATCTGATGTTTAATCCATGTAAGGCTGGTTTCACACTGCAGTTTTTTCCCTGATCAGGTTCGATCAGATTTGTGTGCCAAAACCAGGAGAGGAACTTGCAGAGAAAAACTATAATTGAAAGATTGACACCTGTTCTAGGTTTTGGAGACACTCCTGGTAGGGATGGGCAAATCCTAAATTACTCAGAATCGCTAGACTCTAACGAGTCCGAGTCCAGGACTCGCTACTCGTTGCGAGTCTAGCGAGTCCAATGTAAATGAATGGGGAAGCGAGTAATTGCAAGTAATTCCCCTGCTGCTGGACCCTATAAGGTCTGGCAGCAGAGGAAAAACCTGCAATTTCCCATTTGATTGTTTAAAAGCCAGCGGAGGCTGTCACTATTGTTCGGGAGCAGGGGGGGTGGTAGCGCTGGTGTTCACTCACCGTCCTCCTTCCCTGTGTCTTTGCGACTGCAGCTGCATAGCACGGCTGCGGCCGCAAAGCACAGCCGCTGTCACTGAAAACCGGATTCTCCCGGATTGTACCGGTCCGGGTGCAATCCGGCGCCCCATAACATGAGGCTCTATGGTCCTGGATTGCAACCAGACCGGGGAAATCCGGTGTTAATCAGGTTTTCTATTTTTGACCTTCCCGCCTGGATTTTCAAATGAACAACTGACTCAGGTCAGCTGTTCATTTGAAGTAGCACTGCTGGCAGGGTTCATGTGAGTTCACGGTGAGTACAGGGCGGCTGCGGTCTCCCTGCGGCCACCCACGGCTTCACTCAGGTCCGGAGGAGCTGCATCCAACACGCAGCTCCTCTGGACTGTGTGCACGCACCCTTAGAGGGAAAGAAAGTGAAGTAAAAATGAGTGTCTCAGCAAAGTAGCATATTTAAACTTGATTAGCTATTCAATTCACTCTACCACAGTATAGAAAATTTTGCACGTTTAAAAAACGAAAAAAAAAGTTTTGTTTTTTTTCCTCTTTTCTGCACAGATTTGTTTTAGTAGCTATTTAATGGGGAGTGAACAGTAATGGTTGTACACAATAACAGTAATGGTTGTATACAATAAGATAATATGACTTGTAATCACAAATGCAAAACAAAAAGGAAAAGGGGCGCAAATGTGTAGGATCCCCTTATTAAAAACATCTAAGTGGCGTGGATAGGTGGCCATTCACCTTATCAGGTTGTGCAAGTCCCGCACAACCGGTTTACCAGCATCTGCCGCCGTCGGTATGTGCGCTGCCTCTCTGCTCTCCTCGTCCTCGGAACAGGACCTATCCGGTCACATGACCACGAAACCGAATTTGCGTCTTTGTTGTGGGTTGCCAGGGAAACGCCAGGTCCTCAAGGCAGATCGTTTGTGCTATTCCTGAGGTGCTCCAGCCGTCAGTCCCTCTCGAAGGGAGTGGTTTTCATGCAAAAAATAGTAATGGCGGTCTGATTAGGAGCGCTCTAAGGATCAAGCAGACATGTAAGATGTTTTAATAAATTAATTTCTTAGCTCCCCTCACAGCTCCACTACGCGTTTCAACTGTATAAAACAGTCTTCATCAGGTGATGTCAACACCTGATGAAGACTGTTTTATACAGTTCAAACGCGTAGTGGAGCTGTGAGGGGAGCTAAGAAATTAATTTATTAAAACATCTTACATGTCTGCTTGATCCTTAGAGCGCTCCTAATCATACCGCCATTACTATTTTTTGCTTGTAATCACAAATAAGCACTATATTAATGTTAATAAATGTTAAGTCTGTTTGTAAAGGATATCGAGTCCCCATCTTCATGATCCGCATCGATTCTCTTTTATTCATTGACGAAATTATGTCACCCACTCTTGTGGGAATTGCAATGGACTCAATAGCGTTCGCACTGAACACGCTCGTGTCTCCTCCATGTGCTTCTTTGAAGTGCTGTGAAGCCCCCGATGGACTGCAGGTGCTTCTGTTATTAACGTCGTAGAGGTGCTACAATATCCTATTTCTGAGCGTCCGTGCTGTGCTACCAACATATTGCTAGTAGCACAATACAGTTAGGGCCAGAAATATTTGGACAGTGACACAATTTTCGCGAGTTAGGCTCTGCATGCCACCACATTGGATTTGAAATGAAACCTCTACAACAGAATTCAAGTGCAGATTGTAACGTTTAATTTAAAGGGTTGAACAAAAATATCTGATAGAAAATGTAGGAATTGTACACATTTCTTTACAAACACTCCACATTTTAGGAGGTCAAAAGTAATTGGACAAATAAACATAACCCAATCAAAATATTTTTATTTCAATATCTTGTTGCGAATCCTTTGGAGGCAATCACTGCCTTAAGTCTGGAACCCATGGACATCACCAAACGCTGGGTTTCCTCCTTCTTAATGCTTTGCCAGGCCTTTACAGCCGCAGCCTTCAGGTCTTGCTTGTTTGTGGGTCTTTCCGTCTTAAGTCTGGATTTGAGCAAGTGAAATGCATGCTCAATTGGGTTAAGATCTGGTGATTGACTTGGCCATTGCGGAATGTTCCACTTTTTTGCACTCATGAACTCCTGGGTAGCTTTGGCTGTATGCTTGGGGTCATTGTCCATCTGTACTATGAAGCACCGTCTAATCAACTTTGCAGCATTTGGCTGAATCTGGGCTGAAAGTATATCCCGGTACACTTCAGAATTCGTCCGGCTACTCTTGTCTGCTGTTATGTCATCAATAAACACAAGTGACCCAGTGCCATTGAAAGCCATGCATGCCCATGCCATCACGTTGCCTCCACCATGTTTTACAGAGGATGTGGTGTGCCTTGGATCATGTGCCGTTCCCTTTCTTCTCAAACTTTTTTCTTCCCATCATTCTGATACAGGTTGATCTTTGTCTCATCTGTCCATAGAATACTTTTCCAGAACTGAGCTGGCTTCTTGAGGTGTTTTTCAGCAAATGTAACTCTGGCCTGTCTATTTTTGGAATTGATGAATGGTTTGCATCTAGATGTGAACCCTTTGTATTTACTATCATGGAGTCTTCTCTTTACTGTTGACTTAGAGACAGATACACCTACTTCACTGAGAGTGTTCTGGACTTCAGTTGATGTTGTGAACAGGTTCTTCTTCACCAAATAAAGTATGCGGCGATCATCCACCACTGTTGTCATCCGTGGACGCCCAGGCCTTTTACAGTTCCCAAGCTCACCAGTCAATTCCTTTTTTCTCAGAATGTACCCAACTGTTGATTTTGCTACTCCAAGCATGTCTGCTATCTCTCTGATGGATTTATTCTTTTTTTTCAGCCTCAGGATGTTCTGCTTCACCTCAATTGAGAGTTCCTTTGACCGCATGTTGTCTGGTCACAGCAACAGCTTCCAAATGCAAAACCACACACCTGGAATCCACCCCTGACCTTTTAACTACTTCATTGATTACAGGTTAACGAGGGAGACGCCTTCAGAGTTAATTGCAGCCCTTAGAGTCCAGTGTCCAATTACTTTTGGTCCCTTGAAAAAGAGGAGGCTATGCATTACAGGGCTATGATTCCTAAACCCTTTTTCCGATTTGGATGTGGAAACTCTCATATTGCAGCTGGGAGTGTGCACTTTCAGCCCATATTATATATAATAATTGTATTTCTGAACATGTTTTTGTAAACAGCTAAAATAACAAAACTTGTGTCACTGTCCAAATATTTCTGGCCCTAACTGTATGCAGGTAATTAGATATATTATGAATGTATTGCAGCAGTTCATAAAGGTTTAAATCAGTAGCGTAGCTAGCGGGGGGGCAGTGGAAACGATTGCCCCGGGCCCCCCCGGCATGAGGGGCCCATTGCCCGCCCTCTGGCGGGGCGCCCCGCACCCAACTGGGGGGCGCCCTGTCCTGGCGCCGGGCGCCCTCGCTGCCTTAAGGAGGAGGACGGAACTTCCTGTCCGTGCAGCTGCTGCCCACCCCCCCCCATCTCCTTACAGCAGACTGAGCGGCCTGTGAGTGTGCTAACACCCCCCCACGGTCCGCAGATTCTTGCTAGCACCCCCCCTGTCCGCAGGCTAGCACCCCCCCTCTTCTTCTTGTACCCAGGCTCATACCAGGCTAGCTACGCCACTGGTTTTAATTATTTGTTCCTGTCCAGTAACGCTGCTGGTTAAAGTTTTAACATTTGTCATTACATTGCAGAGGCCATATTGTTTTTGCCCACACTTGTAGGATCCGATGTTGTTATTCAATTATGCGTTTTTATTATGATCGCTTGGAGACAGTATATTTGCTAGAGTGACACCTCTTCTTGAAATAAAACCACATTCTCGATCCAAAATTGTTTTCAGCATTTTTTCTGCTTCAAGAATGGGCAAATGTTTTATGATTTTTACTATTGCATCATATTGAATACTGTATTGGGTAGAAAAAATATATTAGCTTTACTTTTATTTTAATCTTTTATGACAGTTTACAAATATTCTTCTCTAGTTTTTTGGTTGACTAGTGCTTTTCCCCTTCCCAACAAGTGTTTGGGGTAACCTCTTTGAATTAACCACTGGTCAATGATTTGACATTCTTTTTTATATGTTTCTTCTGTAGAGCAGCTTTTTTTTTTGCTCTGATGTATTCTCCTACTATTACAAACAATAGTGATTTATCTGCTATGCTCTTTCTGTATAGCTCTGAGTCAGGGGCGGAACTACACTGGTGCAGCCGGGGCAGCTGCACCAGGGCCCCGACCGGTTAGGGGGCCCCTTCAAGCCTGGAGGGGCCACCAGCCGACCCCCACAAGCCGCGGGAGAGCGCGGCAGGAGCAGGCGGGAGAGAAGCAGCGGTAAGAGCGCACCAGCACCCCCCCCCGGTCCACACCTGCACCAGGCCCCCGGGGTGACGGTCCGCCCCTGCTCTGAGTCCACATAGGTTTTTTCAGTGTTTTCAATCAGAAGATCCAGAAAGGCAAATTTGTTGTTTGTCAGTCTGGAAGGTGAATTTGAGGTTCTCAGGGTTCTTGTTAATGTAATCCATGAATTTAGGGATGTTAGTTTCATCTCCCTTCCATATGATTTTAACATCATCTAAGAACCTCACAAACAGTTCAATGTCATTCACATAAGGGTTGTTGTCATTATAGATTTTTATTTCTTCCCACCATGTGACATAAATGTTTGCCAATGACCGTGAGAATTTAGCCCCCATCGCACAGCGTTGTTTTTCTAAGAACAGGTTGTTTCTGTTACCTAACATAAAATAGTTATTCTTTAAGGCTGAGGGTACACTGTCATGCATCAAACATGGAGCGTGTTTGATGCATGACAGTGATGCGAGTGTAATGCATGTTTTGTGTGAATGTGGTGCAAGTGTGGTGCGTGTAGGTGAGTGTGCATGGCTGTATGCATGTCAGTGTGCTGCGAGTGTGCTGCGTTCATGTGTGGTGTGTGCCAGTGTGATGCTGTTCGCGGTCCTGCAGCAAACTTCAGGACCACGGACAGCATTTACCGGTAAATTTAAAATCTGCGGCTGTCAAAGCTGCAGAGTTTGAATTTGCTGGTTTCCTGGTACAGTAACAAATCATCCACACAAACTTGGGATTAACCCTGCATAAACTGCCTTCTTAGCCGCATCTGCAGCCTCTGTGCTTACATGCCGAACAGAGGCTGCAGATGGGGTTAATATGCAGCTAAACCCTGTGAATTACAAAATATGCCCAGCAGCTGGATTTTTCATAATCATCTTTCACCACTGCTGTCACAGCGGTGAAAGATGATTTGTTACTGTACCGGGAAACCAGCAAATTCAAACTCTGCAGCTTTGACAGCCATGGAGTTTGAAGCAATTTCTAAAGCACACGCGTGTGACTATCGCACCGTGTGCTGTATGGGTGCGAGTTTGACTCGCACACATATTCTTTGCATTGCCACTTGCGCGAGGAAATCGCTTTTAATCGCAGCATGCTGCAATTGAACTCGCATTTCTCTCACAATGCGAGTTTAATGCGAGAAACTCACACTAATGGGACCAGTATCATTTAATGATACTGGTCCGAGTGCAATGTGAGTCTCCCTCGCATTGCACTCGCGCGAGGCACACGCATAGTGTGCCTTCAGCCTAAAAGAAATTCTGTCACTGATATTATATATAATTGGAACTCTTTTGAATATTTAGTATAGAACTGTAGTTGTTGACCTAGTGCATGTAGGGCTAATTCTTATGGTATTGCTGAATACAAGGTCGCTATATCACACGTTATCCATGTGTAAGACTGATTCCATTTAATTTTCTGCATGAAATTTAACACGTTTGCTGCTTTTTATGTAGCTTGGAGATCACAATACTATAGGCTGTAAGCGTTTATCCAACCATGAACATAAATTCGCCAATATGGATTCAATCCCCGATACTATTGGCCTTAGTGTGGAGGGGGGAAGGGGAGCTAATCAAGTTTAAATATGCTAATTTGCTGAGACACTCCTTTTTACCTCACTTCATTTCCCTCTAAAAAATAATTGGCCATTCAGTCATACTTATGCATGTTATGATTAAGGATTTTTAATCCGAAATGCGTAAAAGACTATTTTTCACAGGGAATGGTTCTGTTTTAAACCAATACTTTTTAACCGATTCAAATAAAGTTTTTTGCTTTTAACAATTATTCTGGAAAGACACATTTTACATAGAGTGAACTCAGTATCCTATGTACAACATATGAAGAATAAAATAAATCATATATCTGTGCTAAGGCAAGTAGAACAAGTTCATATACGGCTACTCCCTTTAATACAACTTCACTGATGTCAATCCCATCTAGCGGATTATTTCAGAAGTGTGTAATTACTATCAACACCTTTGTGCAAGTTACAGGATCAAAGCATATGATCTAACATGCTTCTGTGTATAGAATTAGATAGCAGATAGTTATCTGGATATCCCAAGCTGATACAGTATATAGTTTTATAAGACTGCGTAATTCATTAATAATGGGTCAATAGACAGGAGAATGTGCAGGAGAGCAATGTTATAACCTGCAAACAAAAGGTAGTTAATTGCCACAGTAAAGAAAGTAATATATATATATAAGCCTGTAACAGCTCAAATTATATATAGAGGAGGATTAACAGGTTGTAGCAAGGGTTAGGCTGGCTTCACACCACGGTGTAAACCAGGCAGCCCGGACCGGTTTTTGGCCCCATAGTAGCCTATGGGGCCGGATGGAGCCGGATGGCAGAGAGCTGCCATCCGGTTTCATCTCTCCGGGACAATCCGGGAGAATAGAGATTATTCTCTCCGGACACAAAAATGATGCTTGCATCATTTTTTTGTCCGGGCAGAAAAATCTCCCCAATTTGCAGCATTCCGGATTCGGCCGGATTCTCCTGAAGCCGGGGCAATCTAGCGGTCCCTAACATGGGAGCCTATGAGGCCGGATTGTCCCGGACCGGGAGGATCCGCAAACCGGACACTGGCGGCTGCACGCTGCTGTTGTTTCAGGACCGCGGCTAGCTCCATGCTAGCCGCGGTCTTGAAAAAACAGCAGCTGCGGCTGCAATTACAGCCATCCGGCTGCACACAGGACCGGAGGGCACATTTGGCCCTCCGGTTCTGTGTGCTGATCTGGTCCGTCTCTGTCAGGTTCATGCCTGACAGCCCCGGACCAGACTGCGCCGTGGTGTGAAGCCAGCCTTATCCAGAAAAAGAAAGCCCACAATAAGAGCTACAGTATACTTTAGCACACAGATCAAAACAGTTACTTGAATTGCATGAGCACAATTTACTTACATCTAAAGGTACCTTTACACACAGAGATATATTGCTTGCAACTTACTGGTTGCAGTGAAATCATGGACACATTATTCCATTTGTACACGGCAACAAAATAGAACAATGTGTCCATGATTTCAATGCAACCAGTAAGTTGCAAGAAATATATATCTCTGTGTGTAACGGTACCTTTAGAGTCCACCTTACCCCTCTGACATACATATCAGACAGTGCCTTCCTCAGAAAGGGATAGGATCTTCCAGCATCTCATGAAGGGGATTGACCATCCCAGAAAGCATCTTGCAATAAAAGGTCAACTTTCTACCTGTGTGGAGCGAGTGATTTCCACTTCTTTTGTTTCTTTTCCCTTAGGAACCTCAGGGCCTTCCAAATGCGACATAATATCAGGTAACCATTCTGTCAATCTTGCTGTTCAAAGGTCAAGTGGCACTCCTTCCATTCCGCGCCCTGCCCTGGGTCCAAGCAGTTTTCTTCCACTAAATATGGGGTATCAGTGTACTCAGGAGAAACTGTACAACAAATTTTAGAGTCCATTTTCCTGTTATTGTAAAAGATATGTAAAATTTTTATTTTTTCCTTGCACATTTCTTTAGCTGCAGTGAAGCACCTGAAGGCATTCATTCCTGAGAAGCAGCTGAGGGGTTAATAATCTTATTGCATCTGGTGTTGAGTAGTTTGATGGGTACAGTTTTCAGAATGGTGTCACTTTTGGGTATTTTCTGTGACATAAGCCCCACAAAGACACTTCACATGTGATGTGGTCCCTAAAAAAATGGTTTTGTAAAATTGTTTTTCGAAGAATTTGAATTTACTTACAAATTTTAACCCTTCTAACTTTCTAGCCCCCCCCCCCCATTTTTTTTTTTAAAACTGTGCTGATATAATGTAGACATGTGGAAAATGTTATTAACTGTTTTGTATGACATAACTCTCTGGTTTAAGGGCATAAAACTAAAACATTTTAAAATGTGCAAATGTTTCAAAATTTTCACCTAATTTCTGATATTTTCACAAATAAATGCAAAAAGATATTTTCCTATATTTACCACTAACATAAAGTACAATACTGTATGTCATGAAAAAGAAACTCACAGAATCACTAGGATTCATTACAGCATTCCAAAGTTATTAAATCATAAAGTGACACTGGTAAGAATTGAAAAAAATGGCCTGGTCATGAAAAAGAAAACTCGCTGGACGATGATGAGGTTTATCTCTACATGTCTCACAGGGTGTCTTAGGCTAGGGTCACACTTGCAGAGTCATTTTTGCCATGCCTGCGTTAATGTTAGGTCTTTTTCTGTTGCCATTTCGTGGCAAAATTAACGCTAGCGTTAACATATGGTGCATATATGTACCATGCGTTAAAGCATGTGTTACCCCATAGGAGCCAATGTTAAAAAAAACGCATGCGTTTTTGCAAAAGCACCCAAAAATGCTGCTGGCAACGTTTCTAGTTGCTAATGCAAAAACGCATAGCGTCAAAGCATTGGAGCCTATGGATTCATTAACGCAAGCGTTTTTCACACATTTCATCGTACAAAATGTTAGCTTTTAGCAGATCTATGGGGAAAGTGTGACCCTAGCCTTAGAGTGTCTCCCTCAAATTTTTGCAGCCTTTGTACATAGTGCATATGCTTTAACAGTCTAGAAGTCCCACTCTTTAAAAGTAGAAAATAAATATTCTGAGACCCTCTTCTATGTGTCTTTGATGGTGTTATTTGAATCCCTACTTCAAATTTTTGGAAGCCTGGCATTCAGTTCATAAGCTTTAGTAGTTTAGGAGTCCCACTCTTAATAATGAGAAACTTTTTTGGGGGGAGGATTTCCTCTTCATGTTTTCCAGAGTGTACTGGAGTACCAACTTCTAATTTTTGGCAGCCCAGTGCATAGGCTTTATGAGTTTAGAAGTCCCACCATCTAACAATTTTAACAGAATGTGTATGAGGTCCTCATTTATGTCTAATTCAGAATGTATTGGGTTCTACTTCCTTCTAATTTTTGACAGTTCTTCCATTGTCCACATAAGCTTTGTGAGGTTCAGAGTCACTCCTCCATAAATTAAACAGAACATGTCTGACCATGTTACACACATCAATTGCCAAGATAGAGTAATAAGATATAAAAATTACATTTACCAGTGACTACTGGTTTTATTTGATCTACTATGTCATTGTCATGAAGTCCGTTGCAAACAGTGCAGTTATCTATAGATTGCATTGCAGCTGAGGAAAAAAAATATTTAAATGTTTTTCCTTTGCAAGCGTGCAGGAGCTGAGTGTGACCTGAGCACAAGTGTGAACTGAAGTAAGTCTGTGATTCGTGATTCAGTGATTCAGCTCCATTATTGATAATTCCATCCAGTGTACATCTTGTCTCATGTATGCAACCCTTGAACAGTGGTTTGAGGGCGCATACTGCTGTGCGAGATGTGAGCACATTGTACATTTCAAAGGCCAGGTACTGGATCTAAATGAGCAGCTGGCATCATTGAAATCCATACACAGTTTGATAAGGATTCTGTTGCTCACTCCGGGTAGATGTGGGGGGGATGGTATGGTGCTGCAGGACAGCAAGGCAACTAGCTGGTTGAATTAGAAGGTGGGGTAGAGGGAAGAGTGCCAGGGAGGCTATTACTAATCTACCACACCCTAACAAGTTTGCTAAATTGTCAGATGAGGGGGGTGTCAGTACAGGGTAGCACTGCTGCAGCACAGCATGTCCTCTGAAAGTCAGAAAAGTCTCTGCTCCAGGAAGGGGGAATTAGGAGAGCAGGGCTTGCCAGACAGGTGGTGATGGTAGTGGGGGACTCAATTGTAAAGGGAACCGATAGCGCAATCTGTCAAAAAGACAGGGATCATCGAACAGTGTGCTGCCTACCTGATGCTCGAGTCTAGCACATCGCTGATCGAGTTGAAAAATTACTGGGAGGAGCTGGTGAGGACCCAGCAGTCATGTTGCATATTGGTGACTCACCGCGGCCGGCTGACTCCGGTTTAGACAGGCGATTCTTCTTCCCTCCTTGTCACGGGTGGACCGCGCCTGCCGGTAGTGGGCCCGGTGTAGTGCAGATCAAAAGTGAAGACGTCTTCGTGGAACAGATTAAAAGGGGTTTAATTTGTTTTATTCGTGACGCCACCTATGAGTAGATTCGGTAAGGCTACCGACGCTGCGGAACTCCCGGGGATGGACAGCAGCAAGATGTTACGCTCCCCACAGGCTGAGCGGTGATCCCCGGGGGCTGGAGCTGCTCAAGATGTTGTGCGGCAGCTGCGGTTACCTTGTTGTGCGGACGGATAGTTCATAAGGAAGCACGGACACAGGTAGTCTCTGCAATGGGTCTTTACTGTAACCAGCAGGCAGTACATGGTATACAGTGGTTGAGTAGTAGACCGGGTGGACTCAGCAGTGATAGTGTTCCTCAGAGATCCGCAAGTGTTCCTCCATTCTACCTAACTTGATTTGTTGCCAGCGTCGCCCAGGAATACCAGGTCGGGTACGGGGAGGCTGCTTCAATGCCCTATCCATGATGTACGTCCTGGATGCTTTGGGAGCCTTGGATCCCTCAGTGGGTACACCGCTGGTTAGACGACTGGAAACTGGCTGGTGGTGGGGTGCTCCTGTAAAGCTGATCCTCCACTCTTCTGGTTCGCGTGGCAGAGGTGAACTGCTGCCAGCTTCGGTACCAGTGAACCGGCTGTGAGTTGTGGGCACGGGAGTCTTTTGGGAACCCGTGTAGACATGCCCAATCCCGGTAGTTAAGGCCTCAGTGCTGACACCCAACCGGTGACGGCCTAGGGGCCCGCACGGGGTGCGGAGCCCCCGCTCCTCTCCAAGTTCTAGTCTGCTCTTGTCAGGTTCTAGATCCTCTCTCCTTCTCTAGATTATTGTGTGTTCTCCTACACTACCCTAACACTCCACCCACCAGGACCTATGATTGGTCCCCTGTTCTAGGTGTTGCATGTTGGGTTGGATCTCCAAGTTAACCATTTCATTGCTGAGTCAGAGGATATTGCGGCTGCATTTGTGGCTGCAATACCCTCCTGTGACGCACTCGTTGCGGGGCGCCACACTGGCACAAATGACAACGTTAGAGGAAGGTGTAAGGTCTTCAAAGATGATTTCGGGGAATTAGGCTGTAAGTTTAATGCAAGGACCACCAAGGTGATATTTTCTGAAATTCTGCCTGTACCATGTGCCACACCAGAGAGGCAGTGAGAGATCAAGAAGATAAATAAGTGGCTCAGAAATCTTTGTAGGAAAGAGGGATTTGGGTTCCTGGATAACTGGGCTGACTTCTCTGTTGGCGACAGGTTCTAGGCTAGGGATGGGCTGCTCCTCAATGAAGAGGATGCAGCTGAGCTGGGGAAGTAAATAGCTAGAAAGTTGTAGGAGAGTGTTCAAACTAGGGATTTTGGGGGTATTCACCATATAGGAGGGTAAAATAGTGTAGGTTGTGGCCTAGGCAAAAATAATGAAATTGGAGGTGGCATAGTGGATGGTTTACAACAGTCAATAAACTAAGAAGGGATAGGGTTACAGAGAAATGCATAATGTGCATGTACACTAATGCCAGGAGCTGCACTAACAAGATGGAGGAATTACTATTGTTGATAAAAAATATGATATGGAGGGGATATCAGAGACATGGCTGGACAAGAGCTATGACTGAGCTGTTACTTACAGGGCTATAGTCTGTTCAGAAATAACAGTACAAATAAACAAGGGGGAGGTGTGTGTTTATATGTAAAATCATCCTTAAAACCCATCCTGCGTGATAATATATGTGAATCTAATGAAAATGTAGGGTCCCTGTGGGTGGAGATAAAGGGGAGGGGGAAAAAATAATAAATTACTGATAGGGTTTGTTATAAGTCTCCAAATATAATATCCTCATAAAGCAAATAGATGAAGCAGCAACTCACGGAGAACTCATTATCATGGGGGGACTTCAACTACTCTGAAATACATTGGGGAACAGAAACCCGCAATGGAAATTCTAGCGCATTTCAATGAATTACAATATCATCAAAACTTAATTTATTTCAGTAATTCAATACATAAAGTGAAATACATATATTATATAGAGTCATTAAAAACAGAGTAATCTATTTCAAGATTTTGTTTCTGTAAATGTTGATGATTATGACTAACAGCCAATAAAGTCTCAAAGGTCATTATCTCAGAAAATTAAAGTAGGGAGGATGAAGGGTTAAGAACTGTGTTGCTGTATTCCACGAGACATCAAAGGGTAAATATAATATTGATTTATTAGTCAACATGTATCAGGGCTCCCAGAAACACCCTGAAACATGGCGATATGATATTGATTTTTTATGATATTCTAATTCATTGAGATGAACTAGTAGGTTTTTGACAACTTTAGGAGACAATTACCTTTCACAACTGATTCAGGACCCAACAAAAAGGGGGGGCGGCACTACTAGACCTAATATTAATCAACAGGCTGGACTGGATATCAAATATATGGATTGAGGTTCAATTGGGTAATGGTGATCACTAGTGATGAACAAGTATACCCGTTACTATTCGCTACTCACACAGATAGCACAGTATTCAGGATATTCGGTACTCTGCAAGTGTTTTGGATTATACTTGTGGTGTTCAAGTCAGCTGTCTAGTATGTTTTCCGACTGATTTTCAGCCAATAAACATGCTGGGATAGCTTCCTAGTCATAGTAATGCCATATTCATCTTTGATAATATGGCATTGCTGTGATTGGAAAAAAAGACACTCTTAATGAATAGTGATGAGGTCGGGGGAGGGGCTGTAAAAAAGGCAGAGATAGCTGAATGCGTGCTCAAACTGCATGGGAACAGTAGACAGCCATAGTGTACTTTATGCCTGCTCTTCTGCCGTACAGCTGTCTGCTCTCAGTGACCGGACTTAGTGATGATAGATAGGAGAACTAGAAGAACAGGTAGATCAGTCATACCAGAGTCCTGCTGCTGCTCCTGGTTCAGCTCAGTCTCCCAGCTAAATCACTTCTGGGGCTGGCTATTAGGCTACTTGCATATTCACTGCACTAACCGGGCAAACAGCCAATCACAGATGCTTACATTCTGTGAGCGCCTGTGTGATTGACTGTTGTAGCCAGAGTGCATTTCCACAATCTTTTGATTGTGCTTGGTTGCCTTACACATTAGTGTATGGAAACCAACCTGCCATCATAGGGTGTTAAATATAAATAAATAATAAAAAAAACGCATGGAGCTTCGCAGTATTTTTAAGGCTAGCCCAGTGAAAGCAGACAGCTGGGAGCTACCATCCTCAGCTGAGTAATTTTACCATGGCCAGTAAAATAAAATGTGTGTGTTCCGCCCTATTTTTAATTGCCAGCCAAGGTAAAATTAGGCAGATGAGGGCTGGTATTCTCAGTGGGGTGAGGGCACATTGTTTTATGGCTCCCACATGCTAAAAAATAGCAGCCCAAAGTTGCCCCTGAAAATGGCACATTCATCATAGTGCCATTTCCAGGCACTTTACCAGGCTCTTCCAGCAGGCCTGGTATCAGTGGCACGCTGGGTAATAAGGGGTTAACACCAGCTTTGTAATGCCAACTGGTATTAAGCCCTGAGATTCTTAATGTCAGGTCAAGTTCGTGTTGCATGCATGACCCTCAGTATGAAAAGGCTTACACTTAACACGAGTTCGGGAAATCCTGGGGAAATGTTACACAGGGGAACCATTACACTTCTGTACAGTAAGTGGGGAGCACAGTTATCACACAGTTCAGAAGTGGGGGTGATTATTGGGGTTTTAGTCAACTTCTTTCCAATACATGAAATCACTTTTCTTCATATGATGTCTCATCAACATCTATTACAGTCTCTATACAAAGCATTTCTCCTCACAGATCAATCCTCTTCACACTGTGTCTAGAGCTATGCAAACTGTACTTGCCTCATAAAATGGAGGTGGGGGAAAAGGAATGAGTTGGTGCTGTCCCTCTTATTGCTATCTGAGGTAATACAGAGTCTTGTCTGTCCTGAGCTTCCTTATTTACAGCAATCGTTTCTCAGCAAAAACTGGTCTATACAGCTTGTCTGTTCTCCATGTCTCCCTCACAGACTTTCTCACCTCGTTGTCATGGACACCACTCCTCTTTCCCAGCATTCCCTGGGGCTCCACAACTACTTTCTGTTTACTTTTCACAATAATAATCCCTGTAGTTGCTTTCTGATTCCAGATCATAGTACAACTTCTATAGGTCACATTAGACCGGCCATTAAGAATCTCAAAGAAATAGTAGAAAAGAAACAATACAGAGAAATTTATTTTATTTGAAAAAACACAGAGACACTTAGTGAATCCATCATTATTACCCCCTCCCCACCCTCATAACCCTCCACGATCCTCATCTCTTGCTGGACACACTCAGCTCTGCTACATCAGAGACCACGTGGAGGAAAAACACATCCTTCACCTGTGTAAGCGGTGAAGTCACCCTTGCCATAGCAACAGCGGTTACTATTGCAACGGTGACCTCACTGCTTACTACAGTATATGACAGCACTGTGACCTGCGCTTTGCAATAACCCAGGTCACACTGCTGTATTATAGTTGGCGGTGAAACCTGCGCTATAGTAAAGCAGTAAAGTGCAGGTCTCATATAGTAAGCGATGAGGTCACCGTTATCATAGCTATTAGCAGTTACTATGGAAATGGTGACCTCACAGCTTACTATATGACAGTGCTGAGACCTGTGCTTTACTACTGCACTATTTTGCAGGTCTCAGCGCTGTCCATAGCAACAGCAGTTACTATGGCAACGGTTATTATATAACAGTGCTAAGACCTCCGCTTTACCGCTTTACTATAGCTCAGGTCTTGGTGCTGTCAGATAGAAAGTATTGAGGTCACCCTTGCCATACCAACAGCGATTACTATGGCATATGTGATGCCTTACCACTTGATATATGGCTACATTCACACACAGCATTTTGGTTGCGTTTTGTGAGCGTTTTTGGTGCAGAAATTGCACCAGGAATGGATCCTCACAAAACACAGCTGTGTATGTGAATGCTGATGTGCTATTCACCTTCCCCGTGCTCTTGTTCTTGCATGGTGAGTTTACCACATATTTTGATCAGACTCTGAGTATTTTACTTTATTCCCTTTCATTACTGGCTGATTGTAAAGCTGATCTATCAATATAAATCTGTGAGATATCTATTCAACCTTTTGTTGGATAAAGTAATATGTGCTGCCTAAAATGGCAGAAATGTTCTTGTCCTGTCTTGGCATTAAATAATGAGATTTTATTTCTCCTTGGTGCTCATAATTTCAGATCAATTCACAACAGATATATACAGTTGCGTAACTAGAGTCTGGTGGGCCCCGGTGTGAAATTAAACCTGGGCCCTTGCGCACAAGACGTTCAGATTTATGGACCCCATGTAACATTCTAAATCCTTTAACAACTCACAAATTGACCCCTCTCCCCCTTCATCATGTATTAATGTCTCTCATCCTGCTATATATGGTCCTCCTCCTGGAATATGGCGCTTATCATGGTATATATGTCCCCCATCATGGTTTATATGGTCTTCCTCCTCCCGCCACCATAGTCCTCCAAGTATTATAATGCATCCCAATATTCCTCCATATATTACAATGTACCCCCATAGTCCACTATTTATTATAATGCATCCCATAGTCCACCATTCATAAGGTAGCCCCCATAGTCATCCAATTATTATAATGCACCCCCATTATCCTCCATATAGTATAATGCAGCCTCATAACTCTCCATATAGTGCAGCCTCAAAACTCCCATATAGTGCATCCTCAAAACTCTCCATATAGTGCAGCCTCAGTTCTCCATATAATATAGCCTCATATCTCTCCATATAGTGCTGCCTCAAAACTCTCCATATAGTGCAGCCTCGTATCTATCCATAAGGTGCTGCCTCATATCTCTCCATATAATGCAGCCTTATATATGCAGCTGACTCACCGCGGCCGGCTGACTCCGGTTGATACAGGCATTCTTCTCCTTCCTTGTCACGGTGGGACCGCGCCTGCCGGTAGTGGGCCCGGTGTAGTGCAGATCAAAATTGAGGACGTCTTAGTGGAACAGATTAAAGGGATTTAATTTGTTTTCTTCGTGACGCCACCTATGAGTAGTTCGGTAAGGGCTACCGACGCTGCGGAACCTCCGGGGTGATGGACAGCAGCAAGATGTTACGCTCCTCACAGGCTGAGCGGTGAGCCCCGGAGACTGGAGCTGCTCAAGATGTTGTGCGGCAGCTGCGGTTACCTTTAGTTAATGACGGACAGTCATAAGGAAACACGGACACAGATAGTCTCTGCAACGGTCTTTAACTGTAACCAGCAGGCAGTACATGGCTTACAGTGGTTGAGTAGAAGACCGGGTGGACTCAGCAGTGATAGTGCTCCTCAGAGATCCGCAGTGTTCCTCCATTCTACCTACTTAGTTTCTCTTGCCAGCGTCGCCCAGGAATACCAGGTCGGGTACGGGGAGGCTGCTTCAATGCCCTATCCATGATGTACGTTCTGGATGCTTTGGGAGCCTTGGATCCCTCAGTGGGTACACCGCTGTTAGACGACTGAACTGGCTGGTGGTGGGTGCTCCTGTAAAGCTGATCCTCCACGGGGCTGGTTCGCGTGGCAGAGGTGAACTGCTGCCAGCTTCGGTACCAGTGAACCGACTGTGAGTTGTGGGCACGGGAGTCTTTTGGGAACCCGTGTTAGATATGCCCAATCCCGGTAGTTAAGGCCTCAGGTGCGGACACCCGACCGGTGACGGCCCAGGGGCCCGCACGAGGTGCGGAGCCCCCGCTCCTCTCCAAGTTCTAGTCTGCTCTCTCCAGGTTCTAGATTCTTGACTTGACTTCTCTAGACTACTGTATGTTCTACTTCACTACCCTAACACTCCACCCACCAGGACCTAGGATTGGTCCTCTGTTCTAGGTGTTGTATGTTGGGTTGGATCTCAGAGTTAACTATTGCACTGCTTTGTCAGAGAATATTGCGGCTGCAATACTCCCTTGTGACGCACTCGTTGCGGGGCGCCACACAGCCTCATATCTCTCTATATAGCATTGCCTTATATATCTTTACATAGAGGAGCCTTATATATGCAGCCTTATATCTCTCTATATAGTGCTGCCTTATATCTCTCTATAGAGTGCAGTTTCATATATGCAGCCTCATAACTCTTCATATAGTATAATGCACCACTCCTCCTTCCCCATAATCTTCTGGCCACCGTGTACTAATTTACTAAAAAAAAATAAATCTGTACTTACCTCTTCCCGTTCCCCTGCTGCTCCACTGTAGACACAAGAGGAAGCGGTGCCGGTGCGCGTTCTACTGTGGAACAAATAAAGCAGGAAGAGCTGGCTACTAGTGTGGATGAGGCAGCACCAGCCTGCTATATGCATTCCACAGTGGAAAGCACAAGGAAAGCAGGCAGTGGTAAGAGAAAGCTAGGGGAATGGAGGGGTGGGTACAGCAGCAGTAGGAAGGGGAGTAGGCTCCTCTTCTCTCCCTGACACACGGGCTCTAAAGCAGCATGTGCTGAGGCACAGTCACATGGATGTGTGTCCTCTGGGACGCACATCCATGTGAAGCAGGAGCTGGATCGGCGGGTGCGGGGGGCAGCGGGAGTCGTTGGTCCCTGTACGTCTGGGTCCGTCATAGCCGCGACCCTTGTGACTGCGATCTTTATGCCTCTGGATGTATTATATATTGTCACAGGTTAATGAAGATGTAAAATTCCTTTGGCTGATAATTTGTCTAAAGTTAAATCTGCTGTGTAATGGAGTGCAAGAGTGCAATAAAGTTTCTTTGATTTCCCTACAGTAAAAATGTTACCCTTTTTATAATCAAATGTTCTAGATGTGTTCATCTATGTTTACTTACTGCAGGCAGAATTTGTAAGCTGTGTACTAAGAAAACATAAGTGATCAGACAGATCACATGTCTGTAAGTCTTAATTTATTAGAAAATAAATTATTATACATCATAGAACAGTAAATGAAACATATCAATATCAATATCAGGACCTTTACTTTCTATTGCTGCAAACACTGCAGATGTGTCTTGGCCTTAAATGTTCTTTCTAAATATCTATCTATACACCCCAAACACTTTTGTTATTAGCACTATAAGAAAATACTCTAACTTGTCCCTATCTACCTAATTCCTAAATGTGTTTTTTTTTTTTACTTCACCTGTTTTGTTTGATAGGAGTTTCAAATGTAATGTCACAGGAGGATGGGGCTGCACTCGCTTCACTGCAGCACTTATTGCACCTCTTAGCACAAGATGTCATCAGGGGGAAGCGCTGCAGTTACATACTATACATTTTTGCATCATGCCTTCTGGAAATGTCCTGGTTCCATCGTGATAGATGCTGTGGGAGATATAAGTAACTGCAATGATTCCCCCTCTCACATCATGTTCCAGGAGGAGTGATTGAAGCAGGGAATTGAGTACAACCCCAACCTCTTGTGACCCACGTTTGAGACTTCTCTCAAGCCAAATATGTATTTGTTTAAATCTTTTACGTGTCCTCTATCGTTTACAAAAAGAGCATCCAGCTGCCATCAATTTGCCCATCTCTAACAAAGAGGAAGTGGATAAACTCTAGTGCCACCTATTGAAAGTAGCAATCCTTAAAGTCAAAACCAACTGTTTAATGAGCTTTGCAAGATGATTTAGGATTAAAAAGCCAAAACCCAACCTCAATTTGGAAACAAAGTGTTTCGGGGTCTTTGCACATTGTCAGTACAAAGCATGAGATCTAATTTGGCTGGTGAGTGGTTAAGACTGGGGAACTAAGGTATAGCATTTCTCCTTATGGAGAGATTGACATGCCAATGTGAGGAGACTTCAAAGCCACAATGCTCCTATGGGAAATTAAATATGCAAATTGTCTCCAGAGAGAAAGAAGACAAACTTTAGTGTCACCTAAAAAGCTAATTCAAAATCGTAATTTGCAGGCACAGTGTTCTGGATGTTTTCCCTTCTTCACTGCAAAGTATGAGACCTGATTTGGCTAGGTGAGAAGTTAAGACTGGGAATCTAAAGGATACCATTTCTCGTTTAGGTATGTGCACACAATCCAGAGGCACTGCATGTTGGATGCAGTGCCCCCAGACATGAGGAAAGTCACGGGTGAACGCAGGGAGAGCAAAGCCGCCCTGTACTCGCAATCTGCACCCCGATGGTGACCACTTTCAACTCAGCAGCATTAAATTAACATGCTGCGGAGATGTGGAAGTGCAGCAACCTGCACCGCAGCTGAAAACGCGCTGCAATAGGGAGACTCATAGTGAACATTGGATTTCAAAAAAATCCACTGTGCTGGTACTGTACAATGCAACATTTTTGATGCAGTACAAACACGCTGCATCCAAAACGCTGCTAATCTAGATCATGTGTACATACCCTTAAGGAGAGCAACACGACAGGTCTGGCATGCCAGTATGAGGAAACTTTCAAAGCTGCAATGCTTTTCCAGGAAATATAGTATGCAAATTGTCTTTTCAGTGAGGAAGAAAACAGACTCTAGTGCCACCTTTAAGAAGTAAAAGGTTTTTAGCATGCTGTCACTCAGGGGCTGGCTGGCTGCCTTTACCCCGGTGATTAAGTGATTAAATCAGCACTGGGATGACCACAAAGTGCACATGGAGGTTAAGATATTGAAGTTCTATTTATATTATGGTGACCAGAAGATCTGTAATCTTTGGTTGTGCTTTGTGGTCATCCTGGTGTTGATTATCGTGCTTTAAAGATATTTTCCAAAAAGGACCCCATCTTAAAATCTGCACCCCTTAAGTTATTCAAAACTGCATTCAGAAAATCTGACAACCATTCGGGTGCTTCTTAATAATTAATGCAGCGCTCAGTCACTGCCAATCATGTGTGTGTATACTATATATACATATATATATATATATATATACAGTAATCCAAAAAAGGAAAAAGCAGCACCAAATAGAGATCAAGTGAACCTTTATTGCCAATGGCGTGGCAACGTTTCGGACCGGAGGTCCTTTCTCAAGCCAAGAAAGGACCTCCGGTCCGAAACGTCGCCACGCCATTGGCAATAAAGGTTCACTTGATATCTATTTGGTGCTGCTTTTTCCTTTTTTGGATTGTTTACATGGACACTTGGCCGGTGTTGAAAAAGCGCTGGACAAGTCTGGTAATATCTGGTGCTGTTCCGTTTTTTTCATATATATATATCTATTATATAATCGCGAATCGGAAAAGCGCCCCTTCACGCGCACTTTCCGATGTCGTCATGTGGATACGAATTTAACATTGGGCGCGAAGCGCCCAATGCTGCGCAAGCAATGGCCGCGAGGCCATTGCGAGTCGCTGGCCCAGGGCGAGCAATGGCCGCGAAGCGGCCATTGCGAGCCGCTGGCCCAAAATCCATCCACAGCCCCGGCTACAACCTTAGCGATTTACCGCTCAGGTAGCGCGAGCAATGGCCGCGAGGCCATTGCGAGTCGCTGCCTGAGCCGCAATTCGCTCCCCGGGGACCATGGAGCCGAGGCGGCATTGCCGCCTCCGCTCCCCGCTACACACAATTCGCCACCCCCCCCCCCCATGTCCGCACAGCCCGCCCCCATCAATGTCCCCACAGCCGACCCCCATGTCCGCACAGCCGACCCCCATGTCCGCACAGCCCACCCCCAGCAATGTCCGCACAGCTCACCCCCATGTCCGCACAGCCCGCCCACATCAATGTCCGCACAGCCCACCCCCCTGTCCGCACAGCCGACCCCCCTGTCCGCACAGCCGACCCCCATGCCCGCACAGCCGACCCCCATGCCCGCACAGCCGACCCCCATGCCCGCACAGCCGACCCCCATGCCCGCACAGCCCACCCCCATGTCTGCACAGCCCGCCCCCATCAATGTCCACACAGCCCACCCCCATGTCCGCACAGCCGACCCCCATGCCCGCACAGCCCACCCCCATGTCCGCACAGCCCACCCCCATGTCCGCACAGCCCGCCCACATCAATGTCCGCACAGCCCACCCCCCTGTCCGCACAGCCGACCCCCATGCCCGCACAGCCGACCCCCATGCCCGCACAGCCGACCCCCATGCCCGCACAGCCGACCCCCATGCCCGCACAGCCGACCCCCATGCCCGCACAGCCCACCCCCATGCCCGCACAGCCGACCCCCATGCCCGCACAGCCGACCCCCATGCCCGCACAGCCGACCCCCATGCCCGCACAGCCGACCCCCATCAATGTCCGAAAAAACCCCCATGTCCGCACAGCCGACCCCCACTAATGTCCACACAGCCCCCCCCATGTCCTCACAGCCCACCCCCATGCCCGCACAGCCCACCCCCATGCCCGCACAGCCCGCCCCCATCAATGTCCGAAAAAACCCCCATGTCCGCACAGCCGACCCCCACTAATGTCCACACAGCCCCCCCATGTCCGCACATACTTACATGTCTTCTTAGTCATCTGATCGTCCGTCCGGCCAGGCGTCCTCTTCGTCCGGCCAGGCGTCCTCTTCGTCCGGCCCCGGGGATCTTCTGTCTTCTTCCAGCTCCGACGTCCTCTTCTCTTCTCATTCAGGTACAATGGACGACAAATCCGCCATTGTATCTCAATGAGATATGAGCGGCTCTTCTGATTGGTCGCTGTGTACTGCCCTCAGCCAATCAGAAGAGCCCCTCATTGAGCTCGAATTCTGATTGGTCGGCGGCCAATCCGAAATCGGGCTCACTGCCCATAGACATGTATTAGCGGTGTGTCCGCGATTTTACGGCCGACAAATAGAACCAGGTGGCCGGCCATAAAATCGCCGACACACCGCTAATGTATGTCAATGGGAAAAATAGCGGACCTGAATGAGAACTGTCTCACTTAAAATAAATAATAAATTAAATAATAAATAAAATAATTTAAAAAGAATTAAAAAATAATAAAAAATAATAATAAAAAAATAATAAAAAATTAAATAAAAATAATAATAAAAAATATAAATATATGCTAATCAGCTCAGCCCTTTTGCCGGACCACAATGAGAACTGTGTCTCACTTAAAATAAATAATAAATTAAATAATAAATAAAATAATTTAAAAAGAATTAAAAAATAATAAAAAATAATAATAAAAAAATAATAAAAAATTAAATTAAAATAATAATAAAAAAAATAAATATATGCTAATCAGCTCAGCCCTTTTGGCGGACCACAATGAGAACTGTGTCTCACTTAAAATAAATAATAAATTAAATAATAAATAAAATAATTTAAAAAGAATTAAAAAATAATAAAAAATAATAATAAAAAAATAATAAAAAATTAAATAAAAATAATAATAAAAAAATAAATATATGCTAATCAGCTCAGCCCTTTTGGCGGACCACAATGAGAACTGTGTCTCACTTAAAATAAATAATAAATTAAATAATAAATAAAAGAATTTAAAAAGAATTAAAAAATAATAAAAAATAATAATAAAAAAATAATAAAAAATTAAATAAAAATAATAATAAAAAAAATAAATATATGCTAATCAGCCCAGCCCTTTTAGCGGACCAGAAGGAGAACTGTGTCTCACTTAAAATAAATAATAAATTTTATAATAAAATTATTTAAAAATAATTAAAAAATTATAAAAAAAATAATAAAAAAAAAAATTAAAAATTATAAAATATTACAAAAAATAATAATTAAAAAAAAAAATCTAATAATAATTATATTACTGCTAATAATAATGATATTAATGCTAATAATTATGCTATTAATGCTAATAATAATGCTAATAATGCTAATAATTATGCTATTAATGCTAATAATTATGCTATTAATGCTAATAATAATAAGATTAATGCTAATAATAAGCGGCCATTGCGAGCACTCAGCCCCAATAAGTATTGAACGCGCCCCAAAAAGTATTGGACCCCCCCCAAAAGTATTGGACCCCCCACCCAAAAGTATTAGACCCCCCAAAAAAAGTATTGCACCCCCAAAAAAAGTATGTGACCCCCCCAAAAAAAGTATGTGACCCCCCAAAAAAAGTATGTGACCCCCCAAAAAAAGTATGTGACCCCCCAAAAAAAGTATGTGACCACCCAAAAAAAGTATGTGACCCCCCCAAAAAAAGTATGTGACCCCCCAAAAAAAGTATGTGACCCCCCCAAAAAAGTATGTGACCCCCCAAAAAAAGTATGTGACCACCCAAAAAAAGTATGTGACCCCCCCAAAAAAAGTATGTGACCCCCCAAAAAAAGTATGTGACCCCCCAAAAAAAGTATGTGACCCCCCAAAAAAAGTATGTGACCCCCCAAAAAAAGTATGTGACCCCCCCAAAAAAGTATGTGACCCCCCAAAAAACTGTGACCTCCAAAAAAAAGTATTGGACCCCCCCAAAAAAAGTATTGGACCCCCCAAAAAAAGTATGTGACCCCCCAAAAAAGTATGTGACCCCTCAAAAAAGTATGTGACAAAACAAAAAAGTATGTGACCCCCCCAAAAAAGTATGTGACCCCCCCAAAAAAGTATGTGACCCCCCCAAAAAAGTATGTGACCCCCCAAAAAAAGTATGTGACCCCCAAAAAAGTATGTGACCCCCCCAAAAAAAGTATGTGACCCCCCAAAAAAAGTATGTGACCCCCCAAAAAAAGTATGTGACCCCCCCAAAAAAGTATGTGACCCCCCCAAAAAAAGTATGTGACCCCCCAAAAAAAGTATGTGACCCCCCAAAAAAACTATGTGACCTCCAAAAAAAAGTATTGGACCCCCCAAAAAAAAGTATTGGACCCCCCAAAAAAAGTATGTGACCCCCCAAAAAAGTATGTGACCCCCCCAAAAAAGTATGTGACAAAACAAAAAAGTATGTGACCCCCCAAAAAAAGTATGTGACCCCCCCAAAAAAGTATGTGACCCCCCAAAAAAGTATGTGACCCCCCCAAAAAAGTATGTGACCCCCCAAAAAAAGTATGTGACCCCCAAAAAAGTATGTGACCCCCCCCCAAAAAAAGTATGTGACCCCCCAAAAAAAGTATGTGACCCCCCAAAAAAAGTATGTGACCCCCCCAAAAAAGTATCTGACCCCCCAAAAAAAGTATGTGACCCCCCAAAAAAAGTATGTGACCCCCCAAAAAAAGTATGTGACCCCCCCCAAAAAAAGTATGTGACCCCCCAAAAAAAGTATGTGACCCCCCCAAAAAAGTATGTGACCCCCCCCAAAAAAGTATGTGACCCCCCCCAAAAAAGTATGGGACCCCCCAAAAAAAGTATGGGACTCCCCAAAAACTATTCACACCCCCCCGAAAAGTCCTCACACCAGCTATAACTACTATAATCAAATTAATGCACATTCTAGAATCCCGATGCATTTGCATCGGGCTCACAGCTAGTATATATATATATATATATATATATATATATACCAAAATGAAAAAAGCAGGTGGCACTCCAACAAAATAGTGATGAAAACTTGTGGCTTTTACTGATTCATAAGTTGTGGCGACGTTTCAGTGGATCTTTCCACCTTTCTCAAGCAAGTGAAAAGTGAAAAGTGAATGGCTAAATAGCCTTACCACCATCTATGTCTCATTAATTGCTGATTACATGAGATCTTGGACACATAAAAAATACAAGCTCATATACAGTATATCCATCTCCTTACAGTGCAGTACAAAGTACAATAGTGCATAAATATGCAAACATTTTTTTGTTATATCAATAAATGCTCCATTCTCATATGGGGTACCATAATAAAACTCAATTAGAAAAAAAAGCTTACAATAGTTTGGTATCCGCAGATCTTGTCCGCCATGAATGCTATGTCGGCATTCTTTTTTTTTCTCTGCACATGGCTATGATGTCACCATAAGCCGACAATCAGCAGAGAGCGCCTGAGCATGTGCAGTGTTGTTTTGTGTACCCGTCACCATTTTGTGTAAGGGCAAATCTCAACACTATCAATAGTACACTAAAGTTTACCATGGATAGTTCTATGGAATGTTTGAATTTTTTGTATGTGATGGTGATCAAAAGGTGAGATTACTATTGAACTCTTCTCAAAGAAAAGAGATAGAAATAATCTATAATATAAAACCCGAAGGCCACTTCCGGAAAACCCGAAGGTTACTTCCTTGATGGCCTCCTGACCATGGTGGTGACGTCACCAGTGCGGGGTAGCCGGGCGGCGCCCGGCTACAGGGACTGGCGGATGAACGTTCCGCTCTCGGAAGTTCCGGCCTTCGTCCGTGCGCCTACAGGGACCCGAAGGTCGGGCAAGGAACGTTCCGCTTTCGGACGTTCCGGCCAGGAACATTCCGCTTTCGGAAGTTCTGAGCAGGAACGTTCCGTCTGTCCCAGCGCCTCCTCTCTCCTCCGGCCCAGTCCTCCCGCTCCAGCCTCTGCCCTCCAGCCTCTGCCCTCCAGCCTCTGACCTCTAGCCTCTCCCCTCCAGCCTCTGACCTCCAGCCTCTGCCCTCCAGCCTCTCCCCTCCAGCCTCTGCCCTCCAGCCTCTCCCCTTCAGCCTCTGCCCTCCAGCCTCTCCCCCAGCCTCTCCCCTCCAGCGTCTCCCCTCCAGCCACTGCCCTCCAGCCTCTGCCTCCAGCCTCTGCCCTCCAGCCTCTGCCCTCCAGCCTCTCCCTCCAGCCTCTGCCCTCCAGCCTCTCCCCTCCAGCCTCTGCCCTCCAGCCTCTCCCCTCCAGCCTCTGCCCTCCAGCCTCTCCCCTCCAGCGTCTCCCCTCCAGCCACTGCCCTCCAGCCTCTGCCCTCCAGCCTCTGCCCTCCAGCCACTGCCCTCCAGCCTCTCCCCTCCAGTGTCTCCCTCCAGCCACTGCCCTCCAGCCTCTCCCCTCCAGCCTCTGCCCTCCAGCCACTGCCCTCCAGCCTCTCCCTCCCAGCCTCTCCCCTCCAGCCTCTGCCCTCCAGCCTCTCCCTCCAGCCTCTCCCCTCCAGCCTCTGCCCTCCAGCCACTGCCCTCCAGCCTCTGCCCTCCAGCCTCTGCCCTCCAGCCTCTCCCCTCCAGCCTCTGCCCTCCAGCCTCTCCCCTCCAGCCACTGCCCTCCAGCCTCTGCCCTCCAGCCTCTGCCCTCCAGCCTCTGCCCTCCAGCCTCTCCCCTCCAGCCTCTGCCCTCCAGCCTTTCCCCTCCAGCCTCTGCCCTCCAGCCTCTCCCCTCCAGCCTCTGCCCTCCAGCCTCTCCCCTCCAGCGTCTCCCCTCCAGCCACTGCCCTCCAGCCTCTGCCCTCCAGCCTCTGCCCTCCAGCCACTGCCCTCCAGCCTCTCCCCTCCAGTGTCTCCCCTCCAGCCACTGCCCTCCAGCCTCTCCCCTCCAGCCTCTGCCATCCAGCCACTGCCCTCCAGCCTCTCCCCTCCAGCCTCTCCCCTCCAGCCTCTGCCCTCCAGCCTCTCCCCTCCAGCCTCTGCCCTCCAGCCACTGCCCTCCAGCCTCTGCCCTCCAGCCTCTGCCCTCCAGCCTCTCCCCTCCAGCCTCTGCCCTCCAGCCTCTCCCCTCCAGCCTCTGCCTCCAGCCTCTCCCCTCCAGCCTCTGCCCTCCAGCCTCTCCCCTCCAGCCTCTGCCCTCCAGCCACTGCCCTCCAGCCTCTGCCCTCCAGCCTCTGCCCTCCAGCCTCTCCCCTCCAGCCTCTGCCCTCCAGCCTCTCCCTCCAGCCTCTCCCCTCAAGCCTCTGCCCTCAAGCCTCTGCCCTCCAGCCTCTGCACTCCAGCCTCTGCCCTCCAGCCTCTGCCCTCCAGCCTCTCCCCTCCAGCCTCTGCCCTCCAGCCTCTCCCCTCCAGCCTCTCCCTCAAGCCTCTGCCCTCAAGCCTCTGCCCTCCAGCCTCTGCCCTCCAGCCTCTGACCTCTAACCTCTCCCCTCCAGCCTCTGACCTCCAGCCTCTGCCCTCCAGCCTCTCCCCTCCAGCCTCTGCCCTCCAGCCTCTCCCCTCCAGCCTCTGCCCTCCAGCCTCTCCCCTCCAGCCTCTCCCCTCCAGCCTCTCCCCTCCAGCGTCTCCCCTCCAGCCACTGCCCTCCAGCCTCTGCCCTCCAGCCTCTCCCCTCCAGCCTCTGCCCTCCAGCCTCTCCCCTCCAGCCTCTGCCCTCCAGCCTCTCCCCTCCAGCCTCTGCCCTCCAGCCTCTCCCCTCCAGCCTCTGCCCTCCAGCCTCTCCCCTCCAGCGTCTCCCCTCCAGCCACTGCCCTCCAGCCTCTGCCCTCCAGCCTCTGCCCTCCAGCCACTGCCCTCCAGCCTCTCCCCTCCAGCGTCTCCCCTCCAGCCACTGCCCTCCAGCCTCTCCCCTCCAGCCTCTGCCCTCCAGCCACTGCCCTCCAGCTCTCCCCTCCAGCCTCTGCCCTCCAGCCTCTCCCCTCCAGCCTCCCCTGTCCTCTGCCCTCCAGCCTCCCCTGTCCTCTGCCCTCCAGCCTCCCCTGTCCTCTGCCCTCCTCACCCCTCCAGTCTCCCCTCTCCTCACCCCTCCTCACCCCTCCAGCCTCTGCTCTCCTCACCCCTCCTCATCCCTCCAGCCTCCGCTCTCCTCACCCCTCCAGCCTCTGCTCTCCTCACCCCTCCAGCCTCCGCTCTCCTCACCACTCCTCACCCCTCCAGCCGCCGCTCTCCTCACCCCTCCATATGCAATGTACAGTATGTGTATATATGTGTGTATGTAGGCACTTCCGTCACTTTGTCCGCACTTCCCTCACTTTGTACACACACATACACACACACTCCGCTATACTTACCACCTTCCCTGCGTCCGCTGCCTGGATCCTCAGTTGACATGTCGCAGCCCCCGAACTACTGGATCCAATATAGCGTCCAAGATGTCTCGCCAAACTACCCGGACGACATATTGGATCCAGTCGTCCAGGGGCGGCGACATGTCGACTCAGGATCCAGGTGGCGGGGAAGACGCAGGGTCGGTGGTAAGTATAGCGGAGTGTGTGTATGTGTGTGTGTGTGTGTATGTGTGTGCTGACCAGTCTGCCCACGGCGCTGCGCTGACCACTCTGCCCATGGCACTGCGCTGACCACTCTGCCCACGGTGCTGCACTGACCACTCTGCCCACGGCGCTGCGCTGACCACTCTGCCCACAGCGCTGCCCTGACCAATCTCACCGCACTCACTGCTAACCACTGAACCACCGCACTCACTGCTAACCACTGAGCCACCGCAATCACTGCTAACCACTGAGCCACCGCACTCACTGCTAACCACTGAGCCACCGCGCAATGCTAACCACTGAGCCACCGCCCAGTGCTAACCACTGAGCCACCGCGCAGTGCTAACCACTGAGCCACCGCGCAGTGCTAACCACTGAGTCACCGCGCAGTGGTAACCACTGAGCCACCGCGCAGTGCTAACCACTGAGCCACCGTGCAGTGCTAACCACTGAGCCACCGTGCAGTGCTAACCACTGAGCCACCGCGCAGTGCTAACCACTGAGCCACCATGCAGTGCTAACCACTGAGCCACCGCGCAGTGCTAACCACTGAGCCACCGCGCAGTGCTAACCACTGAGGCACCATATACTCTGCTACCCACTGAGCCACCTGTATACACACAATTAATTTCACCGCACTCCCCTAACTATTAGTAAATAAACTATATATGGATTCTAGACTACCCGATTCTTAGAATCGGGCCACCATCTAGTTTATTATATTTTTCCAGTTATCACCCGAGGAAAATGGTTGAAGCAATTCCATGTGGCCAATTTAGGCGGGTTAAGGCCCAGTTACCCACACAGATAATTATGCAGAGATTGTTTGCAGATTTCTGGTTGCAGTGAAATCATGGACACATTGTTCCATTTATACACAGCCACAAAATGGAGCAATGTGTCCATGTTTTCACTGCAACCAGAGATCTGTGAACAATCTCTGCACAATTACTGGGCCTTTAAGAAGATTGTGAAAGATGTAGGGCAAAAACAGATTTCTCTTGATGTAATGAAAGAGAAGTTTAGGTCAAGAGGCTATCCAAAGAAAATCCTGGAAAAACAAAGAAAAAACGTTGAAATTACGGAGAGGACGGACATATTTTTACAGAAGAAAAAGAAAGATGTTGGTAGGATTCCATTTGAGAGTGACTTTTGTGAGGAAAGTCATGTGATTTCAAGAATCATTAAGCGACATTAGTCCAATCTGAATAAGGGTCTTCCTGAGATTAGCGAAAACCTGCCTATTGTGGCATATAGTAGTAAGAACCTTGGTTACAGGTTGGTCAGGTCTGATCTGGGGTCACTGAGAAAAAGTGTACAGACGGTTATTTCAGGTTCACAAAGGAGAGGATGTTATTTGTGCCTATCATGCGTGAACTGTCCACTGATGTTGAAGGGTCCAACCTTTCCCAATCCAGCAACAGGGGAAGTGATTAATATTAGACATTACGTGAAGTGTTCTACAGATTATGTAGTCTACATGCTACAATGCCCATGTCCATACAATTACGTTGGTGAGACGACTTGTGATCTTAAAACACGTCTCAACCAACAAAGATGTGATATCAGAAAGAAAAGAAAAGACCTGCCTGTTTCTAAACATTTTAGTGAAGGATTTGAGGTTTCGTATAATCGATTGTGTACCGATACACAGGAGAGGTGTGAGCCGTGTAGGACACAATAAAAAAATTGGAAATGAGATGGATTTATGAATTAAAAACACTGAGACCCACAAGATTGAATGTTGACTTTAGATTCTAAGCATAGAAGTGATCTGTATATGAGAAGTAGTGTGTTCGTCAAAGTTTTACATAGCGATATACATTTTTGATATGTATGTTAACTGCCATTGGTTTTATCTATATACTAATGTATTGTTTTTTTTATTTTTCAGATAAAAAGGAAAATTAAGTTTCCATAAGAGTATGGAGGGTATCGGTATTTAGTAAGATTAATGTAGTTATTGGAGAATTTTTCCATAATGTGGATTTTTTGAGCAGAACCAGATGCCACCAAAAATGCTAACAGAAATGTGGGATGATTGGTCATTCTTTTTTGGAATGTAGTATTAATGAATAGAGGCATTCTTAATTTTAATGTCTGAGTGCTTTTCAGTATGTGGATTGGGGTGGGGGTGTGAGTGAAACCACTCATTACACCTATCTTCAGGTGCTACTGGTTTGCATTCTTAGGGTACGGACAAACTGGCGTGAAAAACGGACGGGTGCAATGCGAGAAAACCTTGCATTGCACTCAGGCCAGTGTTAATGAATGAGTCAGAACAGATTAACGTGTGTCTTTAGCTTTTTTCTCATCTAGAATCTGGATGAGAAAAAGTTGCAACATGCTGTGACAATATGCGATTCTTGTGTGATACTCGCCAGTGCAAGTCAATGGGTCAAACAAAATCAGGGACAGCACAGGGACAGCACAGGGACAGCACAGGGACAGCACAGGGACAGCACTGGGACAGCACTGGGACAGCACTGGGACAGCACTGGGACAGCGATTTTAGCATGCCAAAGCACTCACTGATCTCAGGGAGACCAATCGAGGAAAACACTGTTGGCAAAAGTGCTCAAACACAGTGAAATCTTAGGTGCATTGCACCCTGGGAATTACAAATATGCAAATAGAGTCCGTGGAGCCTCATTTAGGAGTCTCAAACACAAAACTAGCCAGATATCCCTCCAGGGAAGGACCTAGCCCGGGGTGGCTCCTTGCAGAAACCACCAAAACCACCATATTAAGTGGCCCTTTTAGTCAATATCCAACTCTTTACGAATTGTAATTATCATGTAAATAATTCCTGTGGCTGAGCAATTTGGATGCTGCATAAAGGACCCTCAAGACCCACGAGTTAGTGAGTAAGCAGGAGAGCTCCATTGGTGAGCGAGAGTAGAAGATGGCAGAGGAGCTGTCAGGACAGAAAGGGACCCTAGAGGCACCAGGTGTTGTGGTGCACCCGAATCTGGACCCGGTACCACTACTGACCAGAGGGATTCAGTCTCCGAAAGGAGGACTGGCTCCTAGAGTGGTGCGGGTGTTTACACCCGAGCCGCCAAACCGGAGGCCCGAGCTTCTTTAGGGAGTTGTGGGCAAACCCTGGCACACCCAGAAAAAGGCACCGTATAGGGTCTTGAGGACCTAGAGAAGAGTCTTCCACTGAGAGATCCGTGGGAGCTGGCTTCAGGCGCTGCATGCGGAAAGCTGAGGGAGACAGGAGAGAGTGCAGGAAGAGACCAGACAGGAACAGCAGGCAGTTCACCAAGGGTCCTGAATGCTGGCATCCTAATTTCCAACGACTACCCAGGCCAGGCAGACTCGAAAAAACTGTGTTTTTGAAGAACTGACAGTAAAGCTTGTACAGAGTAAAAAAAAACTGTGTGGCTTCCTTTACTATCTCCACCTGAGGATCCGTCAACCATAGCGTGAGAAAAACAAGTGACAAGGCCTGGTGTAGCTGTGTCCCTGTGTAAATAAAAGACTGTCCTGCAATTCACAATTTCCATCACTGCCCCGGGGATCCCGCTCCACCTACGTGGAGCGTAACCATCCTGCTGTTCCACCATCACCCTGGAGGTTTGTTCCACAGCGCCAGTAACATTACCGGAACCGTACGTGGCATCATAGACTATTTCTATCATTTTTATTATTTTTCGTTGACTTTTTTTAACGACCACCAGGGCCACGGGACCGAAACTGGCCCCAGTGACATCTCCAGTAAATCAATGCCCGGAACTGGCTACCCCACAGACCTGGGTTGGGTCATAATCAGCAATTAATGAGACACAGATGGTGTTAAGACTATTTAGCTATTCCATTTTCACTTGTAACTTGCTTGAGAAAAGTGGAGAAATCCACCAAAACGTCACCACAATTTATGAATCTGTAAAAGCCAAAAGTTTTCATCACTACTCTGTTGGGGTGCTGCCTGCTTTTTTATTTTGGTATCTGTGAGGTTTGGATAATACCTTTGCAGGTTGTTACACCTGATTTTGTCAAACTTTATATATAATATTCATATATATACAGTATATATAAGTTATATAAGTATATATATATATATATATATATATATATATATATATATATAATATATATATATATGTTAGATATATATGTATACGCTGACAATCAAAATTAGCCAACACCACAAAATTTCCCTAATGTTAAGGTCATTGTGTGGTTCTTTGTGAAAGTATCATGACACGAGGAAAATGGCAGTATTTTGAGCTTATTTCATAAATTGAATATATTCTCAAGCACAGAAAAAAAATGTAAATGACCAAAGGGTCACCTTATCAGCCATAGCAACAGAAGTCGGTTGTTCCAAGTGTGAGATTTCTAGAATATTTCATCTTTACAACATTACAAACTTGTTCAAGTCTACCAAAAAGGCTGGTCGCCCTCAAAGACAAATGCAAAACAGTGCAGGATAATGCGGAGAATCTTCATGGGTAATCGTTTCAACACTGCAGCTAGAATAGCTCTCCAGTTCAGCAATGAACAGGGTAAGGATCTGTCATACAACGTCACAACGTTTAAGAAAATATTACAATCTGAGAGTCCTCACTGGTTGATATCTTTTAATGGCTAACTGAAAAGATGGTAAATGTTAATTCAACCAGATAAAGAAGAGGGTTTATGCCCCAGATTAAGTTGGATGTCACACAATGACCCATACCGTGTGTATCTATTAAAATGCATTTCTTTAATAATGTTTGCATATAAAAAACATACAAAGTTGGCATTCACATAAACAGTATGCATATTGAATCAGGACATCAAAAATAATTTTATATGATTTTTACAAAGTGAAAAAGTGCACAAGTCAGAAAAGGACCAATAAAACTTCCCAAAATTTGAGGTAGTGCACTCTCTGTATATTTACTAGGTAGGGTAAGTATAAATAACTTTAGGGCAAAATCATCTATCAAAGGCTGGCTTTCATTAGTGTATGAGTTTTAGCAAGCTTAATATTAAATGCTTTGTTCTCAATGTAAAACAGGCAACAAACTAGCATACATACATACATACATATAACCAACCCCTTCTCAAGGTTCTATGCTGATTCTTTGAGGCTAATTGAAGGCTATCTTGGATGTGGTGATTAAACCTGCGTATAAGGGGGGGAATGTGGTCATTTGGCCTACATGTATGTATGAGCGGGAGGTTATGAGACAGTTAAAGGATAGGGAATCCTATGGTATTCTTTTATCAAATCCAGTTAAAAAATTTGAAGTGGAGATATTTGGGATTTTGGAGCAAGCATTTCAGCAGGGTATTATACCCTAACAAATTTTTGATGGGCTAATGATGACATCACCCACTATCCCGACTTTTTATGTGTTGCCCAAGATCCATAAGGACCCCTTTGTCCCCCCAGGGCGTCCGATTGTCTCTGGCATTGGAGGGATTTGTGATCCAGTGTGCAGGTTAATTGAATAATACCTGCACCTGCTTGTTGATACTCTTCCCTTCTATGCCAGAGATACTACTGAAGTCCTTAGGCAGATTGATGGGGTCTTTGTGGATCCTGGGACAACTCTGATTACGGACGATGTTGAGGCTTTATATTCTTGCATTGAACATGAACATGGATTACAAGCAGCAGAGTTCTATCTGAACATGAGTAATCATGGGCAGCACGGTGGCTCAAGTGGTTAGCACTGTAGCCTTTGTAGCCTTGTCTTGAGGACACCAAGGACACTAAGGACAACATATGCAAGGAGTTTGTATGTTCTCCCTGTGTTTGCGTGGGTTTCCTCCAGGCACTCTGGTTTTCTCCCACATTCTAAAGACATACTGATAGGATGTTTAGATTGTGAGCTCCCAAGAGAGAGACATCATTACTCATGTATGTAAAGTGCTATGGAATCAATAGCACTATATAAATGAATAAATATTATAATTATATTATTATCTGGATGGACCACTAGTAAAATTGATCCTAGGTTTGTTGGAGTACATATTAACTCACAATTTTTTCCTATTTAAGATCAATTTTCCCTTCAGCAAAAAGGCAATGTGATGGGCGCTGCGTGCGCGCCTCCTACGCAAACCTCTTTCTTGGTTATTGGGAGAAAGGGGTTTTTGGGGGGTGTGGATACGGCAGCCCGTGCGCAGTGCTGGCTAAGGTATAATTATGATGTGTTGGTTTGATGATGTGGACAGGATCCTCAGAGGAATTGGTTGGATTCAAAACATTTTTCAATACTAACCAATTTAATATTAAATTAACCTTTCAAGAACATTCCTCTGAGGTAGAGTTCCTCGACATCAAACTGGTGGTCCATCCAGATGGATTTTTGCAAACTAATATGTTCCGCAAAAAGATATCTGTTAATTCCCTACTCCATGTAACTTCTGCGCATACAACGTCCACCATCTCCATGGTCCCTATCGGTCAATTCCTGAGAGCAAAGAGAATCTGCTCAATGGAGGATTTCTTTCAGGAACAAACTCTGAAAAGGACGAAGTGCTGTTCAACCTGCGCTGCTGCAAAGGACAACCAGACAATCTAATATCTGGGATAAGATATTACTTTATTTCCAATGCGTTTCAGAGCTGCTACCGGGCACCTTCCTCAGGGACAATCAAGATAGAATGATACATCCAGTTATTTATACACATGAAGGCGCCAAAATGCAGTATTTGCTGAATCATAGTGACATCACAGAAAGGGAGGGGGCAATCTGACGTAGTAAAGTATGTCATTCGTATCAATACATATAAAACACATCCATATTGCTCAAAACATAAAATAATACAGAAACATAACTAAAAATGTTATACAATTTAATACATCGAGATAAAAAATGTCAAATGAAACCAATAATGAAAAAAGCTCTTTGGAATCGAACTTGTCATGATCCAATCCAAAAGGTAGGGATGGTGCTACAATTTTAGAGTATTAGTTTGCAGCATAACTGCATTAGTCCACAGCTCCACAGTGTTGGAGCATGTTGTGCATGGAACGAATGTCAATGAAATGGGAAAATACATTTAACACAGTCAATATGTATATATGCATATAATGTTTGCTCTAAAAAGGCTTAATACAGAGACAAAATGGTGTTCCTACTATAATAAAAGTGCCGAAAAAATACTTGTGAAAATTAGTGACAGACGGATTAAAATATACTTTCATATTTAGTGAAGAATTCTAAGGAAAACATGAGGGAACAAGATGGTGTCCAGCCATAGTAAATGTGAAGATAGATTAGTGCTCTGCCGACAGAAAACAAAAGAATAAGTGAGTGGCAACATCCAATGATTATCTCAAAGACAACAGTGGCAGTCTGCAGTATCTCTCTGCTAGTTCAAAGATATGATGAGCTGAAAAGATACTTTGAAACATAGCACAGTGACATTTAGGAAAAAAGGGGGTATTTAATATACTATTAGAAAAAACAAATTGAAGGGAAAAAACAAATGTTTTAACATAGAAAGATAAGGTGAACTTATAGGAAGAGCTTTTTTCTTTTCTGGAAAAACGTCAATATTCATAATATGGATGTGTAGGTGCAGCGCAGGTTGAACGGCACTTCATCCTTTTCAAAGTTTATCTTTCACCACGGTTATCCGTGGAGGTGCGGACTGTGCAACAGCTGTTTTTCAAGCCATTATACTTAGTTGTGGGTTGCACAACCATATCAGGTGAGCAGATCTAATTACGTTTTATTTCACCATTTGTCCTCAAAGATAAGACCCTATTGAGCCTAATCTCATATTTTCAGATTCTTTCAGGAACAGGCAGTAAATTTAGGAGATAGGTTTTTGGCCAGGTGGTGCAACAAAAAGGAATATGAAATGGGGTTATCAGAGAGCCCTCCACACCCCTAGGGTGAATCTCATTACCCCGACGCCAAAAAAAAAGGTCAGCAAATGGAACGATTTATATCGACATTTAATGACCAATGGGGCAGTATGAGGCTGATTTTAAGACACCATTTGGACATTTTGTGAAGAAAGGAAAGTTTGAAAGAGGTACTATCTGCTCAACCCATGATGACGGCAAGATGTGGCCGCAATCTTAGAGATATCATGGTGCGTTACATACCAGAAAACCAACCTACTGTGGAAGGTGTCAAGTCCAGAGCCGTTTTTTTTTCCTGTGGAGGGTGTAACGGGTGTTGGAATGTGGTCAGATCCATGACATTTAAAAACTCTAGTGGAGAAAGGGAATATAAGATCCTGAAATATATAAGTTGTTCCCTATCTAATGTTGTATATTATGCGGCATGCCCTTGTAGTTTAACCTACAAAGGGCTGACTACGCTTAAGCTCCAGGTACGTGTAAGAGAACACGTTCGTGACATTGAAGCAGAAATGGAGTTAGAAATGGATGATCCCACTCTAAAGACCATACCCCGACACTTTAAAAAACACCACAAATGCAATTCAGTGGGACTAAAAGTAAGGGGAATTGATGTAGTAAACCTTGGCTCACTTGGTGGCAATTGCAAAGATAGGCTAGCACAAGTCAAATGTAAATGGATAGTGAAGTTAGACACGATGTCCCCTAAAGGGTTAAATGAGAAGCTTAGCTTCATACCGTTCTTATGAATTATTATAATGTTCAAAAATCCGCTCTACTCGAGTATCGCTATTTTAAGTATTTTTAATTCACTTTTCCTTACCTGCATGTTATATTAGCTGAGATTCTATACCTTTCCCTCCACTCACCTTTTATACAGGATCATGTTGTTACATGGATACTGGGAGTTGATTGCATCGATCATTTTGGAAGAAAGATCATCATTACGCCTTCGGACATATATGCAGAGTACCATTACTGGTTTGGGATGATGGGTTTTTGACCATTTGTAAACAGGGTTAACGAATGTCACTATTATGATAGGAAGTGGTTGCAATATCTCTGTATTGTGAAATGATAAAACTGTAACATTTGATACTAGGTGCCTGTGGTATATTTATGTATTTTATGACCTGCCTGGAGAAATATTTTGCTTATTGTAACATTATATCCTCTACCGTAGTGAGGACTTCTGCACGGTAAATTATACTTGTTGATAAAGAAGAGACGAGAGAGCAGAACACCACTGCGGTGTGATATAGTGTGCTGTGATCATGGGTATATAATGACCAATAGGCACAAGAGTGGAGCACTTGTATGTGAAAATAATGTTATGGTTGTACTAGGAAATTGCTTCAGTCCTGATATGCAGCCTCACAGGCTTCTATATAGTATAATGCAGCCTCATAGTCGTCCATACAGTATACTGCCGCATCATAGCCCTCCAAATAGTATAGTGCAGCCTCACAGTCTTCCATATACTATAGTGCAGCCTCACATCCCTCCATATAGTATAATACAATCACATAACTCTTCATAAAGTATAATTCACCCTCCTCCCCCCATAAACCTCTGGCCACCATGTACTCACTTATTAAAAAAATTAATCTGTACTTACCACTCCCAGTTCCCTCGCAGCTCCCTTCTCCTTGTGAAAACTGCAGACACATAAGGAGGCAGTGTTGGCATGTGTTCCAATGTGGAATGCATAAAGAAGGAAGTGCCTGATACTCCTAGTGTGAGGAGGTGGCACCAGCCTGTTATATGTATTCCACTGTGGAACCACGCCAGCATCCCTGTGGTAAAACGAGCCCCATAGCAGCCGTGTGCTGCCACACATTGACATGGATGTGCTTCCTCGGGGATGCACATCCATGTGAAGCAGATGCTTGGTGCGGCGGGCAGCCCAGGCCCCATCGCAGATGTGACTCCTGCGACCCGTATTGTTATGCCTCTGCATTCAACACGCATCAAATAAAACTCCGAATGTAATAGGCAGCAAAGTATCACCCTTCAGATGGTTTACCAGGGATTAGAATCTTCATGCCTTCGGGGCTTCCATGGCCACTTGCTCCAATGCAGCAGCACCTCACTTTTGGCGAGCACCCACTGAGAATGGAATAATGGCAGTCTTAGTAAGCTGTTCGTGCACAGCTAAGTCTGTAGCCAGGTGACCAAATTGTCCCAACCTGGGTACCTTCCTTAAGTATTCTTGATATTCTAGCCAAATCCTAAAATCCTAGGCTGCGGTTATGGTCTTACAATCGGGTCTGGAGCTTCTAGATTGAAGCCATGTAGCATATGAAGACATAATGTGATCCTCTAGTCAGGGCTGACTAATCATTGGTGTAATGCATTGCAACACACAAGTCTTGCAACAAATTAGTCCTGTCTCACTTGTCATTGTTTGACTTCAAGGTGCCATGACAACCCTTGGCTCCCGTGATTGTTTCATGGTGTGTCAATAGTTTGAGAGAGCGAGTCCTTCTCTTTCACAATCTGCTAAATGTTGTAGTTGATATCATTAATGGTGTATGGTGGGTTATCAACCACCATACAGCCCTGGCTGTTACCCCAGAGGCTCAGATAAGCCTATTGCTGTGTTAGCACCCTCACTGATCATATGCTGTGATAGTTTAGTTAAACTGACTAAACAATCACATTATTTGGAAGGCGGAGACAGCTGCAATGTGTGCCTGCTTTGCTAATCATGCCAGTCAGCTCTCGGTGTCTGCTGCCAGCTTGGACCTGTCACTGTGTGCTTGCTGCTCAGTGCTAATTCAAGTTCTAGATTGGTATTTTCAGACATAATGCAGTAACTGACACCTACTTGTAATGGATTATGTCTATTATTTGTAGTTAAGGGGTTAAGCAGTTGATAAATAAAGTTGAATATAAATATATATCTCAGTAGATCCTGCTTACATACACTTATTATGTTTATGAACCTGTTTGTATCCCTATATATAGAGGTACTATTTGGCTGTAAAAGCCAATTTAGACTATTTTGTGCTGACTTAGTAAAGAGCTACAAAATACAAACCAAGCATGTTAAGTTTTTTTAGTTGTGGTCAGGTAAAGTCATTAATATGTTTTGACAATCATTTATGACATGCACCACATGTGCACTAGGTTATGGATAGGTTTGGAACTCTTCTAGTAACTTATTTTTTCATTTTTTTTTCCTTCATTCTATTATGTTGTTTTTTCTGTTGGTACCATAAATTGTATATTTTTACATATTTTCGCATACTTGTTAATATTAATAAAGGATTTTTTTCTCTAGCATCGGGGATATAGTTTTAACCTGTCCTTAATTAAACCCATAGAGTTTCAGGATTATTTATAGTACTTACTCTTGGAAGGTTTGCAAAGCTTTCTGCTCTGATTAAATAGCCTCACTTTTATTTTTTTTGTTATGCCAAAACTCTCATTGAGACCAGTGGTACTTCTTTGTGCACTAGCACACTGTTTTTGGTTCATTAACATTTCATGACTGAGGACTCACCTATACGTCTTGGTAGGGAAGGAGATCCCAACCGATGATGTATAGGTACATCATGGTCTGGAGAACTACTCACTGAAGTGACAATTTGCATATTTCCCGGAGGAGCATTGCGGCTATAAGTCTCCTTAACAGCTTATCTCTCTCCTTATGTCAGCAAGAAGATTCCTTTCCATGAGGAGAATAGCTAGCCCCCAAGACCTTGTTGTGGAGACATGGGGTCAGTGGGTGTTCTCATCCGCTGGCCCAGCCGCCTTTAGCAAGACAGCCTGGACCAGGACTCATCCACAAACTGAGCGCCCGAGCTCTTTAACCATGGGCGAAACACTACTTAGACAACACAGGGTGAGGGAATCATAATATTAAGGCTTTATTGGATCCCCAAACAGTCAACAGCATATAACACATAACCAGAAAAACACAAAATATAACAGGCAACAGAGTCTCACCCTTCTGCTGGCTCTCCAGGGATTAGAATATAGCACAGCAAAGTCTGTAGCCAGGTGACTGAATCGTCCCAACCTGGGTTGCTTCCTTATGCAGTCTTTGTCATCAAAGCCGAATCCAATAATTCGATGCTGAAGTCCTTGTGGTTTTATAATCGAGGTTCTGATCCCCTTGGTCAGCACCAAAATGCCTAGGCCTGGGGTTATGGCTGGCCAATCGGACCCGAAGATCCTAGATTAGCTGTTTGTATCCAATCCAGTGCACCTCTAGCCGGGACCGAAATCCCTAGACTGAGAGCACTAGACAGAATCTCCAAAACTCACCCTGGTTAATCAACAAGTCTGCTTATATACCCTCAGCCCTCATTGCAGGATATTGGCGACTTCACGATTGGTGGAATAAAACTATCTTCTCATTGGCTGAATCTCAAGCCTAAAACATTTCTACTAGTATTGCAGTCCTGTCAAGGGAGAGCCACATACTGATTGACATAGCACCTAGCAGGGTACATTTAATCTTCAATACATGACATTAAACAATGGAGCATTTACATAGAGTCAACAATACACATCGTAATACAATGGCATTCTAACAGGATTAAGTTTCTCTGACCTTAGAGAAGAGAGATAATTGCATTACATAAGTCCACATCACCAAACATCTACAAGACTTGTATTTACAATGAGTTGCTTATCACAAGGTAGATAATTACATTACCCACTTTAAATACAAGCATGTTCCTAGAAATCTTGTGTAACCCATGAGTACCATATTACAGGTTTGCAAACCAAAATACAATACTGTCAGGATAAATAAGAAATCATCCTACATTGTATATTAAAGGGGATCATTTCATCACATTCCTCCCCCTTCTTATTTATCCAGACAGGGCAGTCAGATATGATAAGTCTCTGGTCATCCTTCTCCTCTTGGTGGCATTGTCTTTTTTAATGGTGAAGTCAGCAATCGAGGCTTCCATCTATACACTTCCCCCAGATTACCTCCCCCAGGATGGGCAGACATATTGTGGACAAGCACTAAAATGGGATTCAGGAGTTGGGCTCTCATAAACTTCTTGCTATCAATTACCCACCAGTCAATGGCCACAGTCTGGCTAGGTGTACTCACTGTTAATGGCTCAAAGGAGAATGATGGGGGCTAGGAACATGGATTATCCTCTGAAGGTGTGGCAGCAAGATGCACATTAGGGTGTTGATTGGCTTCTTGGATGTGGGGGATGGTGATGACAAACTGGCTGGATAGTTCTTGTCCTGGGTCAGCATGCAAAAAAACAGATGTGGAGAGGCCATCCATGAGCACACTTCAATCTCCTCCAGGTTAGCCCCTGAAACAGCAGGTGTAGGAAGGCTGCTCACAAATCCCACATCAACCTCTTCATGGTCAGTCTCCAAAGAAACAGGGATAGGGACGTTGTCCATAAAATCCAACTTGTCCTCTTCCTGGTCAGGCACGGTGTTGACAGGATCAGTTTCTTGTAGTTCCAGGGCTTGGAACTGGTGTCTTTCCAGATTGTCACTGGATCCATGATGTGGCACACAATTTAATTCCTTTGGGTCAATCTCGGCGGGGTCCCCAGCATTCTTGGCATCTTTCTGGGCATGCAACTGGACCAATTTCTGGATCAAATTCGACAGTGTGTCAGTATCCCTGAATTTGATTTCTCGGAACTGATATGCCACCTGTAATTGCAGTTTCTTATTGCTATAAGAAACTGCAACTACAGGTGGCATATCAGTTCCGAGAAATCAAATTCAGGGATACTGACACACTGTCGAATTTGATCCAGAAATTGGTACTTCCACTGTACTTCCACTCCAGTCCTCGTCCCATGACGGAGATGGTGAGGTTGGACATGGCAACGTCCGAAACCTGTATGCCTCACCTATGGCGTGCTGAGTATGCTTACAGTTAGGGCCAGAAATATTTGGACAGTGACACAAGTTTTGTTATTTTAGCTGTTTACAAAAACATGTTCAGAAATACAATTATATATATAATATGGGCTGAAAGTGCACACTCCCAGCTGCAATATGAGAGTTTCCACATCCAAATCGGAGAAAGGGTTTAGGAATCATAGCTCTGTAATGCATAGCCTCCTCTTTTTCAAGGGACCAAAAGTAATTGGACAATGGACTCTAAGGGCTGCAATTAACTCTGAAGGCGTCTCCCTCGTTAACCTGTAATCAATGAAGTAGTTAAAAGGTCAGGGGTGGATTCCAGGTGTGTGGTTTTGCATTTGGAAGCTGTTGCTGTGACCAGACAACATGCGGTCAAAGGAACTCTCAATTGAGGTGAAGCAGAACATCCTGAGGCTGAAAAAAAGAAAAAATCCATCAGAGAGATAGCAGACATGCTTGGAGTAGCAAAATCAACAGTTGGGTACATTCTGAGAAAAAAGGAATTGACTGGTGAGCTTGGGAACTCTAAAAGGCCTGGGCGTCCACGGATGACAACAGTGGTGGATGATCGCCGCATACTTTATTTGGTGAAGAAGAACCCGTTCACAACATCAACTGAAGTCCAGAACACTCTCAGTGAAGTAGGTGTATCTGTCTCTAAGTCAACAGTAAAGAGAAGACTCCATGACAGTAAATACAAAGGGTTCACATCTAGATGCAAACCATTCATCAATTCCAAAAATATACAGGCCAGAGTTAAATTTGCTGAAAAACACCTCAAGAAGCCAGCTCAGTTCTGGAAAAGTATTCTATGCACAGATGAGACAAAAATCAACCTGTACCAGAATGATGGGAAGAAAAAAGTTTGGAGAAGAAAGGGAACGGCACATGATCCAAGGCACACCACATCCTCTGTAAAACATGGTGGAGGCAACTTAATGGCATGGGCATGCATGGCTTTCAATGGCACTGGGTCACTTGTGTTTATTGATGACATTGTGTTTATTGATGACATAACAGCAGACAAGAGTAGCCGGATGAATTCTGAAGTGTACCGGGATATACTTTCAGCCCAGATTCAGCCAAATGCTGCAAAGTTGATTGGACGGCGCTTCATAGTGCAGATGGACAATGACCCCAAGCATACAGCCAAAGCTACCCAGGAGTTCATGAGTGCAAAAAAGTGGAACCTTCTGCAATGGCCAAGTCAATCACCAGATCTTAACCCAATTGAGCATGCATTTCACTTGCTGAAATCCAGACTTAAGACGGAAAGACCCACAAACAAGCAAGACCTGAAGGCTGCGGCTGTAAAGGCCTGGCAAAGCATTAAGAAGGAGGAAACCCAGCGTTTGGTGATGTCCATGGGTTCCAGACTTAAGGCAGTGATTGCCTCCAAAGGATTCGCAACAAAATATTGAAAATAAAAATATTTTGTTTGGGTTATGTTTATTTGTCCAATTACTTTTGACCTCCTAAAATGTGGAGTGTTTGTAAAGAAATGTGTACAATTTCTACATTTTCTATCAGATATTTTTGTTCAACCTTTAAATTAAACGTTACAATCTGCACTTGAATTCTGTTGTAGAGATTTCATTTCAAATCCAATGTGGTGGCATGCAGAGCCCAACTCGCGAAAATTGTGTCACTGTCCAAATATTTCTGGCCCTAACTGTATATGCCTCCCTGGTTGTTGAGCCCTTGGACGGTGTCCACGAACACAAGTCCCCTGCAGCGCCCCTCTATAAATCAGGCTGAGTAGTATCCCACTGCTGTTACCAATTGTGGAGACACGGGAGTCAGTGCGTGCTCTCGTCTGCTGGCCCAGCCGCCTTTAGCAAGTCAGCCTGGACCAGGGCTCATCCCCAAACTGAGCACCCAAGCTCCTTAACTGTGGGTGAAACACTACTCAGACAACACAGGGTGAGGGAATCACAATATTAAGACTTTATTGGATCCCCAAACAGTCAATAGCATATAACTAGGGATGAGCGAGTCTACTCGCTAGGACTCGTTACTCGGCGATTCTTAAGGGACTCGCTGGACTCGGGAATCGGCGAGTCTTTTAGCGAATACTCGCTCAGTAACGAGTCCAATGCAAGTGAATGGCAATCTTAGTTTTGTCATAGTTTACTTTCTCTCACTCGCTAGACTCGCTAGACTCGCTCTATCACATCGCTATATAGCTTGAATCTCCCCAAACAGCAGCGAGTCTGAGCGAGTCTACGAGTCCGAATCCTAGCGAGTCTGCGATTCCGAGTCCTGTATTCTCTATTCGGGACTCGCGAATCCAGAATCTTTTATGTTACTAGTCAGCATTGCGTGTTAGGTCAGAAAACTTGTGAAGATAGCCAATCATAGTCAGTAATGGCATAGCAGCTTTGGTTGTGTCAGGACTATGATTGGCTGCTGTCCATCGTGATGCCTATGTCATCTATGACAAGGCAAGGCAGTATATAAGGCTTGCCCCCGCCATTTTGGGCACATTGCTGAGAAGAGCTGACCTAGTGCAGGGAGACTTGGAGCAGATCTAGGGACAGTTAGGCAGTGTAGGAGTCACATATAACCCAAAAGTTCTTTTCAGAACTAACAGGACGCAGTGTAGGAGTCAAGATTCCTCACACATAACCCAAAAGTTCTTTTCAGAACTACCAGGACGGAGGATTGCTGTACAGGACTGTAAGGAAGGGAGATAGGAGCAGCCTTACAGTGAATCCAGCACCATCCTCATAGCTTAGTTCACCCAGCTTTCCGCAGAGCTGTAATCCTAAGCTTTTTCTTATTTTTGGCACTAGTCTACCAAATAATTTTGGTGCCATTTTTCCACAAAAAATTTCCTGTGCCAGTGCGTAGCTGTACGGTTTCCTGCCTGCAGCTCGCACGGTACTTGTAAACTTGCACGCAGCCAGCACCGCAGCCTAAGTGTGCCTGGTTCTGCGTACTAAACAATTTTTTCCTGTGCCAGTGCGTAGCTGTACGGTGTCCTGCCTGCAGCTCGCACGGTACTTGTAAACTTGCACGCAGCCAGCACCGCAGCCTAAGTGTGCCTGGTTCTGCGTACTAAACAATTTTTTCCTGTGCCAGTGCGTAGCTGTACGGTGTCCTGCCTGCAGCTCGCACGGTACTTGTAAACTTGCACGCAGCCAGCACCGCAGCCTAAGTGTGCCTGGTTCTGCGTACTAAACAATTTTTTCCTGTGCCAGTGCGTAGCTGTACGGTGTCCTGCCTGCAGCTCGCACGGTACTTGTAAACTTGCACGCAGCCAGCACCGCAGCCTAAGTGTGCCTGGTTCTGCGTACTAAACAATTTTTTCCTGTGCCAGTGCGTAGCTGTACGGTGTCCTGCCTGCAGCTCGCACGGTACTTGTAAACTTGCACGCAGCCAGCACCGCAGCCTAAGTGTGCCTGGTTCTGCGTACTAAACAATTTTTTCCTGTGCCAGTGCGTAGCTGTACGGTGTCCTGCCTGCAGCTCGCACGGTACTTGTAAACTTGCACGCAGCCAGCACCGCAGCCTAAGTGTGCCTGGTTCTGCGTACTAAACAATTTTTTCCTGTGCCAGTGCGTAGCTGTACGGTGTCCTGCCTGCAGCTCGCACGGTACTTGTAAACTTGCACGCAGCCAGCACCGCAGCCTAAGTGTGCCTGGTTCTGCGTACTAAACAATTTTTTCCTGTGCCAGTGCGTAGCTGTACGGTGTCCTGCCTGCAGCTCGCACGGTACTTGTAAACTTGCACGCAGCCAGCACCGCAGCCTAAGTGTGCCTGGTTCTGCGTACTAAACAATTTTTTCCTGTGCCAGTGCGTAGCTGTACGGTGTCCTGCCTGCAGCTCGCACGGTACTTGTAAACTTGCACGCAGCCAGCACCGCAGCCTAAGTGTGCCTGGTTCTGCGTACTAAACAATTTTTTCCTGTGCCAGTGCGTAGCTGTACGGTGTCCTGCCTGCAGCTCGCACGGTACTTGTAAACTTGCACGCAGCCAGCACCGCAGCCTAAGTGTGCCTGGTTCTGCGTACTAAACAATTTTTTCCTGTGCCAGTGCGTAGCTGTACGGTGTCCTGCCTGCAGCTCGCACGGTACTTGTAAACTTGCACGCAGCCAGCACCGCAGCCTAAGTGTGCCTGGTTCTGCGTACTAAACAATTTTTTCCTGTGCCAGTGCGTAGCTGTACGGTGTCCTGCCTGCAGCTCGCACGGTACTTGTAAACTTGCACGCAGCCAGCACCGCAGCCTAAGTGTGCCTGGTTCTGCGTACTAAACAATTTTTTCCTGTGCCAGTGCGTAGCTGTACGGTGTCCTGCCTGCAGCTCGCACGGTACTTGTAAACTTGCACGCAGCCAGCACCGCAGCCTAAGTGTGCCTGGTTCTGCGTACTAAACAATTTTTTCCTGTGCCAGTGCGTAGCTGTACGGTGTCCTGCCTGCAGCTCGCACGGTACTTGTAAACTTGCACGCAGCCAGCACCGCAGCCTAAGTGTGCCTGGTTCTGCGTACTAAACATTTTTTTCCTGTGCCAGTGCGTAGCTGTACGATGTCCTGCCTGCAGCTCGCACGGTACTTGTAAACTTGCACGCAGCCAGCACCGCAGCCTAAGTGTGCCTGGTTCTGCGTACTAAACAATTTTTTCCTGTGCCAGTGCGTAGCTGTACGGTGTCCTGCCTGCAGCTCGCACGGTACTTGTAAACTTGCACGCAGCCAGCACCGCAGCCTAAGTGTGCCTGGTTCTGCGTACTAAACAATTTTTTCCTGTGCCAGTGCGTAGCTGTACGGTGTCCTGCCTGCAGCTCGCACGGTACTTGTAAACTTGCACGCAGCCAGCACCGCAGCCTAAGTGTGCCTGGTTCTGCGTACTAAACAATTTTTTCCTGTGCCAGTGCGTAGCTGTACGGTGTCCTGCCTGCAGCTCGCACGGTACTTGTAAACTTGCACGCAGCCAGCACCGCAGCCTAAGTGTGCCTGGTTCTGCGTACTAAACAATTTTTTCCTGTGCCAGTGCGTAGCTGTACGGTGTCCTGCCTGCAGCTCGCACGGTACTTGTAAACTTGCACGCAGCCAGCACCGCAGCCTAAGTGTGCCTGGTTCTGCGTACTAAACAATTTTTTCCTGTGCCAGTGCGTAGCTGTACGGTGTCCTGCCTGCAGCTCGCACGGTACTTGTAAACTTGCACGCAGCCAGCACCGCAGCCTAAGTGTGCCTGGTTCTGCGTACTAAACAATTTTTTCCTGTGCCAGTGCGTAGCTGTACGGTGTCCTGCCTGCAGCTCGCACGGTACTTGTAAACTTGCACGCAGCCAGCACCGCAGCCTAAGTGTGCCTGGTTCTGCGTACTAAACAATTTTTTCCTGTGCCAGTGCGTAGCTGTACGGTGTTCCTGCCTGCAGCTCGCACGGTACTTGTAAACTTGCACGCAGCCAGCACCGCAGCCTAAGTGTGCCTGGTTCTGCGTACTAAACAATTTTTTCCTGTGCCAGTGCGTAGCTGTACGGTGTCCTGCCTGCAGCTCGCACGGTACTTGTAAACTTGCACGCAGCCAGCACCGCAGCCTAAGTGTGCCTGGTTCTGCGTACTAAACAATTTTTTCCTGTGCCAGTGCGTAGCTGTACGGTGTCCTGCCTGCAGCTCGCACGGTACTTGTAAACTTGCACGCAGCCAGCACCGCAGCCTAAGTGTGCCTGGTTCTGCGTACTAAACAATTTTTTCCTGTGCCAGTGCGTAGCTGTACGGTGTCCTGCCTGCAGCTCGCACGGTACTTGTAAACTTGCACGCAGCCAGCACCGCAGCCTAAGTGTGCCTGGTTCTGCGTACTAAACAATTTTTTCCTGTGCCAGTGCGTAGCTGTACGGTGTCCTGCCTGCAGCTCGCACGGTACTTGTAAACTTGCACGCAGCCAGCACCGCAGCCTAAGTGTGCCTGGTTCTGCGTACTAAACAATTTTTTCCTGTGCCAGTGCGTAGCTGTACGGTGTCCTGCCTGCAGCTCGCACGGTACCTTCCATCTCTCTAAAAATATCTTAGCCTCTAGTGTGTACCTTTCACGAAATAGTACCTGCTACTTGTTTTACAAGCCCCCAGAAAGCCACCAGAAATTACAAAATGTCACACAAAAAACCAAATCCCAAAAAAAGTCTTGCTAAGGGACAGGGACGAGGTACAGGCATTGGTAGTCGTGGCCAACTATCCACCAGTTCGGGCAGACAGACGAGGATTGATCGATCGTTCCTCCTGTCTAACTTTCCCCGTCAGGAAAGTAAACGAGTATTGAGGCCGGAAGACGAACAGCATCTAACGTCTTGGCTGGCAGACAAGACCTCAACAACAGGTTCTTGCAGCACTCAAGGTTCCTTGAGCACTGTATCTACTGTTGGTACATACCATGCTGGGTCATCTAATCCACAACCTCTTCACAGTTCCTCAGACCAACAGCAGCCCCATGAAAATGTTGACACAGACATGGGTCACTCAGATGACTTATTTGGTACATATAATCCTTTACATGAATCCGGTTTGCCAGACTCCGTAGTAGATGAGATACTTGATGAAGAATTGTCCACTCATGGACAAGTTTTAGAGACACCCCGGCCACATGAACGTGTCTTTCAGCAAAGTCTTAGACCGTCTCAGGAGTTGGAGGATGATGATGATGAGACAGTGACACACTTGTCATCTGGGGAGCAAAATCTATCTTGTTATCGGGAAGATTTAGAAGAGGAAGGGGTTGATGATGAGACAACTGATCCCACGTGGAATGTTGCGATGCAGAGCCAGCAGAGCAGCACGGAGGAAGAAAGTGTGTATGTCCCACCAACAAAGGCAGCAAGGCCGACTCCTCCCACCAGAACTGAAAGAGTCACCACTGTTGCCCAAAATGTGTCCACTGTGGCTCAAAATTTGTCAACTGTTGGACAAAATGTCTCAAATGTGGGCCTCAGTAATCCCTCAGGGAGTACAGTCAAGCCTAGAGGTCGGTCAGCCACTGTGTGGAAATTTTTTAAAGATGGGCCTTCTCAAGAAAATGTGGTCATCTGTACCATCTGCCATGCAAGGCTCAGCAGAGGCCACGGGAAAGGAAACCAGAGCACCAGCAGTATGCGGAAGCACATGGCTGGTCAGCACCCTATTCAGTGGTCAAAAGTGCAGCCTTCCACAACAGTGTCATCTGACCCAAAGACTGCGACGGTAACTCAGATACGTCCGTCACAATCAAGTGTTGCTGAAGCTGGTCCAGCTCATATGTACTCATCACAAGCAGCGGTTGCAGAGAGACTGAACACGAGTGCAGACAGTTGTCGGTCAGCAACATCGTTACAGTTATCAGTGACACAGCTGTACGAAAGGAAGCAGAAATACCACTCTTCCCACCCATTAGCCAAAAAAATAAATGCCCAGATAGCTAAGTTGTTAGCAGTCGAGATGTTGCCGTTTAGGCTTGTGGGTACAGACTCTTTCCGTGAGCTTTTGGCTGTGGCAGTACCACGCTACTCGGTTCCAAGCCGCCACTACTTTTCACGTTGTGCCGTCCCCGCGTTACATGAGCATGTCATTAACAACCTCAAGCGTGCCCTCACCAACGCTGTAACCGGGAAAGTACACCTTACTACGGACACGTGGACAAGCAGTTCAGGACAGGGCCGGTACATCTCGCTCACCGCGCATTGGATCAACGTTGTGGAGAGTGTGCCAAACGATGTTAGTGTTACATCAAACATCCTACCCACGCCACGGATAGCTGGCACAACCTCATTCAGGGTCTCTGCATCATCCTATATGTCCACTACCCCATCTTCCGCTTCCTCGACCAATCCTCAATTGCCCTCAACATCACGGCCAAGTTGGGAGGTTTGCTGCAGTGCTTCAGCAAGACGCCAACAGGCTCTGCTGAAGCTGATCTGTTTAGGTCACACACCGCACACTGCAGTAGAGCTGTTGAAAGGTCTGAAGGAACAGACAGATGAGTGGCTATCCCCACTCCAACTGCAGACCGGTCTCGTGGTGAGCGACAATGGTCGTAACCTAGTGGCTGCACTAAAGCTCGGAAACCTTGTGCACGTGCCTTGCATGGCTCACGTGCTGAATCTGGTAGTGCAGAAATTCCTGCGTACATACCCAGAGCTATGTGACCTACTGGAGAAGGTGCGTCGACTTTGTGCACATTTTCGTCATTCGTCAACAGCGGTTGGAAAACTTTCATTGCTTCAAAAGCAATTGAATTTGCCCAACCACAGACTCATTTGTGACATGCCGACACGATGGAACTCTACATTCCATATGTTATCGAGGATCAATGAGCAGCAGAGGGCAATATCCGAGTATCAGTTGCAACATGCCCGTCAGACCGGCAGTCAGCCACGACATATTAGTACAATGGAGTGGGTGTGGATCGCTGACACATCTGAGGTTCTTGATAATTTTGACTACTGCACAAAACTGGTGAGCGGTGATCAGTCCATCATCAGTGTCACTATACCCATGCTGTGTCTGCTGAAAGAGTCCCTCATTAATCAGAAAAATGAAGCATTGAGAGCCCAGCAGATGGCTATGGAGCCAGATTTAAACAGCGCAGTACCTAGCCAGCAAAGCCAGTATGACCAGGCAACAATGGCTCCTGAGGAGGAACAGGAGCAAGACGATGAAGAGGATTCATTTTTTGTTGGTGCCGATGTCAACCCAGATGGTACTCAGAACCCCAGCTTTGTGTCTGTCCACCATGGGTGGCCTGGAGAGGAGGAGGCGGAGACAGACTTTGCGGATACAATGGGTATTGAACATCGTTCTGAGGACACTGAAGACATGACTCTATGCAGCTTAGGACACATGGCTGACTTCATGTTGACTTGTCTGCTAGAAGACCCACGAGTGATTAACATATTGCACAACGACCTCTACTGGTTGGCCACCTTTCTGGACCCACGTTATAAAGATAAATTCACCTCACTGCTGTTTCAGTCACCACGTGGCTTGACAATTGACTATTTCAAGAGGGTTCTTGTGGATAATATGCTTCGAATATCACCGTCAGACAACACTCTGCCCATGGTTAGCAACTCTGTGCAACAGCAGCCTTTGGTCGGGGCACAATCATCCACGCTGTCCAGAAGAGATGCTGGAAAGATGTCCGCAAAGTGGGCTATGTTCAATAAGCCATCGAACCTGCAGCGCCATGTTGCTCCAGTAACCATCTCTCGGAGACAGAAACTTACCAACATGGTACAAGAATACTTAAGTGACAGTACCTGCTTCCTGACTGATGCCGCAGTCCCGTTTAATTACTGGGTCTCCAAGCTCCACACTTGGACAGAGCTCTCGTTGTATGCCTTGGAGGTGCTGGCATGCCCTGCAGCTAGTGTGACATCAGAGCGGGTTTTCAGTGCCGCTGGGGTATCATAACTGATACCAGGACACGTCTTACTCCCGAGAATGCAGACAGGCTTACTCTAATTAAGTTTAATAGGAACTGGATTTCACAAGACTTCTTGAGCCCTGAAGACGACAGTACTCAGAGCTGAAGTGCCACGTTCAACATCAATATGATATAATTAATCATTGTATTATATTGTGTCTTTTTGGTACAAGCAGTATGTACAAGACAAGTAACGATTAGTGTAACCATGTTCCTGCAACCTGTTAATGAGGCTGCTTCATCTTAAACCAACACTATACCTTAACTTCGGTTTCATTAACCATCACAACACCTTTTGACCAAGAATCAAACTTTATTTTCTGTTACCAAACATTTAAAAGCCCCTTGGGCTAATTTTTGGAGCCACCCAGGCTAACAAGTTTATCATGGCCCTTAGGCCTGCATTTATACCCAAAATGCAAAACAGCCCCTTGGGCTAATTTTTGGAGCCACCCAGGCTAACAAGTTTATCATGGCCCTTAGGCCTGCATTTACACTCAAAATGCCAAACAGCCCCTTGGGCTAATTTTTGGAGCCACCCAGGCTAACAAGTTTATCATGGCCCTTAGGCCTGCATTTATACCCAAAATGCAAAACAGCCCCTTGGGCTAATTTTTGGAGCCACCCAGGCTAACAAGTTTATCATGGCCCTTAGGCCTGCATTTACACTCAAAATGCCAAACAGCCCCTTGGGCTAATTTTTGGAGCCACCCAGGCTAACAAGTTTATCATGGCCCTTAGGCCTGCATTTATACTCAAAATGCAAAACAGCCCCTTGGGCTAATTTTTGGAGCCACCCAGGCTAACAAGTTTATCATGGCCCTTAGGCCTGCATTTACACTCAAAATGCCAAACAGCCCCTTGGGCTAATTTTTGGAGCCACCCAGGCTAACAAGTTTATCATGGCCCTTAGGCCTGCATTTATACCCAAAATGCAAAACAGCCCCTTGGGCTAATTTTTGGAGCCACCCAGGCTAACAAGCTTATCATGGCCCTTAGGCCTGCATTTACACTCAAAATGCCAAACAGCCCCTTGGGCTAATTTTTGGAGCCACCCAGGCTAACAAGTTTATCATGGCCCTTAGGCCTGCATTTACACTCAAAATGCAAAACAGCCCCTTGGGCTAATTTATGGAGCCACCCAGGCTAACAAGCTTATCATGGCCCTTAGGCCTGCATTTATACCCAAAATGCAAAACAGCCCCTTGGGCTAATTTTTGGAGCCACCCAGGCTAACAAGTTTATCATGGCCCTTAGGCCTGCATTTACACTCAAAATGCAAAACAGCCCCTTGGGCTAATTTATGGAGCCACCCAGGCTAACAAGCTTATCATGGCCCTTAGGCCTGCATTTATACCCAAAATGCAAAACAGCCCCTTGGGCTAATTTTTGGAGCCACCCAGGCTAACAAGTTTATCATGGCCCTTAGGCCTGCATTTACACTCAAAATGCCAAACAGCCCCTTGGGCTAATTTTTGGAGCCACCCAGGCTAACAAGTTTATCATGGCCCTTAGGCCTGCATTTATACTCAAAATGCAAAACAGCCCCTTGGGCTAATTTTTGGAGCCACCCAGGCTAACAAGTTCATCATGGCCCTTAGGCCTGCATTTACACTCAAAATGCCAAACAGCCCCTTGGGCTAATTTTTGGAGCCACCCAGGCTAACAAGTTTATCATGGCCCTTAGGCCTGCATTTATACCCAAAATGCAAAACAGCCCCTTGGGCTAATTTTTGGAGCCACCCAGGCTAACAAGCTTATCATGGCCCTTAGGCCTGCATTTACACTCAAAATGCCAAACAGCCCCTTGGGCTTATTTATGGAGCCACCCAGGCTAAGAAGGTTATCATGGCCGGTAGGCATGCATTTATACCTAATTTTCCAAAGAGCCCCTTGGGTAAATTTTTTGAGGCAACAAGCCTATACCTGCATCGAATATGTTGCTTCTCCGATGCTCTCAAGACAAGCAAGACTATAGTATGGGCCACGCTCCCTCTTCTATATCTAAAAAGAGTTGATCAAGCCCATTGGGCTAATTTTTTGAGGCACCCAGCCTAAGAAGCTTATCATGGCCATTTGGCCTGCATTTATACTCAAAATGCCAAACAGCCCCTTGGGCAAAATTTTGGAGCCACCCAGGCTAACAAGCTTATCATGGCCGGTAGGCCTGCATTTATACCCAATTTTCCAAACAACCCCTTGGGCTAATTGTTTGAGGCAACAAGCCTATGCCTGCATCGAAGACGTTGCTTGTACTATGATCCTGCTGTAGCCTGGCGAAGGGTCCCACTGTACGCTACGGAGATAACGCATAGACGTTGTGTGTTGCAAGTAGACGTCCCAGCCTCTCGCATCTGTGTTCCTAGTGTTGTTGACATACTGAGTCATTAAGTAACCCCCCCCAAACACAGGCACTATTTCTTTGTTAGCAACATTGGTATGTGCAGTAATGATTTTACACGTACTAACCAAGGTGCCCTCATGCGCCATGCAGGCCGTAAAGTACTTGCTAATGATGATGACTTTAAGGCCACCCACAAAACAACCTACACATCCATTCCCTGAAAAAAGACAGACACAAAGCATTTGTTTTGAAAACCTGTATTATTATGCCTTAATGGCAAAGATGTCATATTTTTTTTTTTTTTTTTGCTTTCGAAAAGCAACGAAAAAAATGAGAAATAAACATATAAACAATAAACATGTCAAAAGTGCAAACATGCACTATTTACATTAAAAAAAAAACCTACATCTGGTGGTAGGTGGGAACATTGTGTGGGGTAGCCTCTACCCCGCCACCATCACCCTGGTCATGGAGGATGTCCAGGGCCCCATGGATAGCCTCCCCCACTGCTTCTAACCCTGTAGGTTGGGTCACCTGGGCCGGTCTCTCAAAATGGCGTTGGGTTGGAAGGTCCATGTGGGTTGGCCAGAAAGGTTGGTACGGCCTCTGGGTCGCCACATAGCTGTCCCGCCGTGGTGTGTGCCTGTCCAGAATGTTTGCACCAGATTGCTGCCACCCCTCCAAATATGAAAAGACCTGGGCAGGGTGGTTTGGAGGGCGACATGCATCGATGACAATATGTATTGCTGACCATGCCCGCAGTCGTCTCTCGAATGGGATGTCATCCAAGAACGGTAGGAGACTGCGGGCAAAGTCAGCATTACTTTGTGCTCGATTTTCTGGCCCTGCAACAACCTCCTCTGGCGGGCGGACATGCCCCAAAGCTGGGGTTGGTGCTGGTGGCGGCGGTGGTGGTGGTGTTGGTGCTGGTGGCGGCGGTGGTGGTGTTGGTTCTGGTGGCGGCGGTGGTGGTGTTGCTGCTGCTGGTGGCGGCGGTGGTGGTGGTGCTGGTGCTGCTGGCGGCGGTGGTGGTGTTGCTGCTGCTGGTGGCGGCGGTGGTGGTGGTGCTGGTGCTGGTGGCGGCGGTGGTGGTGGTGTTGGTGGTGCTGGTGGCGGCGGCGGTGGTGGTGGCGCCGGCCGTGGTGGTGGTGGTGGGTGTTCTCCACGCCGCCTTCTGTTTGGCGGTGGAGGGTTCACAGCACGCCGCCCTCTGTAGTAAGCTTCTCTGTGGGTAAAGTAAAAAAAAATTTGGTGAATGCATTGCATTTGGAAACAAAAACATAGGTCAAACATTAAGTTGCACGCTTTTTAGACTCTGTGTATCTGTGTATTATTAATCAGATATTTGTTATTATTATGAAAGAATAACCAACTGTACATAACATAAAGGAATACGTGACTTTCTTTGCTAATTCCATACTAATACATAATTTTTCACCCCCTGATTAACACCCACCCCCCCCATCCCATCTAATCTAGACGATCAATAACACCAATGGTTCACATGAAAAAAAAAAAGGCCCCCTGACTTCACTTTTTACTTGACATACTTAATTCACAAAACTTTTAGCTTATATCATCTATATAAAGCAGGGAAGGGGTTGAAAGGTATACAATATATATATATATAATCTATTTATATAATCGGGAGTTTGAAATTCCGGCACTGTAGCCTAATCCCAAACTCCTTAGCGTCACTGCGAGCGGAGACGCGTATGCGCCTTCGCGAGCCGCAGACGCTTAACTCACACAGCCGCTATAGCGTTTTCTCTAGCGGCCTCGCGCCCTCCGCTCACAGCAAGACCTGCGCCCCTCACAGCGCCCAATCCGCCCCGGCATGCTGGCATTTGTACTTCCCCCGTCTGTGCACCCACAGGTCTTAGCAGATCACTGATGCTGACAGCGGGGGGGACAACACAGACAATCAAATCAGGAGGAGGTCAGTGTCAGGAGGAGATGACAGACGCCCGCCGGGGCCTGTGACACTGCAGAGGTCACAGCGGGGCTGTGTGTGCGGACAACGGGGAGGCCGGGGGCTACGGACGTACCGGACACGTCCTCTGCTCCTGGAGATGTGCCGCGGTTCCGCGCTCGCAGCGTATCTGACGCTGGAGCCGCGCTCACCACGCCCACACCACGCCCTCTGCCAAACAACCCACACCTCTCACTAACCTCCTGCAGCTAACCACACCCCATGTTTACCTTTGCCATGATGTCATTTAGCTGCGGCCGCTATCTTTAATAAGGTCAGAAATGATGGCAGTAATCGGATCTCTGCTCCCTCTAGCACGCCCCAACACTGTAGCACCATCTATTAACCCTATTCTCATCACCTATATACTCTGCTACCCACTGAGCCGCCTGTATACTCTGCTACCCACAGACCCGCCTGTATACTCTGCTACCCACAGACCCACCTGTATACTCTGCTACCCACAGACCCGCCTGTATACTCTGCTACCCACAGACCCGCCTGTATACTCTGCTACCCACAGAGCCGTCTTTATACTCTGCTACCTCAGACCCGCCTGTATACTCTGCTACCCACAGAGCCACGTGTATACTCTGCTACCCACAGAGCCGCCTGTATACTCTGCTACCCACAGACCCGCCTGTATACTCTGCTACCCACAGACCCGCCTGTATACTCTGCTACCCACAGAGCCGTCTTTATACTCTGCTACCTCAGACCCGCCTGTATACTCTGCTACCCACAGAGCCACGTGTATACTCTGCTACCCACAGAGCCGCCTGTATACTCTTCTACCCACAGACCCGCCTGTATACTCTGCTACCCACAGACCCGCCTGTATACTCTGCTACCCACAGAGCCGTCTTTATACTCTGCTACCCACAGACCCGCCTGTATACTCTGCTACCCACAGACCCGCCTGTATACTCTGCTACCCACAGACCCACCTGTATACTCTGCTACCCACAGACCCGCCTGTATACTCTGCTACCTCAGACCCGCCTGTATACTCTGCTACCCACAGACCCGCCTGTATACTCTGCTACCCACAGACCCGCCTGTATACTCTGCTACCCACAGACCCGCCTGTATACTCTGCTACCCACAGACCCGCCTGTATACTCTGCTACCCACAGAGCCGTCTTTATACTCTGCTACCTCAGACCCGCCTGTATACTCTGCTACCCACAGACCCGCCTGTATACTCTGCTACCTCAGACCCGCCTGTATACTCTGCTACCCACAGAGCCAAAATGGAAACTAATGTATATATTTATAAATAATACTAAATGTACACAACAGTGCTGCAGATACATACCTTGGCATAGCGGCCACCGGGTGAAGGAAGGACAGCCGGTCATAAAAGTGGTAGTGGTTGAGCAATGGAGCGGCTCCCGGTTGTCTCTCTGAGTACTGCCGGTACTGCTTCTTATGCTGGTCCCGGCAGCTCCTCCACCGTTTTTTAAGATGGTCAACTGTGAAATGATTTGAAACCGGCTTTAGAGATGTGTAATATTTGAAAAAACAAAAGTATGTGTACAAATCAACAATAACATTTTATTCATTTTGTGTGTGTAATGTGTATACAAGGCACAGTGACACGACAGTGTGGAACATCATCAACAGCATTACGGACATTGAGCTCACGTGGCCACAATCACAAATGAGGCAGGACACATGTCAACGCATAGAGAATGTAATAGTGCGGGCACCAGACTCTGGTCATTAGTGGTATTTATATACACCCAACCCCTTGGCCGAAAGAGCCAGGAGGATAAGACATTAAACTCATTGTACTGTTGTGACCCCATCCAAATATAGGCAACTATGCGGTGGAGCATGATAACACATTCAGGGTCCTGTATACCCTGCTATGGGGGCCCTGTATTCCCACTGCTGGGGGCCCTGTAAACCCACTGGGCCACTGTCTACCCACTGCTGGGGGCCCTGTATACCCACTGCTGGGGGGGCCTGTACACACACTGAGGGCCCTGTATACAGGGACTGACTGGCACCCTACAGTTTGGGTCGCAACCCTCCCTCACTGGCCCGACACAGGTGAGGACGGGGGGTGGGGGGGGGTGATGACTGGCGGCCGCCTCACAGTCACCGCAGCTCCCGCATTATCCTATGGCTCGCTCCCAGCCGCAGCCTCGCGCTCCTCACAGCCGCTCGCTAACAGTCGCAGCCGCACGCCACTCACAGACGCTCACTCCCGGACGCAGCCGCGTGCTGATGACGTCATCGCGCGGCCAGGAGCTTCCGTTTCCGCCTGCTGCTTCAGGGACATGCGGATTATTCATGCTCCTGCAGCCGCATGACCCGTGGCACCTGGGCCAGTCCGCCCCTGCCTGTATACGACAATATGGGGGCATGTATACCCAGCTGGGGGCCTGTATACTCTGCAGGGGGAGGTGTATACTCTGCTGGGGGGCTGTCTACCAGTGATAGCCGCTGTATACCAGGATGGCGGTGAATATGTTTTCATAGTTTTTCGGGGCAAAAATAGGGGGGTCGGCTTATACACGGGTCGGCTTATACACGAGTATATATACAGTAAATGCAATATATAACGTGTGAACTCATTTAACTTACTTAGATTGCTCTGTTCCTCATGGTCACTCCGATGGAACGCAGGGAACATCTCTTGGGCGATCTCTCTCCAGGCTGTATTAATAAGGGTCGTATCCCCATACTCAGGATCTGTAGGGAGCCATAGAAATGGACGAGCCTCCACAAGTGCAATAAGACGCAGCGTGTTCACCGTGCCACGTCCTGCTGCCATGATTGCACTGATGAACGGATCGCTCTGTGTGTGCCCCTGTCAGCGCGACTCGCTTCCTGTTTCCTTAAACCATAGTGTGTGCTGGAGAATCCCTTCCCTCGCAGCATCGGCTACAAGCCTCAAAATAAGAGAAAAACCAGCGAGTTTGGACTCGCACACTTTCAGAGACACATCAGCGAGTTGTAAATGTCATTATTCGCTATTACTCGGGTCCCTATTCATTAACATTGGACTCGCTGGACTCGCAACGAGTCCCGAGTCCTTGACTCGGACTCGTTGGGGTCTTGCGATTCCGAGTCTTTTCGGACTCGCTCATCCCTACATATAACACATAACCAGCAAAACACAAAATGTAACAGGCAACAGAGTCTCACCCTTCTGCTGGCTCACCAGAGATTAGAATATAGCCCAGCAAAGTCTGTAGCCAGGTGACTGGATCATCCCAATCTGGGTTGCTTCCTTATGCAGTCTTTGTCATCAAAGCCGAATCCGATAATTCGATGCTGAGGTCCTTGTGGTTTTATATTCCAGGTTCTGATCCCCTTGGTTGGCACCAAAATGCCTAGGCCTTTGGTTATGGCCGGCCAATCGGACCCGAAGATCCTAGATTAGCTGCCTGTATCCAATCCAGTGCACCTCTTGCCGGGACTGAAATCCCTAGACTGAGGGCACTAGACAGAATCTTCAAAACTCACCCTGGTTAATCAACAGGTCTCCTTATATACCCTCAGCCCTCATTGCAGGATATTGGGGACTTTACGATTGGTGGAATAAAACTGTCTTCTCATTGACTGAATCTCAAGCCTAAAACATTTCTACTAGTATTGCAGTCCTGTCAAGGGAGAGCCACATACTGATTGACATAGCACCTAGCAGGATACGTTTAGTCTGCAATACATGACATTCAACACTGTCGGGATAAATAAGAAATTCTCCTACATTATGTATTAAAGGCGTCCATTTCGTCACACTTGTCTCAGCTTCTCATACAGCCAGATCAGAACTCCCACACACTGCACTGATGAGGGGCAGTCATCCTAAAACGCAGTTTCTGCAGTTTGGGCTTCTGATCTGGCACAAATCCTAAGTCATATTAAAAGGCTTGTTAAAGAGTTGATTATGAAGTGACAATTTAGGTACATCATGGTGATTTTGTGAGCACAGCAGCTATGCCCACACGATCACCGCCGGAGTCTCCAGCTTATGCCAAAGCTGACACCTGGCTTTCACTACAAAAAGTGGTGCCCTCATCACTCCAAGCAGTTTAACCCCCTAAATACTGCAACCAATAGCGATCACAGCATTTAGGTGGCTGGGAGAGGAGCGTGCTTTTTGTGAGTTTTTGACAGTGCACATTTTTGCGTATTTTTTAAAAAACACAGAGTCTTACAGTTCCAGCGAAGTGGATGGGATTCAAAGAATTCATATCCATGGTGTTTCTTTTTTAATCAGCTTAAGCAGAAAAATTCATAATTTGTCAATTCTTTAGAAGGTTGTCTAAGTATTATATGTAGACTTACAGTAGATGCAGTAGAAATGCAAGTAAAAAAGTATATGTGTTTTAGTGCGTTTCTGCAGCGGAATCGCATAAAAATCGCGGAATCACAAGTAGCCTGCACGTAAATATATGAATAATTTTATGCCAAAGCCAAAAACCTATATCAAAGCCAAAAAAAGTATCAAAAACAAATCAACTTAATATAAAGCATGATATACCAAAACGAGACAAGAAACGCAGCCGCGAAAACAATACAGATGCATAAAAAACCCACACTAATACACATATAAAATAAACGCTAGTAATCTAATTGATATAACAGGTGCAGAAGTGCTGCCAAAATTTCACAGCACCAAAAACTCACCAAAAGCTGATCCTTATGCTACATGGTTTTGTGGTTTGCCATCATCTATATTTGCTTAACTTCTCAACAGTGGTGTAACTACCACGGTCGCAGCTGAGACCAGGTCCACCCCCTTAGGGGGGCCCGCACCTCCACGCATGGGGGCCCATGCCTCCAGCTGCCTGCCGCGACCGCGGGTGTTTGAGGAGAGGCGGGAGGACGGGAAGGAAGCGAAGCCGCATTTCCTGCAGCTGTGCCCACCCCACCACTCCTACTGCCATCGGTGGCCTGCGGCTCTGCATGTGATATGTAAGTGGAGCGGCAGCAGCACCCCTCCCCCCCGCTCCTCAACTGTGCTGTGAGGCAGGAAAAATTCCTAACAGCACCCCCCCTCGCATCTGAGGGGCCCCGGTGTAAATGCTGCAGTGGGGCCCGCATATGACTTGTTACGCCACTGCTTGTCAATACCTTTGGCTAACCTAATATCTATCTACTTTGTACTGAAAATAGCCTAGTCTCATTTTTGTCTAACAAATATGTAAAAATGTGCTAGCGCTTGTCTATTGCAGCACACCTAATTACCATTGCTGATGTTATTAATTTCCAATATGCCTTTTTCCTGTTTAGCACATTTAGAAAATACTTTAGTCAAAGGCACAGATAAAATACATGTCCTCTCTTTTTCAAAATCTGTAATATTTTGCATTCACAATTATCTCAGAACTCTGTTTAATGATGCCATGGCAGGCTATGTCTTCCACCAAGCTGTCAGCTCTATCCTTTTGTTTCTGTGTAATTTGAATTTTTTAACATATTAATAAATGTTTTGGAATACAGAAAATTCAGTTGGGAGATGCTGAGTTTGTATTTTTGAGGATTGTTTATACTTTCAAATTGAATTAATAAGGTCCTTAAGTCTACAATGTTTATGGATTCATTTACATGAAAAGGATAAACTTTGATCCAGAGGAACAGGCTCAAAAATAAAGTTCCAAAGAGAAGCAATATTTGTTTCTACAAATAGACATCTTCTAAAATTATATGTACATTTTTTATTTTCATTACATAGCATATTAATAAAAGATAGCATGAAATGTCTGCACTTGCTCGCATGTGCTTAATCTCCTCACAGGATATGTGACTCACTTGGAGACCAATGTAGCTTTCAGGGCAATCATATTTCAGCATATCCACCCAGGAATATTAGTCTTATTTCATTTAATCAACAAATCCTAACGACTAAGAATTCACTTCATTAAAGGCACTCAAAAATTCTGGCCAGCTGTTTTCTGACACTTGGCTGAGGACAAGGTGGAGAAAGACAGGCAATTCAATCCACAGCAACCCTCTCTTGTGTTCCACATAATTCTGCATTATAATTGCACTTTCAAAGGATTTTTTCTTTAACTGAAACTCAAGATATGCCGCCTCTTTCAGTAGTTTAATTTTTGAATATATATAATACATATAATATATATGCAAGTATACATATGCATATATATATACATATACGGTATATGCATGTGCACGCGTGCATATATTTTCTTTTCTGACAAAAGTGTGGATATATATATATATATATATCTAAATATAAAACTACTGAAAGAGGCGGCATATCTTGAGTTTCAGTTAAAGAAAAAATCCTTTGAAAGTGCAATTATAAGGTCGGCTGCACACCATGCAGCATTTTTTTCTCTGGGGGTAAAAAGGTGATCCTCCCGGATGCTCCCGGATCGTCCCGGTCTGGTGTGATCCGGTGCACCCTAACATGGAGGTCTATGGCACTGGATCGCACTGGAGCCGCACCCGGGAGCCGGACTCTGGGTGCTGAAGCTCAGCGCCGCTCAGCGCTGAACTTCAGCACCATGGAGCTGTTCCCTGCTGACAGTTCAGGACCGTGATATTGAATTATCAGCAGCTGTGGCTGCAAATGAGCCATCCGGCTGCACACCAGACCGGAGAGCATAATTGGCCCTCCGGTTCTGTGTCCAGATCCAGTCCGGGACTGTCAGGTTCACCCCTGACAGCCCCGGATCGGATTTCACTGTGGTGTGAAGCTGGCCTAATGCAGAATTATGTGGATAATAATATATATGTATCATCTATCTATACATAAATATCTTTAAATGTGTATGTCGACATATATATGTACTGTACATGTAAGTACCGTATATACTCGTGTATAAGCCGACCCGTGTATAAGCCGACCCCCCTACTTTTGCCCCAAAAACTGGGAAAACTTGTTGACTCGCTTATAAGCCGAGGGTGGACTCCAGCACAGTGTATACAGGCTCCCCCCAGCGCAGGGGGTATACAGGCTCCCCCCAGCGCAGGGGGTATACAGGCTCCCCCCAGCACAGGGGGTATACAGGCTCCCCCCAGTGCAGGGGGTATACAGGCTCCCCCCAGCGCAGGGGGTATGCAGGCTCCCCCCAGTGCAGAGGGTATGCAGGCTCCCCCCAGCGCAGGGGGTATACAGGCTCCCCCAAGCGCAGGGGGTATACAGGCTGCCCCCAGCACAGTGTATACAGGCTCCCCCCAGCACAGGGAATATACAGGCTGCCCCCAGCACAGGGGGTATACAGGCTCCCTCCAGCGCAGGGGGTATGCAGGCTCCCCCCAGCGCAGGGGGTATGCAGGCTCCCCCCAGCGTAGGTTGTATACAGGCTGCCCCGAGCACAGGGGGTATACAGGCTTCCCCCAGCACAGGGGGTATACAGGCTGCCTCCAGCACAGGGGGTATACAGGCTGCCCCCAGCACAGGGGGTATACAGGCTGCCCCCAGCACAGGGGGCATACAGGCTGCCCCCAGCACAGGGGGCATACAGGCTGCCCCCAGCACATGGGGTATGCAGGCTGCCCCCAGCACAGGGGGTATACAGGCTGCCCCCAGCGCAGGGGGTATACAGGCTCCCCCAGCGCAGGGGGTATACAGGCTGCCCCCAGCGCAGGGGGTATATAGGCTTCCCCCAGCACAGGGGGTATACAGGCTGCCCCCAGAAAAGGGGGTATACAGGCTGCCCCAGAACAGGGGGTATACAGGCTGCCCCCAGCACAGGGGGTAAACAGGCTGCCCCCAGCACAGGGGGTATACAGGCTGCCCCCAGCACAAGAGGTATACAGGCTGCCCCCAGCACAGGGGGTATACAGGCTCCCCCCCCTCACAGTAAGGCCTCCCCATGCTGTGCTGCTCACTGTAAAATAAAAAGTGTTATTAGCTCTCACCCTCGGTCCTGGCTGTGCATCTTCCCTTCTTCCACCTTGTTCTGTGACCGGGGCTCACCGTGATGACGTCACCGGCCGGTCACATGACACGCAGGAGGAGGGAGGAGGGAGGATGCACTGAGCCCTGAGAGAGGGTGAGAGCTAATAACACTATTTATTGTACACTGAGCAGCGGCAGCATGGGGAGGCTTTACTGTGGTGGGGGCGCCATACTGTTATGGGGAGTCTGTAATGGGATATGCACTGCTCCCCCGCGGATGGGCGGGGGATGCAGTCCATATCATGAATAAGTTATGAGCGGCTCCACGTCACGAGCCGCTCATATTACAGCCTTCCCCCACCTCCTCCAGTCTCCTCCTGCCTCCTCCTGCTCCCGGACACAGCCCCCACCTCGCACAAAAGTATATGACTCGTGTATAAGCCGAGGGGGGGACTTTTCAGCCCAATTTTTGGGCTGAAGAAGAAGGCTTATACACGAGTATATACGGTATATACAGTATATCTATATCAATAATTATACATACTTATGTCAGTGTAAATGTAAAGACACTAAGGACAACATCTGCAAGGAGTTTGTATGTTCTCCCCATGTATGCACAGGTTTCCTCCCACATTGCAAAGACATACTGATAGGATGTTTAGATTGTGAGCCTCAAGAGGGACAACATTACTGATGTATGTAAAGTGCTATGGATTTAATAGCACTATATAAATGAAAAAATATTATTATTATTACTTATTTACAGATATATACTAGTGCATCTCAATGAATAAGAAAATCATCAAAGATCAATGTAATATTGCCATGTTTCAGGGCGTTTCAGAGAGCACTGAAACACATTGACTAATAAATCAATTTTATATTCATAATTTGATGTCTTGTGGCATACGGCAGCGCAGTTTTTAACCCTTCATCCTCCCTACATTAATTTTCTGAAATAATGACCTTTTGGTCTTCATTGGCTGTAAGCCATAATCATCAAGATTAGCAGAAAAAAAAACACTTGAAATAGATCACTCTATTTGTAATAGCTCTATATAATACAGGGTAGGCCATTTATATGGATACACATTATTAAAATGGGAATGATTGGTGATTAGGGATGAGCGAGTCCTAAATTACTCGGAATCGCTAGACCCACACGAGTCCGAGCCCAGGACTCGCTACTCGTTGCGAGTCTAGCGAGTCCAATGTTAATGAATAGGGAACCGAGTAATAACGAATAATGCTATTTCCAAATCGCTGATGTGTCTCTGAAAGTGTGCGAGTCCAAACTCGCAGGTTTTTCTCTTATTTGGAGCCGATGATGGGAGGGGGAAGCGATTCTCGGGCACACACCATGCTGTAAAAGCAAACATTTTATAATTTCTGGTGGCTTTCTGGGGGCTTGTAAAACAAGTAGCAGGTACTATTTCGTGAAAGGTACACACTAGAGGCTTAGGGCCCTTTCACATCTGCGTTTTTCGTAATTCGCGGCAGATGCGGTGAAAAAACCGCATCTGCCGCGTTTACCGCATAACCGTTCCACTTGCGGCGCGGTTGCGTTTTTTTCTATGCAAAGTATAGGCATACTTGCGGCAGGTGCGGCAAGTGCGGTTTTGCACTTGCGGCAGGTGCGGCCGCGAAAAAAACCGCAGTAAGCTGCGGTTTTTTTCGCGGCCGCACCTGCCGCAAGTGCAAAACCGCACTTGCCGCACCTGCCGCAAGTATGCCTATACTTTGCATAGAAAAAACCGCAACCACGCCGCAAGTGGAACGGTTATGCGGTAAACGCGGCAGATGCGGTTTTTTCACCGCATCTGCCGCGAATTACGAAAAACGCAGATGTGAAAGCACCCTGCGATATTTTAAGACAGATGGAAGGTACCGTGCGAGCTGCAGGCAGGACACCGTACAGCAACGCACTGGCACAGGAAAAAATTGTTTAGTACGCAGAACCAGGCACTGTTAGGCTGCGGTGCTGGCTGCGTGCAAGTTTACAAGTACCGTGCGAGCTGCAGGCAGGACACCGTACAGCAACGCACTGGCACAGGAAAAAATTGTTTAGTACGCAGAACCAGGCACTGTTAGGCTGCGGTGCTGGCTGCGTGCAAGTTTACAAGTACCGTGCGAGCTGCAGGCAGGACACCGTACAGCAACGCACTGGCACAGGAAAAAATTGTTTAGTACGCAGAACCAGGCACTATTAGGCTGCGGTGCTGGCTGCGTAAAATGTTACAAGTACCGTGCGAGCTGCAGGCAGGACACCATACAGCAACGCACTGGCACAGGAAATTTTTTGTGGAAAAATGGCACCAAAATTATTTGGTAGACTAGTGCCAAAAATAAGAAAAAGCTTAGGATTACAGCTCTGCGGAAAGCTGGGTGAACTAAGCTCTGAGGATGGTGCTGGATTCACTGTAAGGCTGCTCCTATCTCCCTTCCTTACAGTCCTGTACAGCAATCCTCCGTCCTGGTAGTTCTGAAAAGAACTTTTGGGTTATGTGTGACTCCTACACTGCCTAACTGTCCCTAGATCTGCTCCAAGTCTCCCTGCACTAGGTCAGCTCTTCTCAGGAATGTGCCCAAAATGGCGGGGGCAAGCCTTATATACTGCCTTGCCTGTCATAGATGACATAGGCATCACGATGGACAGCAGCCAATCATAGTCCTGACACAACCAAAGCTGCTATGGCATTACTGACTATGATTGGCTAAGATGCTTGTCCTTCTTCACAAGTTTTCTGACCTAACACGCAATGCTGACTAGTAACATAAAAGATTCTGGATTCGTGAGTCCCGAATAGAGAATACAGGACTCGGAATCGCAGACTCGCTAGGATTCGGACTCGTAGACTCGCTCAGACTCGCTGCTGTTTGGGGAGATTCAAGCTATATAGCGATGTGATAGAGCGAGTCTAGCGAGTCTAGCGAGTGAGATAAAGTAAACTCTGACAAAACTAAGATTGCCATTGACTTGCATTGGACTCGTTACTGAGCGAGTATTCGCTAAAAGACTCGCCGATTACCGAGTCCAGCGAGACCCTTAAGAATCGCCGAGTAACGAGTCCTAGCGAGTAGACTCGCTCATCCCTATTGGTGATATCAACTTCCTAATTGTGGCACAATAGTATATGGAGGGGGAAAACTTTTCCAGATGGATGGTGACAAAGGCAGCCATTTTGAAGTTGGCCATTTTGGATCCAACTTTATTTTTTTTCAATGGTAAGAGGGTCATGGGAAACATCAAACGTATTAAGAATTTCATAAGAAACACAATGATGTGCTTGGTTGGAACACAACTTAATTCTTTCATGAGTTATTTACAAGTTTATGACCACTTATAAAATGTGTTCAAAGTGCTGCCCATTGTGTTGGATTATCAATGCAGCCCTCTTCTCCCACTCTTGACACACTGATAGCAACACCGCAGAAGAAATGCTAGCACAGGCTTCCAGCATCTGTTGTGTCAGATGCTGCACATCTCGTATCTTCACAGCATAGACAATTGTCTTCAGATGAGTGATGAGGCAAACGTTTTTGTGAATGGTGAAGTTAACAAACAAAACTACCACTATTGGCCTGACACTAACCCTCCAAGACTGATGGAACACAAAACTTGATGGTATGGTGTGGTATATGGGGTACAAAGATAGTATGGCCATTCTTCATCAATGGAAACCTCAATGCCTCTGGATATCTGAAATTGCTACATGATTCAGATATCCAGTGGCATATCACCAACCATTCCCATTTTATTTAGGTGCATCCATATAAATGGCCCACCCTGTAGACACATTTCTCCTTTTGTATTGAATTATTGAAATAAATTAACCTTTTGATGATATTCTAATTCATTGAGATGCACTAATATGCATATATATATAAATATATACTGCCCAAAAAAATGTGAAAGTAAGAAATTATATATGCAGCGCTCAAAAAAATAAAGGAGACATTTAACAATACAATGTAATGTTGAAATGTTCCCTTTATTTTTTTGAGCAGTATATCTATAATTTCTTCCTTTAAAGGTATACATTACTAATTTTATCTTTTTTGAACTTCTTTCATCCAGTCACTAATCACTGGGCAGAAAATGCAAAGTCCCCATCAGTCTTTCTTATATTAAGTGATAGTGTCTTTTGCTAGGCATTAGGGTGCTCTTGATGAGAGACTGTACAAGGCCCTCCAGTGACAAATATTAGTTTGATAAGCCTACTGCCCTCTCCAGGTTTGTCCACTGTACAATGTGCATTCTGTTTCTAAAAATTTGCCCTATGAGCTTTGTCATGTAGGGAGAACCCATCACAAGGGCCTCCAATGTCACATAGGAGTTAGGCTGGAGTAGGAGCACAGTTTAACCTCTCCCTACCTAGTTCACAATCTCTCTCCCCATACTGTGAGCTTGTTCAGTGGTTTCAGGTCTGAAAAGAGCTATTGTATTCTGGTATTATGAAGCTAGTGACAGGCTTCTTTAAACTCTGTCCCTGCTCGAAAATCTCTATCTCCCTGTACTGTGAGCTTATTCATTGGTTTCAGCTCTAAAAAGAGCTATTGTATTCTGGTACTATGGAGCTAGTGAAAGGCTTCTTTAAACTCTTTCCCTTCTCGAGAATCTCTCCCTCCCTGTACTATGAGCTTGTTTAGTGGTTTCAGCTCTGAAAAGAGCATTATATTCTGGTACTATGGATCTAGTGACAAGCTCCTTTACATTCTGTCCCTACTCAAAAATCTCTCCTTCCCTGTACTGTAAGCTAGTTCAGTGGTTTCAGCTCTGAAAAGAGCTATTGTATTCTGGTACTATGGAGCTAGTGACAGGCTCCTTTAAATTCTGTTCCTGCTCAAGAATCTCCCCCTCACTTTACTGTCAGCTTGCTCAGTGTTTTCAGCTCTGAAAAGAGCTGTTGTATTCTGGTACTATGGAACAAGAGATAGGCTCCTTTAAACTCTGTTCCTGCTCAAGAATCCCTCCCTACACTAGATTGACCTAGCATACAATGCAGGTAGCCCTAAAAAGGACTTTTGTGTTACAAAGAGGCCTAAACACCCTCCTTAGCAGCTGCTCAGTCTCTCACTATGTTTCTCCAATGCTGGCTCTGGATGCAATGTGCATAAAATGGTGGAGGCATGACTTTTATAAACCCTATGATGCTGAGTTTACAGTGATTGGTTAAGAAACCCAGTATGTTTAGTGGCAACAAATCAGATGCCAAACCTGCTAGGTGGGAGATACGAATATTGCAAGGTGAGTACAGAAATTCTCACAATGTAATGAGTGACCTGAATACTGTACTATCCATGTGAGTAGCAAATAGTAATGATTACACTCGCTCATCACTACTACCGTGTTTCCCCGAAAGTAGGGCGCCCCCAAAAGTAAGGCATGCTTGGGGGGGGGGCGCCCTACTTGCTAATATAAGACACCCCCCGATTATAAGGCGTACCTGCCTGAGGACTGTGGTGGTCAACCGCTCTCTGGTGGTCCCCCACTCTCCGGTCGCCCCCTCCGCTCTCTGGTGGCCCCCCACTATCCAGCAGCCCCCCGCTCTCCTGATTCCCGCTGTAGCTGCCAAACTCCGCCATCTGACATCGTGCATGGCCTTTGATTGGCTAGCGGGTCCTGGGCTGTGATTGGCCACGGTTCCTGCGCTGTAATTGGCGCAGGGCTCCTGACCTGGGCGGAGTTTGGAAGCTACAGTGGGAAGAAGGAGAGCGGGGGGACGCCGGAGAGCAGGGGGACACCGGAGAGCAGGGGGGGGCACCGGAAAGCGGAGGGGGCCACCGGAGAGCGAAGGCCAGCTGGAGGACAGGGGACCACCGGAGAGCGGAGGCCAGCGGGGAGAGCGTGACACCAGAGAGCGGGGGCCACTGGAGACCGGTAAAAAACGTTTTGTGTGTATGGGTATGTGTGTGTGTGTATGGTTATGTGTGTGTATGGGTATGTATGGGTGTGTGGGGTGTGTATATGTGTGTGTCTATGGGTGTGTGGTGTATGTGTGTGTATGGGAGGCTGCAGTGGGATGTAGGGTATATAAGACACCCCCGAAAGTAAGACATGGGGCCACTTTTGGCCCCCAAAAAAATATAAGACGGTGTCTTACTTTCGGGGAAACACGGTAGTAAACTTTTCCAACCTTACCTTTACAACAAGCAGCTGATGCTGAAGTCTACTTCATGGCCGAATAGCATAGGTTAGGCTTATGCTGGTAGGTAGCTGCCAGGTCCAACTCCAGGGAGTCTCGGTACCAAGACAGTGTCAGAACTCTGGATCTTCTATTGACCTTTTTGTGCAACTTACCCCTTCTCCAAGATGTTGTCCGTTGCTTTGCTCTTGTACATGTGATCCATATAAACCCTAGTCTACCATCTAACCCTGCTCAAGTATTCAGTTGGAATACCTGGCTCCCTGTTGGTTTTCTTGTTTGCTCCACTTCCTGCTAATTCACTCTGCTTTTCCAGCATGTACAATTTGAACCCCAGCAACGATGCCTGCTTTCAGCTACTCTCCTTCTACAAGCTGACTGTGCTTTGTGTTCCCGGTTCTGCCACTATATTGCCCGCTCTGTGTCTCATAAGCTCTGTATGCTCTGATTGTACTTGCAGCACATAATATTGTTTATTGTGCAGCAGAGAGTTCTGCACTTTGGGACCTTTTTAAAGCTGCACGTGCAGTGCAAAAGTTCTGGACTAGTTTTTCTGAGACTTTCTGTTCCCACGCCTTCCAGAGAGTGTTGTACTCATAGACTGCATTTCAATTGGTTTCTCCCTGTGTGTACGATTTCTAGAGACTTCCATATTGGTATCATCATGAAAGAAATATTTTTAGAGATTATTCAGTTTGCTGCTTGTTTTGATGAACTTGCTCACTTGCTGCACATCACATTTCACTTGCATACATGTGTTAAATATATATTTGTTCACCCTAAGGCTACGTTCACATGCTGCATATTTATGCAGTTGCGCTTTTTTGCTACGCTTTGCACAAAAAAGCGCAACTGCATCACATGCTGCGCATTTTGATCTGCGCTTTTACTGAGCCCATATTATAATGTGATCTATGGGAGAAGCGTCGTCAAAATGCGCAAAGAACTGACATGGCCATTCTTTTTGCAGAGAAGGCGCGTCCGCAAAAAGACACACCGTGCAAATGATTTTACACAAAAGCCATAGCTTTTGCTGGCCTCCACTATGGCGCTGCATTTCACTGCATTTGCGCAAGTGCTAAATAGCACTGCATAAATGGTGAAATATGCAGCATCTGAACGTACTCTTATGGTACCATCACACGCTAGGCTATAGGTGAACGATATCGTTAGCTATGTAATGTGACCGCGATCCTTTCAACATCATTAGTGCGTTGTCACATGCAAAGATATCGTTAACAATCTTAAATTTGGCAACGCGCCAACTACTTGGGGAAGAACGATTGAACGATGTTAAAAAGCAGTAGGAATAGGAGAATTATGAACGACATCGTTTAAAAAGGTAAATGCAGAGCCAGCAGCACCCACGGTAAATGAGGATATATCTAACCTCCATAGTGGTGCATGTCCTACCAGGGAGTCATCCCAGTCAGAGAGTTTGGTTGCTTGATAAAGGACACAGTCCGAAACGTCGCTTGCACTGGGGTGCAGGAATAAAGAAGTTATGAAGGACAGAGTTTGAGTCAACTTTAATCCATGTCAACTGGCTGCAAGTGTGATTTATTTATTGTCAACACCTGTTAGGTGCCACAGGTAAGTTACAGGTGCTGTTAATTACACAAATTAGAGAAGCATCACATGATTTTTCTAACAGTGCCAATACTTTTGTCCACCCCCTTTTTCATGTTTGGTGTGGAATGATATCCAATTTGGCTTTAGGACTATTTTTTCTGTGTTTTTACATTGAAGACAAATTAAATGAAGATAATAATACCAAAGAATTTGTGATTGCAATCATTTTCAGGAAGAAACTGAGCATTATCTGCCCGAATTGCAGGGGTGTCAATACTTTTGGCCACAACTGTATGTGCACCTTTGAAAAGAAAGACACTGATGAGTAGAGGCCAAATTGAGTCTTGAGTAAGGCTAGGGTCACATTTGTAAGTGTAATTGCAGTTACTGCATCCAGATCCGGATGCGGTAAGTGCAATTGCCTTCAGACACATTTTGTTCACAAAATTTCTCCGGCAAACCGCCATGAGGTAATCGGATTGCTCAAGATGTGTAATCCGGAGCAATAGGGTTACCATATGCTTTGTTCATCCCTGCTTCCGCAGGGATGAACAAAGGGTTAATGTCAATAATAGATGTGGGCAACATGTCTCCAGGGGGTGACCACCCTCCCTAGAGACATGCTTTTCACTCAGGTGGCCATGTGAGGGGTTAATCTTGGCATTTATAGTATTGCCAGCTATTGTCGGCATTTACTATTTTATGAATGAATTCGGCGGCTCAGCTCTGTGTAGTAGATACAGAACGTAATGTGCATACTGTATGAGCCGTTAGCCTTGGTCCTGAAAGCATTAATATTAGGTCTATGGGCAGCGCATCACCATAGGCCTCATGTTAATGCTTTCAGGACCAAGGCTAGCGGCTCATACAGTATGTACATTACGTACTGTATCTACTACACAGCGCTGAGCCGCCGAATTCATTAATAAAATAGTAAATGCCGACAATAGCTGGGAATACTATAAATGCCAAGAATAACCCCTCACATGGCCACCTGAGTGGACAGCATGTCTCTAGGGAGTGGGGCACCCCCTAGAGACATGTTGCCCACATCTATTGATACCATTTAACCCTCTGTTCATACCTGCGGCAGCATGTACACTGGTTGCAGGACTACAAGAGCCCGCAGTGAACAAACGGCTAAGCTGCAACGTGTTTCGAAAGCTGCTACACAGGCTTTCTTCATCAGGCAATTAGCCTGGCCATAGGTTCCCTGCTCTTTAAATGCAGCTTTCGAAACGCATTGCAGCTTAGCCATTTGTTCGCTGCAGGCTCTTATAGTCCCGCAACCAGTGTACGTGATGTCACCATTCGGCCTTCCTCTCACGAGAGTTGGTATCCAGGAACGGTGCCAGCCGGAGCGCCTGGAAACCATGGCGGTGAGTGGTTCCCGCTCAAGCTCCTCCATGGACAGCGCCTACAACATTGCCATGGTAAGGCGCTAAAAAGGACTACCTCTCCCATCCTCTGCTTGCAGGGGATTCACCATAAAAGTAAGTGCTATGTTAAGCACCATCAAGCAGTCATGCAATCTACTTAACTAATGCGGATGTCACATGCGTCAATGTTGCCAGTGATCTCATCGCTGGCGACATTGAAGGCTGATCGCTGGTGAGCTGTCACACAGGCAGACTCACCAGCGATCAGTACCAGGGAGATTTGCTGGTAACCATGTAAACTAGTGGGTAACTAAGTGCCGTGCAGCGCTTAGTTACCCTCTGTTTACCATGGATACCAGCTCCCAGCGCTTGCCCTGTGTATTACTCTAAATACTGCAGAAAGAACGTGTTGGTAACATTACATGTAAAATCAACAGACTTTGTGTCATCTTGCTCTGTCACACCAGGAAGACCTCCACTGGCTCCGTAAAGGGCAAGTATTTGATAGCAAAAAAGATACTATGTCACTTAGACACACCAGAGAACTTGATATAGAAATTATGCTCCCTGTCTCCACTTTAATCTTGCAAAAAGCTCCTGTTGCTGGCAGTGGGAGTGAAACCAGCAGACCATCGATATTGTGTATTGCTACACCAGGAACACATTCACTGGCTCCATAAAGCACAGGTATTTGTCAAATAATAAGATACTAAGGGTTAAAGGGCCCATTTTTTCCCTTTTTTTTCTCATAATATTGCTAAGCGCTAATTGTCTACTGTGTTGCTTGCAGCACTGCTGCCTACCTGTATCCATCTACACTATAAAGGAGGAACATCAACACCGATTGTTCCAATATTTCTCCTTCTATACCACAAGTTTATATTTCTAAACATTAGACCCATTTTTTAAATCATAACATCATTTGTTTTGCGTATAGATGTGTGTGTGTGTTTGTGGGAGGGACATACATATTCCCAGTAATCCCAAGTATCTAGTGCACTGAAAAAACGTTTTGTGCTCTGTTTATTTGTGACATCTCATTTTCTAGTGCAGCTTTACCGTTTTGGAACAAAATTTAGTTGAGCGCAGGGTTCTTGCTTGCTCTACAACATGATAAATGTGAACTAAACCAAAATGTTTTGTACCCTAATTTGCCACTAATAATATTCAACTGAACCTAGAAACAAGTCCCCACTAAAGTCTGTCTACTGTCAATGGAAAAATAGAGTTCTGTCATGTTACTTTTAGCATAAAGGCTCTGGAAAAGCACTATGGCTCCCTACAAAGAAAGAAATCCAGCAAAATCTGCACTCCCAAATCCAAATGCCCCTCTCCCTTCTGAGAACCATAATGTGCCTAAGTCACAATTAACATCCAAATATTTGGCATTGTTTTAGTGAGGAGCCCCATTTAATTTATGAGGTATGTGTCTTCAGAAGCACAAGCTTGGCACAATATATGGGCACTAAAATGTATTGGGCAAAAGAGGAGCTTATTTGCAAATTTTAATTCTCTAACATTCACTGCATTTGACACCATTTGTGTTTTCCATAGACAAAATCATCACTACATATGCAGATTAATTCCTAGAGGAGTGTTATTTCCAATATGTGGTCACTTGAAGGATTTTCTTCTATTCTGACACTATGTGGCTTTGCAAATGGAGTCAGCAAAATATTTTAGGAAAACCTGTGCTCTAAAGAGATCCTTCACTACTGAGTCCTGCAATGTGGCCAAACAGTACTGTACAGTCACATGTGTTATATAGCCATGTTCAGGAGAAATTGTGTAACACACTATGGGCCTTGTGAAAAATAGAAATCTAGGGCTAAAACAATATCGCTGGTTAACACTGCCTCATTGAATAACATTGTTCAGATTTATATGCCAGTGTGAATGAACCTTATTACTAAATGTAAGCTCTTTGGAAAAATGTACAGCTTAGCCTTCCCTGATTGACAACACTGGTCAACAAATTGTAACTTTTTTTTCTGTTTCCTGTTTTACACTATATTGCCTATATGTATTTTGAGGTGATGACTTCAGAAATGTAATCAGAATTTCTGTAGCATGTACCATTCCCAAGATATTTAAATGTAATGATTATAATGATAAGGACTGTACATAGTGCATAATAAATTGACATATTATATTAATCTTTTCATTTCAGAAGTGTATTTTTGGCAGAAATAACCAATGAAATGCATAATATGGACTCTTTTAACTGTAACATTTCCTTTGCAAATGGGACAGTCGCGCAAGAGAATCGCATTACATCAGGAAGGACTGGCCACTACGCAATAAATTGATTCCAGGGCAGAGGAATGTTAAACACAAACTTTTGGTAGATGAAAAAATGATATTCCTTCGGCCTTTGCACATAAAATTAGGATTAATGAAGAACTATGTCAAAGCAATGAACAACAAAACTGAAGCCTTTGCTTACTTGTGATAGAGGTTTCCACACATCAGTGATGCCATGATAAAAGAGGGTGTGTTCATTGGCCCACAGATCCGAGATCTAGTAAATGATAGTAACTTTGATGGGCTTCTGCATGATGCAGAGCATGTCGCATGGTCGGCCTTCAAGAATGTTCGTTTAAAACTTTCTAAGCAACTATATGGCACCAGACGGTGCTAAACAGGTTGAAAGTCTTCATCAGGCTTACAAGTCAATGAAGTGCAACATGTCACTTAAAATACATTTCCTTCATTCAGACCAGGACATTTTCCCACCAAATCTCAGCGCTGTAAGTTATGAACACGGTGAAAGGTTTCATCAAGACATTTCTTAGATGGAGAAACGGAACCAGGGAAGGTGGGGTCCCTCCATGCTGGCTGGCTATTATTAGAATCTTGTCCATGAATCATCGGACAGTGATTTTAAATTAACATCAATGGCAAATCATTTCTAAACTTGATTGCTGTTGCTGACTTTTGCATTCAGAATATCACATGCCACTATGAATTTGACAGTATTCAACGCATACATGTAATTGCATGTTTCTCAAAAATCGTACGTGATAGACAATTATTGTGAAGTTATTTCTGAATTCAGCATAAAAATTCCAATAATATTCACCATCTATCATGCAGGAAACACAACCCTTGTTAAACAGTCTATCTGAACCTAATGCCCAATCAACACAAACCAGAGGCCAAAAAACTGGAATGGCTGGGCAATAAAGAAAGTAGATGCACACTGTTAAGTGTGATAAAAACCCTGGAATTTAAAACTTGCAAACTATGTAAAGTGCTCTCCAAAGTAAAAGTACTTATGGCCACTTTACACGCTCCAACGTCGGTCCGATATTGGATCCAAACAGCGCGGGAGCGCGCTTTTTCTGCCCAGATTTCCAAGATCGCATCGGAGATTTACACAGCGCGATATCGGCATACAACGTCTCTACGATGTCTACGCCCCCCTTGTACGGCCAACCCAGGAACGACCATTTAACATGGGAGAGAATAAGGGATGTTGTACTGCACATCGTAGTTGGGCGTTTACACAGCCCGATCCGGCTCCAACTCCATCCAATATCGGGCCATTGGAGAGCACGCTCATTCGATCCCCGATATCGTTTTGGCATCGTTCGTGCATCGTTTTGGTAATTTATACTATACAACGCACGAATGATATCGGGGCCAATGCACGAACCACGTGACTTTTGGTCGGAGTTGGACGCCGATATCAGGACGTGTAAAGTGGCCATCAGTTGGATGTAGATTCCTAACATGCAAAATAAAACATACTTAGGGTGCATTCACACACTGCGTATTTGCTGCATATTTTTACGCGAGTGCTTTTGCAGATTTTGTAGCCAAAACCAGGAGTGGAACAATCAAAGGAAAAGTCTAATAGAAAAACCTGCACCACTTCTGTATTTAATCACCCACTCCTGGTTTTGGCTACAAAAACTGCAAGAGCACTCGCGTAAAAATACGCAGCAAATATGCAACATGTGAACGCACCCTAACTGTAATTTCAATATGCTTGACATAGAATTACATACTAGGTTTTCCTTTTTTTTTTTTACAATGCTTAAAGAGAACCTATTGCAAAAAGTTCCTTTTATTTAATTTAAAAGTAGATATCATGACAATAATGAAGTGACAAAACTCTTATTAAGGCTGGTTTGACAATGCAGGACTTTCCCTGATCAGGTTCCATCCGGTTTGTGTGCCAAAACCAGGAGAAGAACTTGCAGAGAAAAACTATAATTGAAAGATTGTAAGAAAAAAGAGAAGGAGCGCAAATGTGAAGCACCTCAGGGTTAAATCGTATTATAAGGAAAGCGGGGTTTCCACTCACCTTACGGAGTTGTACTGGCTGGGTGCAACTCCAGTGACAGTCTCCTGTGGAGAAATATCAGCAGGGCATCCCCAAGACAATCCTCGTGCCAGGGAGAGAGCAGCGTCACTTCCAACCGGTCGCGTGATCCAAAACGGTGACATCAGAAAGGTCCTAGTAATCCTCCAGACTCGGATAATTAGGTCCTTTGGTAAGCGATGCCTCTCTTCCAAAGCTGCTGAACCGCACGGTCCCTCAGGAGGGAGAGAAGTGCACAGGAAAAAAATAATTGCGGTTCTGATAGCGCTAAGGAAGGAGGGCAAGGGAAATTATTGTAGTGAACAGACCTTTATTACAAACACGGTCCCTCAAACTTCAACTCCACTGGTGGAGTTTGAGGGACCGTGTTTGTAATAAAGGTCTGTTCACTACAATAATTTCCCTTGCCCTCCTTCCTTAGCGCTATCAGAACCGCAATTATTTTTTTCCTATAATTGAAAGATTGACACCTGTTCTGAGTTTTGGAGACACTCCTGGTTTTGACACTCAAAACAGGATGGAACCTAATCAGTTAAAATCCTGCAGTGTGAAACCAGCCTAACAAAGCATATAGCAAGTGGTAGAAAAACTTGCTTTCTTGGCACGAACAAAGGCCATTGTAGAAATGATTAGCCAATTACCAAGACACCCCCTACAAAGAAGTAATTCTGCAGGTGGTGACCACAGACCATTTCTCTGTTCTCATTTTTTTTTGTCTTCTGTTTTGGATACTTTTGCATTTTGTCATTGCTCTCACCCCAAGAGGAAACATGAGGCAGTGTCTACAATCCAAAGAAGTTGCTCAGGTAGTACACCATCTCCAGGATGGCATATCAATGCAAGCTGTGCCAAGAAGATTAGCTGTGTCTGTCAGCACAATGTCCTGAGCATGGAGCAGATACTAGAAGACAGGCCAGAACCGAATGAGATATGGAGGTGCCGTAGGAGGGCAACAACCCAACAGCAGGACCCCTACCTCCTCTAATATCCATGTGTCTGCTCAAACTATCAGAAATAGACTCAATGAGGATGACCTGAGGGCCTGACATCCACAAGTGGGTGTTGTGCTTACAGCCCTACACCATGCAGGGCTATTGATATTTGCCAGAGAACAGTAAGACATTGGCATTCAAATGAGAGCAGGTTCACACTGAGCACAAGTGATAGCTGAGACAGAATATGGAGAATGTGGAGAACTTTCTGCTGACTGCAACATCCTCCAGCATGACCAGTCTGACAGTGTGGTGTGGTGAGGCATTTCTTTGGAGGGCTGCACAGCCCTGTAGGTGCTAGCTAGAGTTACTCTGAATGCCATTAAGTACCAGGATGAGATCCTCAGACCCATTGTGAGACCATATGCAGGTGCAATGAGCCCTCAGTTCCTTCTGATGCATAACAATGCTAGGCCTCATGGGGATAAAGTGTCTCAGCAGTTCCTGCATGATGAAGGCATTGATGCTATGGACTAGTCTTCCCATTCACTAGACCTGAACACAATCGAACACATCTGGAAAATCATGTCTTGTTCCATCCACCAATGCCACGTTGCACCACACACTATCCAGGTTGACTAATGCTTTAATCTAGATCTGGGACGAGATCAGGAAGAGATATATTGGGGAAACTAAGTATTTTTTACACTGCTGACATTGCAAGCTTTTCCAGCTACACTTCAACTGTATGCATCTAAAAAACAGAAAATAATGTAATAAATTAAGAATATATCCAAAATATTAAAATCATTTGGATTATCAATAAAACTGTATAACCAAATTACACTGCGTACATATGTGTACCATAACTGAGAGAATGGGGCAAGCAGCTATACAATCAATAAGTTCAACCATTATTATAAAAAAAAATACATTGAATGGAACCACTACTTGATTAAACAATAGAATGAATTTTAAACTCCACCTTCAAGCCATGCAGTTTTAAGGTTTTAAGTTTGAAGATCAATTCTATTTCCTTTCTTTTCAATATATAGGTTCTATTATCACCCCTTCTTTACATAGGGACATTGATTACTGCACATGCGCAACAACATGAGCTGTTCCTGCAGATGTACCCATGTGTCTCTATTGTGCTCATTCTAGCCAATCCAATGAATAGCCATTATATGTGGACATGCACGACGTGTTCTGATAGACTGCAAACAAGGCATGATTTTTTTGCTATATGTACATGAGGGGTGAGTCTCCCAACTAGTAGTGTAAACATACACATGAGCATCCTATTTGTACTTTTCACCTAGTAATGAAAATATTTTAATGTACTATGAATATTTGATGAAGAAATTGCACTACAAATATAGTTTTTTTGATGCGTATTTGCTATTACATTGAAATGCAGGCTCCTGTTCTGGTTATATTTATGAAAATGATAATTTATTGCTGTAATTGGTATTCACTATATACAGTATATGCCGTTTTTGCTGTGCTTGACAAATGTGATATATCCACTGAAACGTCGTCACATGGGCACTAAAGTCCACATTCCTCTCTATTTTTTCAAAGTGCTGCCTATTATCAACTAGCATTGGATATTACACCTGCTGTCATCTGCAAGGTTGTGCTGTTCCATTGTATATATATACAGTTGTGGCCAAAAGTATTGACACCCCTGCAATTCTGTCAGATAATACTCAGTTTCTTCCTGAAAATGATTGCAATCACAAATTCTTTGGTATTGTTATCTTCATTTAATTTGTCTTCAATGAAAAAACACAAAAAAAATTGTCCTAAAGCCAAATTGGATATAATTCCACATCAAACATAAAAAAGGGGGTGGACAAAAGTATTGGCACTGTTGGAAAAATCATGTGATGCTTCTCTAATTTGTGTAATTAACAGCACCTGTAACTTACCTGTGGCACCTAACAGGTGTTGGCAACAACTAAATCACACTTGCAGCCAGTTGACAGGGATTAAAGTTGACTCAACCCCTGTCCTGTGTCCTTGTGTGTACTACATTGGGCATGGAGAAAAGAAAGAAGACCAAAGAACTGTCTGAGGACTTGAGAAACCAAATTGTGAGGAAGCATGAGCAATCTCAAGGCTACAAGTCCATCTCCAAAGACCTGATTGTTCTTGTGTCTGCCGTGCGCAGTGTCATCAAGAAGTTTAAAGCCCATGGCACTGTGGCTAACCTCCCTAGATGTGGACGGAAAAGAAAAATTGATGAGAGATTTCAATGCAAGATTGTGCGGATGGCGGATAAAGAACCTCGACTAACATCCAAACAAGTTCAAGCTGCCCTGCAGTCCGAGGGTACAACAGTGTCAACCCGTACTATCTGTCGGCGTCTGAATGAAAAGGGAGTGTTTGGTAGGATACCCAGGAAGACCCTACTTCTTACCCCGAGACATAAAAAAGCCAGTCTGGAGTTTGCCAAAACTTACCTGAGAAAGCCTAAAACATTTTGGAAGAATGTTCTGTGGTCAGATGAGACAAAAGTAGAGCTTTTCGGGCAAAGGCATCAACATAGAGTTTACAGGAGAAAAAAAGAGGCATTCAAAGAAAAGAACACGGTCCCTACAGTCAAACATGGTGGAGGTTCCCTGATGTTTTGGGGTTGCTTTGTTGCCTCTGGCACTGGACTGCTTGACCGTGTCCATGGCATTATGAAGTCTGAAGACTACCAACAAATTTTGCAGCATAATGTAGGGCCCAGTATGAGAAAGCTGGGTCTCCCTCAGAGGTCATGGGTCTTCCAGCAGGACAATGACCCAAAACACACTTCAAAAAGCACTAGAAAATGGTTTGAGAGAAAGCATTGGAGACTTCTAAGGTGGCCAGCAATGAGGCCATGGCTGAATCCTATAGAACACCTGTGGAGAGATCTAAAAATGGCAGTTTGGAGAAGACACCCTTCAAATATCAGGGACCTGGAGCATTTTGCCAAAGAATGATGGTCTAAAATTCCAGCAGAGAATTGTAAGAAACGCATTGATGGTTACCGGAAGCGGTTGATCGCAGTTATTTTGGCTAAAGGTTGTGCAACCAAGTATTAGGCTGAGGGTGCCAATACTTTTGTCTGGCCCATTTTTGGAGTTTTGTGTGAAATGATCAATGTTTTGCTTTTTGTTTCATTCTCTTTGGTGTTTTTTCTTTGAAGACAAATTAAATGAAGATAATAATAGCAAAGAATTTGTGATTGCAATCAATTTCAGGAAGAAACTGAGTATTATCTGCCAGAATTGCAGGGGTGCCAATACATTTGGCCACAACTGTATTGTATATATATATATATATAATCAGGATTTTTTAATAAGTGGTCTAAAGTAATACAACAATAAAACATTGTTTGTCATCTTACATGTTGCAATTTCAAAGAAAGAGGAAACAGAGTAAAAAGCATGTGCAGCAATAAAAAAAAAAAACAACTAAATAATACTAGGTTACGCATTCTTTGGGATTGATAATAGGCTCCAAACATTTCTTGTAGCCATCTACTATATATGCTTTTTGCACTTCTCAGCTGGCATTTTCTCCAACTCTTACTTTGCAGTTTGTTCAAGCTCTTAAAAGTCTGCAGAGGTCTTTTTCCCAATGGCACATTTTAGCTCACCTCAAATATTTTGAATGGGATTGAGGTCAGGACTCATTGCTGATCATTTTAAAACAGTCCATTTTTTCTTTTTCAACCATCCCTGTGTACCTTTGGATGTGTGCTTTGGGCTATTGTCTTGCTCCAGGACCCATGATCTTTGACTCAAATCAAGTTATCTTACCATAGATAGGATATTTTTCTCTAAAATCCCCTAATTATTTTCTGATTTCATGATTCCTGTGATAGATATTGTTAAGGCCTACAGTTCCAAACACAGCAAAGCAACCCCACAGCATTATGGATACTCCACCATGCATAACTGTTGGTAGGCTGTTATTTTTCTTATAAGCTACATTGCGTCGTCTGTAAACAAACTGTTGCTTTGTATTGCCGAAAAGGATTATTTTTGCTTATTTTATCCACAGAACATTTGCCCAGAAGGATTGTGGTTTGTCCAGGTCCTCTTTGGCAAAGATCAGCCATTCCTTTTTATGTGTTTTCTTCAGCAATAGTTTCTTCCTTAGCCTTTGCCCATGAAGCTCTGCTTGGTTTAGTGTGCAGTGTATGGTACTTGTTGAAACCATGACCCCAGACTGTTACAATTTGGCCTTCAGGTCTTTGGATATTTGACGTGGTGTTTTTTAAACAATTAGCCCCAACCTTTTGAAGACATCTTTTGTTAATTTTCCTCTTTCCTCCATGTCCAGGGAGGTTCTTTATGGTTCCAAGCTTGGCAAACTGCTTAATACTTTGATAAATATTTTGAGCCATCCCGCCAACATCAAGGCAATCTCAATCAGGGTGGTCCTAATCTATACTTTTTTATTTTAGTTGTGTCATGCTGTCTCCAACATAAACATACAGTGGACTATTAAGAACATTATCCTGGGGCATGTCCAACCTGCTCCCATGGTGCCAGACCACTGCAAATGAATAAGTGGTAACTCAGGCTCTTGCACCTATAGCTGACACTACATATGTCTGAGCTTTTCAGAGTTAAGCCTCACTGCCCTAGGCCAGCACTCATGAATGAGAGCAGGACAGGCCCAAGAAAATGAATGAGAAAGATAAAATCCACTGCCACTTGCGGTTATTTCCTTTTATTTTCTTAAATATGAAACATACAGATGCCCCTGTGGGGCTGCTATACGCGTTTCGGAGATATACTCCTTATTCGTTAGCTCATCAAACTACAATAAAACACACACATATATACAAGTAAAAGCACAAGTCATAGGAGCACCTGTATTCCATTTACCATGATTACATCTTGGAAATTTAACTCCTGTATTGCCAGCTAAGTCTAGAAATGTGAGAGACCTTCATATAAATACAAATATACAAATATAAATAGAACAGTTGCATATTTTTAGAAATAAATAAATACATCAATAGAATCATGATTTATCATGAATATTTTATCATCACTGCTCTATTTAATAGAAATAAAACAAATCATTCTTGACATTGAGACCATTTGGTGATCGTGTATTCAGCTGCAGAATCCATAGCTTTTCTCTTTCATGTAGTTTCCTTTCCCAATTACCACTTCGGTATGGTGAGGAAACTCTTTCAATTCCCATGATTTTTAGGGACTTAAAATTGCCTGCATGTATATCCCTGAAGTGTCTGGATAATCCAGACAATCATGTTCTCAAGGATTTAGGATTTGGGTTGGCAGCAGTGAGATGTTCAGAAATCCTCACTTTTAAAGCGCGGGTTGTGCAGCCGACATAACATTTAGCGCAATCCACACATGTAGCTAGATATACCACATGTGTGGCATTGCAATTTATGTATGATTTAATCTGATGTTCATTTTCAGTGGCCAAATTCACAAATGATTTGCCTGCTGTTACATATCTGCACATACCACACTTATGTCCACCGCACTTGTACATGCCTGTGTAAGTCAGCCATGTGTATGTTTTTTCAGATTGTTCTGAAAAAATACTTGGGGAAATGCTGCTCCCAATATTTTTTCCTTTTCTGGGAATGACTTTCACCCCAGACTGAAGTACATCTACAAGAGAATCATCCTGATATAATATTGAGATATTCCTGTGGAAAATCTTTTTTTGCTGTAAGGGGTGGAAAAGACCAGACCTCCTGTGTTTTTGGCAGGTTTTGATTCAAATTTGTCTTTTAAAAGGTCTGCCCTATCCCTGTCATGGACGATAGTTTTTTGCACGTTCTATCATCCATGATCGGTAGTATCTCTTTTTAAGTCTGTCACTGATGACTGTAGTTTCTTTCTTATAATCCTCCTGTGTGGTACAACTACGTTTAGCACGTATCAGTTCCCCCACAGGGAGATTTTTAATAATATGTCTGGGAAGACAACTGTCGGCTCTTAGTACTGAGTTACCACTGGTGGGCTTGCGATAAAGTTTGGAAAAAATTTGGCCCGTTTTTTCACAGCCTGTGAGAAATAGGTCCAAAAAAGGAGTATTATTGGCATGTACCTCCATGGTAAATTTTAAGTTGTAATCGTTGTCATGGAACCAATCCGACAACATAAGGGGATCTGGTACTGGAGACTCTACAGACGATACGCGCCAAATCAGGATCATATCGTCTATATATCTCCCGTACCAGCGAATTACGGACCTGCATGGAGATGATTCTGCATAAATGAATCTCTCTTCCCAACTTTTCATATATAGGTTTGCCAATGAGGGCGAGAATTTTGCCCCCATTGGACAACCACAACATTGCAAATAGAATTTGCCGTTGAAGAGAAAGTAATTACTCCTTAATAAAAAACGCAAGCAAAGCAGTAGGAACTCTTTTGTTGCATTGCTGAAAACGTCTGTTTCTTTCAAAATTGTTCTAGCACCCATATTGATTTATCATGGGGAATGGATGAGTATAATTGTGTCACATCACATGTGATCCATTTTGAGCCTTTTTCCCAGGTCATGTGTTCTAAAGCCTGGACAAGATGTTTAGAATCTTTAATGCGGCCGGGCATGCACTCCAACAAGATCTGCAGCCTGTCATCCACCCACTCAGAAAGTCTCTCATGCAAGGATCCAATCCCTGATGCGATCGGCCTCAGAGGGGGAGGAAAGACAGATTTGTGGACCTAGGGGAGAGCATGAAAAATCGGTACAATAGGTTTGTCCACATAGAGATAATCTCTCATTTTAATATCAATGGCTCCTAAATAGACCCCATCATCCAGCAATTTCTTGAACTCACATAAGAAGGATTTTGTAGGATCCTCTGACAGGGGGCGGTACGTGGTGTCATCTGTTAATAACTCTAAATTAATTTTTTGTATAGATCTGAATCCAACACCACAGGACGTGGATCCCTGAGCTCCTGTGCCCACAGACAAGCTACTGGGAATTTTTGCCTTTTTAAAGGCAAATTGTCTCATCAAAGCGACAAGACCTGTAAGATCTAATCTTTGGGCTTCATTTGAACCCTTTTGAGATCAATTCTGAGAGGAATTCACCTCAGGACACCTTGAAATCTGGCCCCTCAGAGGAGTGATGGAGGCTCCATTTTAAGACTACTGGTCACCTCATATTAATATCCTCCTGTTGTCTGTTAAAAGTCAGGAATTGACATTTCAGGTCGTAATTCTGAAATTATACTGGCTTTTTCCTTTATTCGGCTGAATTTGTAATGATTTTTACCTCAAGACACTGCCTGAAGTCTATTTGTTTGTTTGTTTTTGTTTTTTTCTCACATGAGAGTGAAGGTGGCGCCATTTTGTGATCACTGAATGCTTCATAATAATACTCCTGTCACCCATAAATCATCTGAAATTGACAACACAGGTCACAGTTTACTGAAGTAATATTAGACTTTGTCTTTCTGGACCAGAAGATCTTGTCTTGGTGATATATTTATCAATATCTTATTCTGCTTTATTTTCAATATACAGCCTATGCTATCTCTGACATGGGCTTTTTTATTCACTTCTCTCATTAGTTTTTGGAGATTTTATTGTTTTGGTCAATTAAGTTTGTTCTTAGACCATTTTCTGCTATTCTGTGAGGAAAACTGACATTTATCTCAGGGGAGTAGTGGAGGCGCCATTTTTGATTTGCTGATTGCGGCTTTCCCGGAGGATGCCAATTTACTACACAAACGGATTTTCCTCACTGTAAGATCTGGATCTCTGAGGTAAATTTTCCCTCATATGCATTTGAAAAGCAACAGTGACAGGTACAGGAGGCGTGGGGGATCTACTAAAAGATGAGCTGCTGTCCTGATTGAGGAGATTTAATATACCGTATATACTCGTGTATAAGCCGACCCGTGTATAAGCCGACCCCCCTACTTTTGCCCCAAAAATCTGGAAAAACCTATTGACTCGTGTATAAGCCGAGGGTGGACCCCAGCACAGGTATACAGACCCCAGCAGTGTGGTATACAGGCCTCCCCAGTGGTAGTATACAGCAGCCCCAGTGGTAGTATACAGATTCCCCAGCAGCCCCAGTGGTAGTATACAGATTCCCCAGCAGCCCCAGTGGTAGTATACAGGAGCCCCAGCAGCCCCAGTGGTAGTATACAGGAGCCCCAGCAGCCCCAGTGGTAGTATACAGGAGCCCCAGCAGCCCCAGTGGTAGTATACAGGAGCCCCAGCAGCCCCAGTGGTAGTATACAGGAGCCCCAGCAGCCCCAGTGGTAGTATACAGGAGCCCCAGTGGTAGTATACAGATTCCCCAGCAGCCCCAGTGGTAGTATACAGATTCCCCAGCAGCCCCAGTGGTAGTATACAGGAGCCCCAGCAGCCCCAGTGGTAGTATACAGGAGCCCCAGCAGCCCCAGTGGTAGTATACAGGAGCCCCAGCAGCCCCAGTGGTAGTATACAGGAGCCCCAGTGGTAGTATACAGATTCCCCAGCAGCCCCAGTGGTAGTATACAGGAGCCCCAGCAGCCCCAGTGGTAGTATACAGGAGCCCCAGCAGCCCCAGTGGTAGTATACAGCAGCCCCAGTGGTATACAGCAGGCCCTCAGGGGTACATATAGCAGCCCCCAGGGGGTACCCAGCAGCCCCCTGGGGGTACCCAGCAGCCCCCTGGGGGTACCAACAGCCCCCTGGGGGTACCAACAGCCCCCTGGGGGTACCAGCAGCCCCCTGGGGGTACCAACAGCCCCCAGGGGGTACCAACAGCCCCCTGGGGGTACCAGCAGCCCCCAGGGGGTACCAACAGCCCCCTGGGGGTACCAACAGCCCCCAGGGGGTACCAACAGCCCCCTGGGGGTACCAATAGCCCCCAGGGGGTACCAACAGCCCCCAGGGGGTACCAACAGCCCCCTGGGGGTACCAACAGCCCCCAGGGGGTCCCCAGCAGGTGCCCCAGCAGCCCCCAGGGGGTACCCAGCAGCCCCCTGGGGATCCCCAGCAGCCCCTGGGGGTACACAGCGGCCCTCGCCCCCCCTTGCAAGGGCCCCCCCCCGCTTCTCTTACCATTCCGGACTTCTGATCCGCGCCGCTCCTCGCTCCTCCGCGCTGCTCCATCCGTCTTCTACATCCGGGATCCCCGGCCGCGCGATGACGTCACATGCCTGCGACGGCCGGAGATCCGAGATGTAGAAGACGGACGGAGCAGCGAGGAGGAGCGAGGAGCGGCGCGGATCAGAAGTCCGGAATGGTAATATAACCATCGGGGGGGGGGGCCCTTACAAGGGGGGGCAGGTGCCAGCACTTGGGGGGGGATTTAATTAGTTATGCACTGCTTTCCCCTGCCGGTGATAGACAGGGGAAAGCAGTGCATATTTAATGAGCGGCCCCACGCGACGGGGCCGCTCATACAGCAGCCTCCCCCCCCGCCTCCTGAAGCCTCCACAGCCCCCGGACACAGCCCCGGACACAGCCCCCCCCGTATTGACTCGTGTATAAGCCGAGGGGGAGACTTTTCAGCCCAAATTTTGGGCTGAAAAACTCGGCTTATACACGAGTATATACGGTAAGTGACTAGACTGAGACATCCCTGCAGCCTTCTTCATAGTCTATCTGGTCATACACCCCCCTGCTCTGATTATTCTCTGTTAGATTTGTTTTATTGTCACAAGAAAATGGATAGAAGCTCCATCCCTTCCTTTTTTGGCTGGTAGCTGTGCTGGTGGAGGCTCTGGAATCTCTTTCTTGAGCATGATGCTGGTTTAATTTTCTTGCTTTGATATACGCCTGACTAGGGATTTTGTTAATTCTTCAATAAAAATTCTTCTTTTATGCAGCTTATTTCCATTCTAATTGGAGTTAATTTCTTTCCAATAAAACAAATGTATTGTATGCCAAAACATCAAGAATGTTGCAAAAAATTATCATTGGCCAACGATTAGTTTTGCGCTTGCATGTGTATATTGATATTGCTTAATCTAGTGTATCAACTGCCCCTTTTGTGGCATTATAATCTAATCTCATGTTCGGCTCTCAGTCTTCTCGATTACTTATTGCATTGTCATGGTGTATTCTGCTCATTAGAATTACATGTTTATTTTTTTGGGGAATGGAAGACACAACTGTTGTATCTCCAGTACAGTAAAAAGTAGAACTATACACATCTCTTTTAGAGATGAGCGAGTACTAAAATGTTCGGGTTCTTGAAGCTCGGGCGAGCATCCCAAGATACTCGTGTACTCGGCCCAAGCACCGAGCCCAATGTTATCCTATGGGAGACCCGAGTATTTTTCTGGCATGACCCCCGGCAGCATGGATAAACCCTAAAAATGTGACAAAAGTATCAGAACAGTGCTTAAATGACATGGGAACAGCATGGGGAAGACCCCTGTAAGGATTTCAGACTCCAAGGTCATTGCTGTATACAATGTTGTCAGCGTATTACGCCACTTTTACGGACTGTCAAGAAAACGTTACAAAATAAAACCAAAATGGATTTTCCTGGAGAAAATATTAAGGGCTCATACCCACTTGTGAGACAGAGTTGGTGTATGTTAGTTTTTTGGATTACATGAAAGATTTTTTTTAAATATTGTGTGGCTCTCTGATGCCCCTGGGAAGAGACGTACATGAAGGCCTCTTTAAATAATGTGCCCATTTTAAGGAAGTTTGTCTTTTGTAGTATTGCCCTTTGTCAGGGCAGCCAAAAATTTTGTGGCACTATGATGCCCCTGGATAGAGACGTGCATGAGGGCCTCTTTAAATAATGTGCTCATTTTAAGGAAGTGGGTCTTTTGTAGTATTGCCCTTTGGCAGGGCAGCCAAAAATTGGGAGGCACCCCAATGCCCCTGGAAAGAGACGTGCATGAGGGCCCCTTTAAATATTGTGCCCATTTTAAGGAACTTTGTTTTTTGTAGTATTGCCCTAGGCAGGGCTGCTAAACATTGGGAGGCACCCCAATGCCCCTGGATAGAGACGTGCATGAGGGCCTCTTTAAATAATGTGCCCATTTTAAGGAATTGGGTCTTTTGTAGTATTGCCCTGTTCAGGGCTGCCAAAAATTGTGAGGCACTTCAATGCTCTCAAATAGAGACGTGCACGAGGGCCTCTTTAAATAATGTGCCCATTATAAGGAAGTGGGTCTTTTGTAGTATTGCCTTTGGCAGGGCAGCCACTGGATAGAGAAGTGCATGAGAGCCTCTTTAAATAATGTGCCCATTATAAGAAGTGGGTCTTTTGTAGTATTGCCCTAGGCAGGGCAGCCAAAAATTGTGTGGCACTCTGGTGGCACTCTGATGCCCCTGGATAGAGACGTGCATGAGGGCCTCTTTAAATAATGTGCCCATTATAAGGAAGTGGGTCTTTTGTAGTATTGCCCTAGGAAAGAGACGTGCATGAGGGCCTCTTTAAATATTGTGCCCATTTTAAGGAACTTTGTCTTTTGTAGTATTGCCCGAGGCAGGGCTGCTAAACATTGGGAGGCACCCCAATGCCCCTGGATAGAGACGTACATGAGGGCCTCTTTAAATATTGTGCCCATTTTAGGGAACTTTGTCTTTTGTAGTATTGCCCTTGGCAGGGCTGCCAAAAGTTGGGAGGCACTTCAATGCCCTGGATAGAGACGTGGATGAGGGTCTACTTAAATATAGTTCCCATTATTAGGAAGTCGGTCTTCCATAGTTTTCCCTAGGAAGGGCTGCAAAAAATTGGGAGGCATTGCGATGCCCCTGGGAAGAAACATGGAGGAGAGCCTCTAAATATTGTTCCCATTACAAGCGGGTCTCCTGTACTTGTAATGCCTATTCTGTAAGCATGGACTAAAATATTTACCCCTGGGGGCTATACATGAAACTTCTCATGAAAGGGAAAGCACTGTGGATCCCACTTCACTCTGCTGCACCTGACCGGAAGAGGCGGCATCCCGCCGCGAAAGGGTGCCTGTCGTCTGTACTCCACACTCCCTCCCCTCACCATGTCATGCCTGTAATACGGCTGGATTAATAAACTGAAGATCTACACACCGGTGAGTGCCGCTCATTTTTTCTCCACATGGAATATGTATACATGAAACTACTGTCTAACTTTTTAACGGTTAGGGTCATCATCATCATCATAAATATGATGTAAATAAATTCTGTTTTCGTGGCAGCATAGGACTATGGTCGCACTGATCATATGATGGTGGCAGATGAGGAGAAGGAGGAACAGTACACCAAGTAGCCAAAGTCATGAAGTGTGTACCCATGTGTGGGTGTGAGGAGGGGCATGGAAATTTACGGGCACAAAAAATACAATGCCTATGACTTTAGATTAAGCTATCATTTGGTGGTGGTGTGGTGAAGTCAGGCCGAATTCAACCCTTGTTCATCTTGATCAGAGTCAGCCTGTCCACCTTCATTCACCATTTTTTGAGGCAGGAAGGGGTTGTAGCTCCAATTTGTATACGCCAAAACACTCAGTATACCCATCTCAGCGTTTGTGACTGACCGGTATACCTGCTGTAATTTAATCTCTATTTTTTATATATAAGGACTGGCATCACCTTAAATGTGCAGGTGCAAGCAAAAAATATGGGTATGCACTAAATATAAAGAAGTTGCTGCGACACTGAACACAATATGCTAGGGAGTAAGCTAAATGGCTGATACATGAAACGCAGGATTGTCTGTGTAGCTAAGAAATGCATATGTGATAAATGAATCAAGTAAATACTGTACTGGAATCAATGAATTGAGAGACTTAGCTTCATCACTGACGTCACTGCGAAAAGCCCAGTAACTACGCCAAAGTGCTCTTAAACTTACCGGGTCCTACTCTTAAAATTAATTGCATTACACAGGCATATAAACCACTTCCCAGCAATGTAGACCACACATAGTGTCAGAGTAGGAACCGGTAAGTTTGAGAGCACTTTGGCGTAGTTACTGGGCTCTTCGCAGTGACGTCAGTGATGAAGCTTAGTCTCTCAATTCATTGATTCCAGTACAGTATTTACTGTGTTCATTTATCACATATGCATTTCTTAGCTGCACAGACAATCCTGCATTTCATGTATCAGCCATTTAGCTTATTCCCTAGCATATTGTGTTTAGTGTTGCAGTAATTTAATCTCTAATCTGTCATCTCAGTGTCCAGCTAAAAACCATCTTTTGGACGCCTTCATTTAGCTGTATACAGGCAGGACACCATTGAAAATGCGCAAGGCCGGTGGCAAGGGACAAGGTACTGGACGTGATGGTGGTGCATGCAGAGGCTGAGGCCATGTGCAAGCTCTAATTGGGCCACGACAAACGCCCACATCATCTCTCTCGACCTTCCTGTCCCAATTTTTAGGGGACCGAGCAGTACACCACTATTAAACCAAGACCAGTGTCAACAGGTTGTTAGTTGGATAGTGGATAATGCTTCCAGTCAGTTTGGCACCACCACAAACACCATGCCTTCCACACGGTCAAGTGTCAGTAGCCGTTAGACTGGACTGCACATTCCACACCCTGATCCTCCTTCCTCCCACCATGCCGACTGCCCGGTCCCGGACATAACTGATCCCAAACTTAGACACTCTGAAGAGCTGTTGACTTATCCATTTTTAGATTCTGGCCTCTCGCCAGCTCCACTTGAAGTGGGTCATGAAGAGATCGTGTGTACGATACCCCAAAAATTTGAGCAGCCACGGTCTCACGAAGGCAATGGCGGGAACGTGTCTCAACAAGAGGTGGACGGTGATAAGACACAATTGCTAGAAAGTCAGGAGGAGGACTAGGGTGCGGAAGTGGAAGACGACGTGGTGGATGATCCAGTAACTGACCCAACCTGGCAGGAGGACATGCAGAGCGAGGACAGCAGTGCACAGGGGGGAGGAGGCGTAGCATCACGACAGGCCGGAAGAAGCAGGGTGGTGGCCGCAGGCAGAAGGCAGGCAACCATTCCCCGGAACAACAACATGACAGAAGTTGCCAGTACAACTGTTAGGTCTTCCCGAGTCTGGCTGTTTTTTAAGGTGTCTGCAGATAATTCCAAAAAGGCCATTTGCAACACCTGCCATGCCAGCATCAGCATGGGTAGCAAAGCTAGCACCCTGACCATGACCAGCATGATCAGGCACATATCAGGAAAGCACCCGACTTTGTGGGATGTACACCAAAGTCCAGGAGCAGTGTCTGTGTGTGACACCACTGCATCTTCCACTGTTGTGCGTACAAGCCAATCCCCTGTCAATACTGCATGCGAAGATGCCTCTTTTCCTGCACCTGTAGTTGCACAAGCAGAAATACCACCATCATCAACCACGTCCTTGTCCCAGCGCAGCGTTCAGTTATCCATACACCAATCTTTGGAACACAAGAGCAAATATGCTGCCAACACCCCACATGCCACACTTCTAAATTTGCACATTTCGCGACTGCTTGCGCTGGAAATGTTGCCTTTTAGGCTAGTGGAGACGGAAGCATTCCATGACCTGATGGCGGCGGCCGTCCCACGTTACTCGGTCCCCAGCCACCACTATTTCTCCCGGTGTGTTGTCCTGGCATTACATAAGCACGTGTTACAAAACATTACACGTGCCCTTAACTCAGGGTTTCACCCACAGTGTACAGCTCCTCAGCCTCCTCCTCCTCCACTTCACCCTCTACACCAGTCCCAAGTTGGAAGCACTGCAGCACTGCCTTGGCTAAGCGGCAACAGGCTGCACTGAAGCTAATATGCGTAGGTGACAAACCCTACAATGCTGAAGAGTTGTGAAAATCTCTGAAACAGCAGGCAGATCACTGGCTCACACAGCTGAACCTACAGCTAGGCATGGTCGTGTGTGACAACAGCCGGAACCTAGTGGCGGCTCAGAGGCGAGACGAGCTAACACATGTTCCATGCGTGGCCCATGTGCTCAACCTCGTGGTTCAGCGGTTTCTTAAATCCTACCTGGAGCTGCTGTCAGATCTACTCGTAAAAGTACGCCGCTAGTGTGACCATTTTAGAAAGTCACCTAGTGCTTCAGCCTCCCTTGCCAGCTTTCACCAACGTTTGCAGCTTCCGGCTCACAGACTGGTGTGTGATGTCCCCACGCATTGGAATTCCACACTGCACAAGTTGGTCAGGATTTGTGAGCAGAAGAGGGCAGTTGTTGACTACCTGCATCAACTAGGCCGTCGGTATATGGTTCAAACTCCACACGTAAGACCTCAGGAGTGGACATTGATGTCCGACATATGTACTGTCCTCCAAAACTTTGAGGACTCCATCAAGATGGTCAGGGGCGATGACGCCATAATTAGCATCACCATCCCGCTTCTCTGTCTTCTAAAACACTGTCTGCTCAAAATCAAAGACGATGCATTGCAGGTGGAACATGATATGTTTGAGTAATAAACCGTATGGGGTGATTACACACAGCCCATCCTCATCTCTTCCCAATGTGCATTGGAGGACTATGACTAGGAGGAGGATAAACAATTGGAGCTACTTTCATGCAGAATTGACGGTAATACATGCACCACCGTCATACCATCGGTTCAGCGTGGATGGCCAGAGGACAGGAGAGGAGGATGATGAAGACAGCATGGTCAGTCATCCTGTTGGTGAGGACCTGAAGTCTTGCGTGTTAACAGTCTGGCGCACATGGCTGACTTTATGTGATGCTGCCTGTCTTGTGTGTGCAACATCTTGGCAGACAATCATTACTGGTTGGTGACACTTTTAGACCCACACTACAAGGAGAACTTTATTTCTCTTATTCCCGAGGCAGTGAGGTCTACACAAATGCTGCAGTACCAGAAGGCCCTAGTTGCAGAATTAGTTAAAAAATTCCCTTCTGAAAACAGAGGTAGAGGTCACGGTTCGGTAGACAACCAAAGCGTCCGGCCAAGAGAGGCACAAATCCAATCCAGCAGAGGTAGGGGAACACTCTCAAAGATCTGCAAGAGTTTTCTCAGCCCCTCCCATAGCACAGGCCCTCAGGTGCGGGGTACTGTCACAAGGACTGCAAAGTTTGTAAAGATGCTGAAGGAGTACCTTGCCGATCGTACGAAAGTGCTCCTACATTCCTCTGTGCCTTATAATTATTGGGTATCCAAGCTGGACACGTGGCAGGAATTGTCCCTCTACGCCTTGGAAGTCCTGGCCCTCCCTGCCACTAGCGTTTTGTCAGAGCGTATTTTTATTGCCGCAGGTGGAATCATTACTGATAAACGCACCCGCCTGTCAACTGAAAATGCTGACCAGTTGTTTTTGAGTTGGATACTGAGATTAGAGATTAAATTACAGCAGCTATACCGGTCAGACACAAACGCTGACACGAGTATACTGAGTGTTTTGGCGTACACAAATTGGAGCCACAACCCACTCCTGCTGCACGAAAATGGTAAATGAATGCAGACAAGAGTTGGTTTTTAGCTGGACACTGAGATTAGAGATTAAAGGTTAAATCCCAGCAGGTGGGCCGGTCAGACACAAACGCTGACGAGAATACAGAGTGTTTTGGCGTATCCTAATTTCCGCTACAACCCACTCTTGCCACACAAAAATGGTAAATGAATGCAGACAGAATGCAGACTAATTTCCGCTACAACCCACTCCTGCCTATAGAGAGCTAAATTAATTACTAAAAGCACTGTTTTGGGATGGATGAGATTTCTGGCCTGTCCACCAGCCCCAGATGTGATGCAATGAGATATAGAAATTGGTTGCGCCACTCTGCTTTATGTTTTATATCCACCCTCTGTTAAGTCACCGTTACACTCACCTTTTCCTGTTGTGCTGTCCGCACAACAGGGGGCTCAGTAGTGAGTGCACGGGGTCTCTCTCTGGACGGTGTGGATTTCTTTCCCTTTTTCCTCGGTGTCCGCCTGTGTAATTGCACGTGATCCGTCACGTGTTTTCCTCTCCTCTGTTAGATTTGTCTTCTCCTCCGGAGCTGCTCCACCGCTCTCCCCATAGGGAGATGGATATGCAGGCAATGGAATAAAACGATGTTTGGGTGAGCGCTGGGATATGAAGACAGCTACACTTCAACAAGTTTTTTACCTGTAAGTTTATTGTTCAAATCACACTAGGTCCTCTCCCACAACATGTTTCGACGCTCAGGGCATCTTCCTCAAGTGGATCCACTTGAGGAAGACGCCCTGAGCGTCGAAACATGTTGTGGGAGAGGACCTAGTGTGACTTGAACAATAAACTTACAGGTAAAATACTTGTTGAAGTGTAGCTGTCTTCATATCCCAGCGCTCACCCAAACATCGTTTTATTCCAGATGTGATGCAGGCTTGTATACTGGCACATCGAAGTTTGCTATATACCCTGCCTCCCTGCCTGCCTGTATACAGCTCTATTAGTCCTCAGAAGGACTGTTGTGGTAATTAGATATGCAGTCCTGCGCCTACACTAGCTGAAAGGCCACAAATCTGTCCCTGAATCAGCAGCACCTCTCCCTACACTGCCTGTCTGAGGAGCACAGTGACGAGCACAGCGCGGTCAGGTCTTATAAAGACTTGATCACGCTGTGCGGCCAGCCAATCACTGTAATGCCACAACCAACATGGCTGTGGCATTGCAGTGTCTGTCAGCCAATCCCTGCATGTGGGCTGGCTCTGTAAAGAGTGCCAACATGCAGGGAAGTGGACCCCGAGCATAGCAAGAGTATCGCAGGATTACTCTGTACTTGCTGAGTACCCCGAGTAACGAGATATTTGTGCGAGTACCGAGTAGTCACAAGCATACTCGCTCATCCCTAATTATTAATTGTTCAGCCTCATAATAAAATGCACATTTTTTCCGACCTGTAACTGAGCACTCGTGCACTTTACCTGATCCCAATAAAGAATTGCATACAGTTGGGTCTTGAGTCGCAATTTCTCTTTTTTGTTCACATCAGTATATAAAGACATGTTCCGTACCAACATTACTGGTACTGTTATTGTAGCGTGCCCATGGTTTCCATTGGCATAAAATGAATTACTTAATTAGTCATTTTATGACAATGCTGTCAAATTTCAGTAAGATGTCCAGCATTTTACTAAAGTAAATAAGACAGCATTGGATTATACGCAAATTTTTATAGAGCAAAATAATCTCAGTTGGAATAGTCAATTTAAATTTTAAATGTCTTTATGATCAGTGAATCTTTTAACATTTGAATTTACAAGTTTGGGACACTTTTGAAAGAAATTCATTTTGAGTCGAACCAATTAGCTGTAAATTACAAGTTCTCCAATTGCCTTGAAAAGCTGCATAACACTCTAAAGGCCCCATCACACCTGGCGACGGGGCTGGAGATGTCGGCGGCCCCGCCAGCGTCGCCATCCCCCATTTACATGGCGCGACATCTCCAGCTGACAGGCGGCATCGCCGCCGGGGTGTCTGGAAACCCCAACGGCGATGCAGGACAATGGGAGCCTATGGCTCCCATCGCCTGACAGGTCGCCGGCGGCCGGTTACATGGGGCAATGTGTGCACATCGCTCCAGACCTCCCGGCGGCGCCAATATCGCCCCTTTACATGAGGCGACATGAGGGCGATTACGTCGCCTATGTAATTGGCGGCAATGTCGCCCCGTGTGATGAGCAGATCTGATATGACTGTGTCCAAAACTTTTCAAGCTCTTTAGTGCAAATACAGCCTTAGTAATGCCAAAGTGTTCTCAATTTACACTGTGTGCAGAATTATTAGGTAAATGAATATTTTGATCACGATACTTTTTTTATATGTTGTCCTACCCCAAGTTGTATAGGCTTGAAAGCCAACTACCAATTAAGTAAATCAGGTGATGTGCATCCCTAATGAGGAGGGGTGTGGTGTAATGACATCAACACCCTATATAAAGGTGTGCTTAATTATTAGGCAAATGCCTTTCCTTAGGCAAAATGGGTCAGAAGAGAGATTTGATGGGCTCTGAAAAGTCCAAAATTGTGAGATGTCTTGCAGAGGAATGCAGCAGTCTTGAAATTGCTAAACTTTTGAAAAGTGATCACTGAACAATCAAGCGTTTCATGGCAAATAGCCAACAGGGTCACAAGAAGCGTGTTGGGCAAAAAAGGCGTAAAATAACTGCCCATGAATTGAGGAAAATCAAGCATGAAGCTGCCAAGATGCCATTTTTCACCAGTTTTGCCATATTTCAGAGCTGCAACGTTACTGGAGTATCAAAAAGCACATGGTGTGCTATACGCAGGGACATGGCCAAGGTAAGGGAGGCTGAAAAACGACCACCTTTGAACAAGAAACATAAGATAAAACGTAAAGACTGGGCCAAGAAATATCTTAAGACTGATTTTTCAAAGGTTTTATCAATTGATGAAATGAGAGTGATTCTTGATGGGCCAGATGGATGGGCCAGAGGCTGGATAAGTAAAAAGTATAGCGCTCCTCTCAGACGCCAGCAAAGTGGAGTTGGGGTACTGGTATGGGCTGGAATCATCAAAGATAAACTTGTGGCCCTTTTCGGGTTGAGGATGGAGTGAATCTCAACTCTCTGACCTACTGACAAATCTAAAAGAAAAAAAACCAACTTCCAGAAATATTAAGCTTTGATATTTATGAGTCTTTTGGGTTGATTGAGAACATAGTTGTTGATCAATAATAAAAATAATCCTCTAAAATACAACTTGCCTAATAATTCTGCACACAGTGTATATGGTTATGAGTAAACACAGTGTATCTTTAAAATGTTCTCACTATTTTATTGCTCTCTTTTCCTACATCTACTTATATAATCGGGAGTTGGGAATTCGGGCACTGTAGCCGAATCCCAAGCTCCTTTGCGCGACTGCGAGCGATGACGCATAGCGTCATCGCGAGCCGCAGCCGCGCTACCATGCCCCGGCGTCAGCACCCGACATACCCGCCCACATGCTGGGCCCTTAACAAGTGACACGGCCCACTGCTGTGTCCGAGGGAAGCAGTGAGGAGACGCTCACACACAAGCTGCCCTCTCTCCCTCTCTCTCCTGCTCTGTGCACTGATTTATTCCGTACAAAGCAGGAGAAAGCCCCGGGAGTTACAAAGAGCCTGTAGGAGCCCGGCAACTGAAACACTTTCCTCACTGTCATCATGTGACCTACATTCAAAGGTCCTGCAGATGCTTACTGCTTTTCTGCAGGTCGCAGTGGCTCCTCTCGTGCTGCATATTGATCAGGACCTTCATGATATGGTAATGGATGCTGTGTCTGTGTGTGTGAGTCTGTGAGTGTGTGTGTGTGTCTGTGTGTGTGTGTAATAAGTGTGCATGCTGCAGGTGTGTGTAATGTCTCTGTATACTCTGTGTAATGTCTCTGTATATTCTGTGTAATGTCTCTGTATGCTGTGTGTAATGTCTCTGTATGCTGTGTGTAATGTCTCTGTATACTGTGTGTCATGTCTCTGTATACTCTGTGTAATGTCTCTGTATACTGTCTCATGTCTCTGTATACTCTATGTCATGTCTCTGTATACTCTGTGTCATGTATCTGTATACTCTGTGTCATGTCTCTGTCTACTCTGTGTGATGTCTCTGTCTACTCTGTGTCATGTCTCTGTCTACTCTGTGTCATGTCTCTGTATACTCTGTGTGATGTCTCTGTCTACTCTGTGTGATGTCTCTGTCTACTCTGTGTCATGTCTCTGTCTACTCTGTGTCATGTCTCTGTATACTCTGTGTCATGTCTCTGTCTACTCTGTGTCATGTCTCTGTCTACTCTGTGCCATGTCTCTGTGTCATGTCTCTGTCTACTCTGTGTCATGTCTCTGTGTAATGTCTCTGTATACTCCGTGTAATGTCTCTGTGTCATGTCTCTGTATACTCTGTGTAATGTCTCTGTATACTCTGTCTAATGTCTCTGTGTAATGTCTCTGTATACATTACATTACACAGACATTACACAGAGACATTACACAGTGTATACAGAGACATTACACAGAGTATACAGAGAGATTACACAGAATATGCAGATACATTACACAGAGTATACAGAGACATTACACACAGTATACTGTAATGTCTCTGTATACTCTGTGTAATGTCTCTGTATACTCTGTGTCATGTGTCTATACTGTGTGTAATGTGTCTATACTGTGTCTAATGTGTCTATACTATGTGTAATGTGTCTATACTGTGTGTAATGTGTCTATACTGTGTAATGTGTCTATACTGTGTGTAATGTCTCTATACTGTGTGTAATGTGTCTATACTGTGTCTAATGTCTGTATACTGTCTGTAGTGTGTCTATACTGTGTATAATGTCTCTATACTGTGTGTATACTGTGTGTAATGTCTCTATACTGTGTGTAATGTCTCTATACTGTGTGTATACTGTGTGTAATGTGTCTATACTGTGTGTAATGTGTGTATACTGTGTGTAATGTCTCTATACTGTGTGTAATGTCTCTATACTGTGTGTAATGTGTCTATACTGTGTGTAATGTGTCTATACTGTGTGTAATGTCTCTATACTGTGTGTAATGTGTCTTACTGTCTCTAATGTCTGTAGACTGTCTGTAGTCTGTCTATACTGTGTATAATGTCTCTATACTGTGTGTATACTGTGTGTAATGTCTCTATACTGTGTGTAATGTCTCTATACTGTCTAATGTGTCTATACTGTGTGTAATGTCTGCATACTGTCTGTAATGTGTGTATACTGTGTGTATACTGTGTGTATAATGTGTCTAATCTCTGCATACTGTGTGTCTATACAATGTCTCATGTATGTATATACTGTGTGCTTCTCTCCTCACCCCTCCACTACTGAGCCGCTTCTCTCCTCACCCCTCCACCACTGAGCCGCCTCCACACTCTGCTACCCACAGAGCCGCCTCCACACTCTGCTACCCACAGAGCCGCCTCCACACTCTGCTACCCACAGAGCCGCCTCCACACTCTGCTACCCACAGAGCCGCCTCCACACTCTGCTACCCACAGAGCCGCCTCCACACTCTGCTACCCACAGAGCCGCCTCCACACTCTGCTACCCACAGAGCCGCCTCCACACTCTGCTACCCACAGAGCCGCCTCCACACTCTGCTACCCACAGAGCCGCCTCCACACTCAGCTACCCACAGAGCCGCCTCCACACTCTGCTACACTCTGCTACACACAGAGCCGCCTCCACACTCTGCTACACTCTGCTACAACAGAGCCGCCTCCACACTCTGCTACACTCGCTACCCACAGAGCCGCCTCCACACTCTGCTACCCGCAGAGCCGCCTCCACACTCTGCTACCCACAGAGCCGCCTCCACACTCTGCTACCCACAGAGCCGCCTCCACACTCTGCTACCCACAGAGCCGCCTCCACACTCTGCTACCCACAGAGCCGCCTCCACACTCTTCTACCCACAGAGCCGCCTCCACACTCTGCTACCCACAGAGCCGCCTCCACACTCTGCTACACTCTGCTACCCACAGACCGCCTCCACACTCTGCTACACTCTGCTACCCACAGAGCCGCCTCCACACTCTGCTACACTCTGCTACCCACAGAGCCGCCTCCACACTCTGCTACCCGCAGAGCCGCCTCCACACTCTGCTACCCGCATAGCCGCCTCCACACTCTACTACCCGCAGAGCCGCCTCCACACTCTGCTACCCGCAGAGCCGCCTCCACACTCTGCTACCGCAAGCCGCCTCCACACTCTGCTACCCGCAGAGCCGCCTCCACACTCTGCTACCCGCAGAGCCGCCTCCACACTCTGCTACCCGCAAAGCCGCCTCCACACTCTGCTACCCGCAGAGCCGCCTCCACATTCTGCTACCCGCAGAGCCGCCTCCACACTCTGCTACCCGCAGAGCCGCCTCCACACTCTGCTACCCACAGAGCCGCCTCCACACTCTGCTACCCACAGAGCCGCCTCCACACTCTGCTACCCACAGAGCCGCCTCCACACTCTGCTACCCACAGAGCCGCCTCCACACTCTGCTACCCACTGACCCCCTCTACACTCTGCTACCCACAGACCCGCCTCTATACTCTGATACCCACTGACCCACCTCTATACACACAATTCATTTCACCGCGCTCCCGATGCAATTGCATCGGGCCTTTTTACTAGTCTATAATATTGCTTAGCTAGGAGACAATGACACCTTCTCTCTATCTAGATTCACCCCCAAAGAGCTGCTGCATATTCTCTGCCTTTGATTTTATAATCACTTGATAGTCTCTCTTGATTTGCTGTACTATATGTTGTGAAGTGATAATCTACAAAGAATTATGAGGAATCCTACCCAGTTGCTCCCAATGTGATGTTAAACTTCTCTGGATCAATCAATCTTCTGCAATGTGTTAAATTGGTAGCCATTTTAGGGCGTTCCTATTTATTGAACTGCATGCATTTAATTTTTCCTAAATTCAGAGAATTTCTAAAACTTTGACATAAATTTGATTTGCATCATATCAATTGGCTCATCTCTAATTTACCTGATGCTTGATGCACATTGACCCCAATTGTTGATATGTCATTATATAATATTCTACACATTTTTTCAAGTTAATATCTCAATTAAGCTTAATCAAAAACTGACAGAGATGAGGAATATGGCCCTTCCCAAGCGACTAATCAAAAAATTGGCTTATTGTATATTTTTTAATGATGAAAATGTCATGCAGTATACAAATGTGATTCTTTAGTGTATATGGAGTAAATGTTCTTGCTTAGTTAACCGTAAAGATAATAATATTAAAATGTTAAAGGTCATCATAATACCGGCATTCCAGAGAGAAATATTTAAGATGAAACGATGAAGTTATAAAACATATCACATCTCAGACAGGCTCCAATGAAAATACATACAAATACTATCCGTAAGGGTCTTATCTACTTTACCTATATTACTTATAGTGAAACAATAGAGCGCAAGAAACCCTGAAAAAATATCCCTACTATAAAAACAGCAAAACACTTTTATTTAATGTTTTCTTCACATTGTATTGCAAAATCGTAAGGAAATATATTACACTCTAGAAAGGCTATGCAGAAGAACACATTCCATGCAATTGCTCACTGCACAGAACTCTGATTGGTAACTCTCCTTTGCTGACATTTTTACCATTGATGACTGATGCCTATGTTCGTAGAATCTCCAAAGGGACCAATTTGGATATATTATTACCAACCAAAAATACTTAGCATTAAATAAAGGATTGTTTTGCAATAGTAATTTTTTAGAATCAGTAATGGCCACTTTACACACGGCAACAGGAAGATAGAAATCGGCAGGTGTCGGAGACAATTGTACCTTTTACCTTCAAAACACCTTGCAGATACATGAATTACACGCAGCCACTTCAAGATGTTTTGAAGGTAAAAGGTACAATTGTCTCCTACACCTGCCGGTTTCTATCTTCCTGTTGCCGCGTGTAAAGTGGCCATAGGGGTAAACTGGCTAAGTTACGTTTCGTACATTGGACCCACATTTTTAGGATTGTGCGGACCATCTTGCATGTCAACTTTCACATATAAATGTTTTTTAATGTAATGATTTTTCTGTCTTTTATATTCTGTGCACTCTGTCTAAAATACATGGAATTGGTAATATTTCTAAAATTTCCTCTTACTATCGCTGTTTTCACTATGTTATGTTTAATACCTGACAATTATTACTTGTATTTATTATAAATTATATGTCAGGAGTTAAAATTTTTTTGTAGAATAAATAGTTTTGTCAATCTAGACCACATTTTTCACTGGTTTTCTGTTAAGTTAATAGTTAAATAGTTCAGTACTTTTTTAAGACTTAAGAAAGTAGTATTGTTTTTATAATTGTAAAAGATAACTTTTCACCTACTAGCAAGTAATTATTTAGATATCCATACATGATTAATAATTTGAAGGGCAATTGCACTTAGTTATTGGATAATATTTAAAGTATTGTACTGGAAGATTTTTACATTTTACAAGAGTAACACAATAATATACACATACATAACACATTCTGTATATGATTATAATACAGATTTCTAAATTGACAAGTTGAGCATCATTTTCCAATCAGCATACAGCATACAGTCTTTAAAAGAAATCCAAACAGGGTTTTGTGCTTGTATGATCCGCGCTGCTGTCAGGATGAAAGACACGGGAGACAAGGCTCCTTCAAAGATGCTCCTTAATTTCTGACGCGTTTCGGTGCCGTCCCAGCACCTTCCTCAGGTATACAATCTATCTTTTAGCACCAAAATGCGTCGGAATTAAAGGAGCACCTTTGAAGGAGCCTTGTCTCCCGTGTCTTTCATCCTGACAGCAGCGTAGATCATATAAGCACTAAACCCTGTTTGGACTTCTGGATACGACACCACTTTGCACGTGGAAGTGCAGATCCAGCGGCAGCTGTCCATGCGAGCATACTGGTTGTGGGTCATCACAACCGAACCAGGTGAGTACATATACTCACGAGTGAATTATCTTACCTAAACAATAGGACCCATTTGCGCCTCTTGTGTCTCCTTTTAATCTACATTTGAAGAGCCTCTAAAAGAAGACATTCTTGAAGAATGGAAAAAGATAGATGTTGCAATATGTCGCCAATTTGTTCATTACATACTTTTAAGACTTTGTGCAGTTCTTAAAAATCATATAAGTGATACAAAATGCTAGATAAAGTAGTATTTGATGTGAGTTGTACATTTTTGTATCAACTAATTTGGGTAAAACTGAAGATTTTGTATTGAAAGTTATATTATTAACTTTATTTTTATGTTATGAGTTTAAAAAATGTACAGTGAAACTGAGTCTTGCCAAAATGTTGGTAATGTGATTTTGTCCTGATAAAGGAAATATCAATTCTCTAAATCTGATGACAAATAAATCACAGTTCGGGACTTCTGAAATTTCATAATTTCTCCAAAGGCAGTGGGGATTAGCCCCTTTTCCTTGTTTCTACAGTCTTCCATACTGGTGGGGCTGCTCCAGACATTGGATGCTACTACTTTTGTTGTGATTCTCATAACCACACAAGATGAGCACCTAGATTAGCTACAACCACTTATCCTTTCTGAGCAAGACCTTATTGTACTCTTATTTTTCTAGCATTGCTGGTCGTGTTATCAACAATCCTAGATACGCAGATGGCTTAACATTGAAATCAACAAGCGTACATAGAATGAAAATATTGTTACAGAGTATCAAGATAGACAGCTTGAACATGGAGCTCCAACTCAATGCAATGAAAAATAAACAACTAAAACAATTAAAACATTACTGCCAGGTAAAACTGGGACGCTTTTTAGATGGATTTCGAAAACCTGGAAGTTATAAAGAATAAAGAATGTAAACCTGCTCAGATCATCACTCAAGATGCAGTCAGAACACCAAAAGTCAATAGGAGAATAGCTATGGGCAAATTAACAGTGAAGTCACTGGAAAGGTTCTTCAAATTGAGGGACATTTCACTGGTGATAAGACATGGCTAGTGCATTGCTTGGTTTTTCTGTGGTAACGTTTCGATGTGAAACCTGTACAATAAAGCAGTAGGATAAAAGAATCAACTGTTTTGAAATATGATGCTGAAGAAGCATGTTATCATTACCATAGATAGCAAGAAGAACAAATAAATCAATTTTGGAACAAATCAAGTCAGACATATAACTCAAAGCAAGCATCAGTAAGCTATGGCTTGCCTACTTTGGACATATCATACGAAGAGAGCAAGCATGATAAAAGAACAGGATACCCTAAAGAGTAGAAGGAACAAGGAGGAAGACAGCAATCCGGTGGCTTGATACTTTCAAGAAAATGGTGAAAAATACCCTGGTGAATCTATTTAGGCTCACATAAAATTGATCTTGCTACAGAGTATTCATCCAACAAGTCTCCATGGCTTGAGATCGAGCTGAAGGCCGTTAATAAAAATATTGAAAATCCTGTTTTCAAAAAGGATGTACTCATTTATGCTCAGAACTCTTTCTTTCTTTCTTTCTTTCTTTCTTTCTTTCTTTCTTTCTTTCTTTCTTCTTTCTTTCTTTCTTTCTTTCTTGTAAAAAAGTTAAGTATAAACAAACAACAATATACTGCATATATATACTGTATGTATCTATATACATACAGTACAGACAAAAAGTTTGGACACAACTTCTTATTCAAAGAGTTTTCTGTATTTTTATGACTATGAATATTGTAGATTCACACTGAAGGCATCAAAACTATGAATTAACACATGTGGAATTATATACTTAACAAAAAAGTGTGAAACAACTGAAAATATGTCTTATATTCTAGGTTTCTTCAAAGTAGCCACCTTTTGCTTTGATTACTGCTTTGCACACTCTTGGCATTCTCTTGATGAGCTTGAAGAGGTAGTCACCAGAAATGGTCTTCCAGCTCACCCGAAACCATCTTGATTGGGTTCAGGTCTGGTGACTGTGGAGTCCAGGTCATCTGGCGTAGCACCCCATCACCATCACATCTCCTCCTCCATGCTTCACGGTGGGAACCAGGCATGTAGAATCCATCCGTTCACCTTTTCTGCGTCACACAAAGACACGGTGGTTGGAACCAAAGATCTCAAATTTGGACTCATCAGACCAAAGCACAGGTTTCCACTGGTCTAATGTTCATTCCTTGTGTTCTTTAGCCCAAACAAGTCTCTTCTGCTTGTTGCCTGTCCTTAGCAGTGGTTTCCTAGCAGCTATTTTTCCATGAAGGTCTGCTGCACAAAGTCTCCTCTTAACAGTTGTTGTAGAGATGTGTCTGCTGCTAGAACTCTGTGTGGCATTGACCTGGTCTTAATCTGAGCTGCTGTTAACCTGCGATTTCTGAGGCTGGTGACTCGGATGAACTTATCCTTTGTAGCAGAGGTGACTCATGGTCTTCTTTTCCTGGGGCGGCCCTCATGTGATCCAGTTTCTTTGTAGTGCTTGATGGTTTTTGCAATTACACTTGGGGACACTTTCAAAGTTTTCCCAATTTTTCGGACTGACTGACCTTCATTTCTTAAAGTAATAATGGCCACTCGTTTTTCTTTACTTAGCTGCTTTTTTCTTGCCATAATGCACATTTTTACAGTCTATTCAGTAGGACTATCAGCTGTGTATCCACCAGACTTCTGCGCAACACAACTGATGGTCCCAACCCCATTTATAAGGCAAGAAATCCCACTTATTAAACCTGACAGGGCACACCTGTGACGTGAAAACCATTTTCGGTGACTACCTCTTGAAGCTCATCAAGAGAATGCCAAGAGTGTGCAAAGCAGTAATCAAAGCAAAAGGTGGCTACTTTGAAGAAACCTAGAATATAAGACATATTTTCGTTTTTTATGGTTCTTTGCACATGCGTTGGCCAATGTATGCCAGCCCTTCAACTACGTTCTCGGTGACCATAACTCTGAAGGGTCCCTATCTACTCTAGAAGCCTCTCTAGTAGGTATGTCTCCTACTACCGCCCACGGAAACAGAGACCCCCTGGGGTACGAGAGAGGCTTCTAGTCAATGCATGCAAAAAGAACCATAAAAAAAAAAACGAAAAAAAAATTTACATCTGAGTTTTTTTAAAAAACTTTTCAGTTTTTATTTTTTCTCAAAAATAACACCAAATAACATTTATAAACATGTGTATATATATATATATATATATATATATATATATACATATATATATTATATATATATGTATATATATACATATACAACCGTATTTTTCGGATCATAAAATGCACCTTTCATCCACCAAATTGGGGGGAAAACAGGGGTGCATTTTAAGGTCCGAATCTTAAAAAAAATAAATCTTACCGAGGTTGGGGGATTGGGGTTGCAGTGGTCCACAGTGGATATCTGTGGTTATCACAGATAAGCTGCCGCAAACACATCTCGCGCATGCGCACTACGCATCGCGAGGTCGTCTGTGGGTAATGCTGGATATGACACGATTTATGTCATAGCGGCATTACCGCCCATTTTCTGACGCGCTCTCTCTATAGCATCCCATCGGGGCGTGCATAATTAGCAAGCAGGTGGCGGGGAAAGGAAGAATGGCACGTCTTTTGTGGCTTTAACATTTAAGAAGCCCATATATCAGATAGGTATAAAATACACTTTTATAAACTTTACAAGAACGCTTTATAAACACAAAGGGATGCATGGAAATGTATTAGCATGGTGCAGGGACAGGTATAAAGAGGCTGGGGGCACATTTTATGAGGTCAGGATCCCATTAGGAGACAGAAGTATTTGCACAAGCCTACATCCACAGAAGATCTGTGGTTATTTCTTCAAGATGTTTTCAACAATATCCATCAGAATTTCTTCAAAAAGTCTGTGGAAGCTTACATAGAATTAATGCTTTGATGCTATTTTGAAAGCAAAAGTTGTCACACCCTATATTGATTTGATTTAGAGTTCTCCTTTGCTCATTCTCTTTACATTTAGTTCATTGATAAAAATAAACTATTAACACTCAGTTTTTAAAGCATTCATACTGTGCAGCATTTTTTTCAATATCTACCTTAAAACGTTTGCACAGTACTATATATCTGTTCTTTTTACTTTTAATTAACATATATGTGTTAGATTTTCTTTCTGAATATGGTTTCTTAATTGCTTCTTGGTAATTTTTTTATGCTACTCATTTTTAGCATTATATTCATAAACATATTATGAATGACTATGCAGATATAAATTGTTCTAAGTATTATGGGCAGTTGTTTTTTTATTTTTACAATCCAGGCTATATCATCATTATTATTCATTTTGATATAGTTTTTACTTTTCATTTTAATTGAACATATGGTAGAAAACAATCATATTTAGGTATGTCTAAGTGTCTTTGATTGATTTACAGCTTTGATTCAATGATATACCATATTTTTTGGATTATAAGATGCACTTTCTCCCCCCCCCCCCAAATTAAGGGGAAAACTGGGCTGTGTCTTAAAATCCAAATCTAAAAAAAAAAAAATCTTACTGAGGGGTGGTTGCGGTGGTGGAGTGGGGGTGCCTGGGGCCGGTATCATGGGTCCACGCAGGATGGGGTAGAGTGGCGTGACCGGAGCTGCAGAGGGAAGTCTGTGAGCTTTAAAAATAATTGGGAAATTAATAGACACACAGAACATGGTGGCTCCCACCGCGACTTCCCCCGAAGCTGCAGTCCCACCTCTTTGCTCCCATCCTCTGTGGATCCGTTATTCCTGCTCTCAGTACCCTCGCCTCCACCACTACAATCCCCCCATTATAAGCCATGGTGGGTCCGGGGAGAGGATATACATACATATTTACACACACCAGGATAAGGGGCCATGTACAAAGGAAGTAGAAAAGATAGGGCACAATATATATATATATATATATATATATATATATTATATACCAGGATGGGGACCATGTATAAAGGATGGAGGCATATATACTAAGATGGGGGTCTTGTACAGAGGATGGGACATATATATATATACCAGGACGGGGGGCCATGGACAAAGGATGAGGGACATATACACCAAGATGGGGGCATGTAGAAAAGATGGGTTGACATATATTATACCAGAATGGGGAGGCCATGTACAATTGATGGGGGACATATATACCAGGATAGGGGGCTATGTAGCAGGAAGAGTGATATATATACCAGGATGGGGTACATATACATTATACTGATTGTAAGATGGACACTGGCATTCTAAGTCGGACCCCATTTAACATTAAAAATATTTTTTTTCTCTTTTCCTTCACCAAATTTATGGTGAATCTTATAATTCGGTGTGTCTTATAAAGCAAAAAATATGGTATGTCTTAATTTGATTTTCATAGTTCAGTCTTGAGATGTAGGCATTTCCCTGTGTGAGAGTTATTATTTTGTACCTTTTCTCGAGTGAGGTAATAGCAATCTATAGTTGTAGTGTATGCACTAATGTCGGGTAAAAATTAAAGCATGCACCCCTCAGTGCACCTGATTAGAATACTGGACATGGCTGGCATTAATATATTCAAAAGAGGCAGGAGCTGTAGTGTAGGACTGAGGGGACTGAACAATCTCCAGTGTACTGATGCGCTAGTCCAACCCTGAATGTAGGTTTTGTATTTAGCATCTAAAGTTCATTTTTGGATGTTGCTATGGTATAGCCAGGAACATGCAACTTTTTAGCACATGTAGAGCGATGTGTCGAATACTGCATGCACGTTGTCAATCTTGTGCAATATATTTATGTTTTCCTATGTGTTATTATTCAAATCGGGTTGTTTTTGCCTAGTCACTAATTTCTCTGTCAGTCATTACCAGACGAAGCAATTGAACACAAAATACACATGTGGCATCTCCAATTCATATATGGATTACTCCTAATATTTGTAATATTAACCTGACAACATTATTTATGCATTGCTATATCTGAATCCTCAGGATAAAGCATTGATAGGATATGACTAAACAATTTCCAGGAATTTATAACAGCAACCATTTCTTTATATTTTTAGAAGTTTAAAGAAATGTTAGTTTTTTCTAAATTACCATAGGATATTTTAGCTTTGCTCTTTTTTTAATGGAAGGATGAATGTAACTGCAGAGGGGAAAATATAAAGCTTTTTCACCCATCACACTGCATTCTAAATGATCCTCTCAACAAATTAAGTGATGATAAAGTGATGTGTGGTCAATCCGCCTACAGTTACAACAGAATATGCTTATGTGTGTGTCTGTCCATGTGTACAGCATCGTAAAAAAGGAAAAAAAAAACAGATTGTATAACAAAGTGTTCTTTTGCTGTCAGCAAGAGCCTTCAAAATAAAACACTTCCCTCCTGACTTTCAATTGGCTGACATTCGACGCATAATGAATAATTGCTCCTGGGGACCAGCAGAAAGATGTGTGGGAAAAGTTTAATTAAAAGCTTGTCAGTACAGTTTTACCTGGGTGACATCACCTGACTGTAATCCTGCTGCTTTGCTTTGTTGTCTCTAGGATCGCAGATAGAGCACTTGTTTTGCCTTCAGCTAACAATTCAGATAGTTCTTGAAAACATTAGGTTCATGAAGAGGCGCTGCCAGAGTAATGCAACCAGTTTTTATTGTTCAAATATTCTAATAAGCAGCTGTTACATGCATATGGCAGTTATTTGGAGGCAGTAGAGGATCACAGCTATTGAAAACAGGATAAATTAGGAATATATAAACAATTGACCTACAATATTAACACTAGAACAGATTTATGAATGTAGAATAATGAGAAATGCTTTTGAAAATATTTCCTCTCTGTTTAGGAGTTATATTTCTGGAAATCTAAAGGTAATTAATGATTTACAACTGTTTTCAATATGACCATTATTATTAAATCATTAGCGCTACATACCATATTGGCCCAGAAATATTTGGACATCGTTATTAACTTATTAATAAGGTAAATATCGGGTTTCTAAGGGGCCCAGGTTCAGGAAATGATGCGTTCAGCGTCATTACCACAGGAAGGCTGCATAGCAGAGCGGAGGGCACGAAATTTAATTTCAGAATCACGCCCATGGGGGCATGATAAAGGATCATCAGGCTACAAACCAACACGTCTGAGGGACTATTGCATATAGCCCCCACTTCATTATCATCCTAATTAGTAAGTATAAAAACGTTTTTTTAGCAGATTGAAAGCAAGCATTTAGCAGAGAGAAGGATAGTTGTAATGGTAATAGGAAGGTGCAGGGACATGTATTGATAGGTTAGGTGGCTTTTCGGAGATGACAGGTTCCCTTTAAGCAGAAACTTAAAACGTAAGACAAAACTTAAGCAGAAATACACACAAACATGTAACAATAAAAGTCAGCTCAAGTAAAGGCCTGGCAAAGCATCACAGAGCAGGAAACTCAGTGTTTGGAGATGGCCATGGCTTCCAGATTTCAATCAGTTAATGCCTGCAATGAATTTGCCCAATTACTTTTAAGTTCCTGAATCGAGGAGACTTTGAAGAATAATTGTTGAAATTCCTAAACATTTTACAGGACATTTTTGATCAATCCCTTTAATTAGAAATGAAATTCTACACTTGATTGCATCTCAGTTGCTTCATTTTAAACAAAAAATAGTGTAATGTAGAACTTAAATCACAAAGATTGAGTCGCTGTACAAAAATTTTTAAGGGCCTAAGTCTATATCCCAAATAAGCACATACGGTAGTAATGTAATTTCTCAGTTTAAAGATTCAATCCATTGTTTTGTGGTGAATTCCTTGTCTGCTGTGCTATTGCCTTTTTCTTCTGTCCAAACGCTTATGGCTTCTATTGTCTTGGTTTTGCTTTCTTGATTTGCTCCTCATAAAGTGTCTGTTATTCCCTTGTTGTGCTTTGCCCTTTCACATTTTATATGGAATTATATATGTTCACCATTCACCTCAGTTCTTTGCTTTCTATATCTCTATGTGGATTTATCTCTGGGAGGTCCAGCCATCGGCTTTGCTGTGGCCTCTTTATTGGCACCACGAATTACAACAACCTGTCTTCTGGTTGGGTGAGATTTCAACAATTTACTACTGACATGGATATTAGAATTGCACTTTAAAGCATTTATGTTACGCTTTGATATACCTATAAATGTCTTTGGCTGAACCTCTGGTGACTGTGACATTAGGGACATCGCTGCTCATCACTCTGATGTTATACAGTCCTGGGCATTGTTATTGTCACTCATGAAGTTTAAGTACATAATGTGGAATATCTCCTAAAAAATGAATCAAGTGAAACATTTTTTTTGTAAATTGTATTGAACACTAGTGTTAAATACAAAAGGGCAATTAATAAACAACAATTTAAAACAAAAAAACAATAGGAAAGAAATATAAAAAATATCTAAAGTTTTCTGTGACCCTGGTATTGGCACCCTTTACATTAAATAAGTATGGAAACACATTTTGACTCACCTGAGGTAAGTCACAAATGAGAATCACCTGTGATAAATTTTTGGTGCCCATGTGACATGAATTAGCCATTAAATGATAACATCTGTGTTTTAAAAAGCTAGTTGTTAAGCCCAGTTCCTTTGTCACAATGCTGAAGTTAAAGGAGCTGTTTGAGCACATCAGAACTGCTATTATTAATTAGCAAACACAAGGCTTCCAAAGGGTATGAGGCCATCTCAAAAGACCTTGGTATCCCAGTTTTAACAGTACACAATATTATTAAGAAGTTTGCCAAGTGTGGAATCAACAAGAAACTCCCTAGCCATGGAGAAAGAGAAAAATTTACAACAGATGTCTTTGAAGGATGGTGTGAATGGTGGAAAAAAATACATGTCAAACATCCAGAGACCTGAAAGCGAACCTGGAACAGTCTAGGGTAATGGTTTCAACAAGTATCCTACACCACACACTAAACCAGGCAGAGCTTTATGGGCAAAGACCAAGGAAGAAACCAAACAACTAAACTAAAACTAAAGAAAAGACATAAAAAGGATCAACTGAACTTTGCCAAAGAGTACCTTCACAAACCTTAATCCTTCTGGGAAAATGTTCTGTGTATAGATGAAACAAAAATAGACCTTTTTGGCAAAGAAAAGCAACAGTTTGTTAACAGATTTCACAATGCAGCTTATAAGGAAACCTTACCAACAGTTGAGCATGGTGGAGGATCCATAATGCTGTGGAGTTGCTTTGCAGCCTTTGGTATTGGAGGCCTTGACTATATCACGAATCATAAAATCAGAGAATTATCAAGAGATTATAGAGCAAAAATGCCCTACTTAGTGTAAGAAAACTTAGTTTGAGTTGAAGATCATGGGTCCTCCAGCATGAGAATGAACCAAACCACAAATCCAGATGTTCACAGGAGTCATTGAAAATGAAAGAATTGACTGTTTTAAAACGGTCAGTATTGAGTTCTGATGCCAATTCCAGATGGCACCGCTCATCACAGTCACCTGCAGTACAGACAAACACAGCATGAGCTGGGAGCAGTAGCTGCTCAAAGGCTATGGAGATTCATTCTGAGACTCCATAGCCTTTAATCTACATCATCGAGGAACTATGTGGAAATGGTTCACTTCATCAGATATGGGAACCTTGTTTTCAAATACTTTGGTGAATGAGGGACAGTGTCTTGCCTTTATTTCTCTTTTTCTATGTCTTTCAGATTACCCTTTATAGACTACATCAGATTTCGTGGACTGCATAGGAATCCTTGGATTATGGTAGACTGGCACATTTTTATTTTCAAAAAATGGGTGAACCAGGGTAAAAATCTGGGAGTATTTTTTAAAAGATAGTAATTTTGTGTGTGAGTGTTTTTCTTTAGACTTAGTAGGTTAGCAATAGGGGGTGTCTCAGAGATATCTCTCTATTAATAACAAAAGGGCAAGATGCCAGTTGCTACTAAAAAAGCTGAAATCAACCCCAAAAACCATTGCTCTAATTGGCACTGCACCAGGGCAATTGAGAAGAGCTGAGTTGAAGTGACATAAATTGTTCATCTAATGTGATGTGTCACTTGTAGAGTAGCTGCAGACTGATATTTTTAGGCTGGGATGAACCCAATAATCATGGATCTTCCCATCCTAGTAATGTCAGCCCATAGCTGTCTGCTTTACCTTTGCTGCTAATCAAAAATAGGGGGAACCTCGTGTAATTTTTCTCAATTATTTATGTAGTTGTTTAATAGCTATAGTATCAATAGAGCTATCTGTCTGTCTCTCTATCTAAACATCTCTCTGTTATCTCTATCAAGCTATCACCTCTGTCTATCCATCTATTAATCCACTTAATGACCACCAATACGTTTTAGCATCTTTCAAAATTACTTATTTTGTACTGTTGTTTTAAAATGGAGGTAAGGGTTTGCATTTTGTCTTAGGAAATCTGTTTTTATATTAAATCGGTCAAAGAATGTAAACGTTTCTTTGGTAAGTAAATTTACCAATCCTCCATCGACTACTTCTTTTAATTTTCACCAAACACCTGGCTTCAAAATAATGACTTCCAAGAAGGATTGAAAATTGTCAAAACATTAAAAGTAGTTAATGATATGGCTGAGCGTGGTGTTAAATTAATAACCGACTTTAACGACCTTCTGACAAAAGATGAAGAACAAAAGCAATATGTCCTGCAAGTTGTAAGCAAATGCCGAGCATTATATTCTGACGTTTCAAAAACTACTTTAACAAAAGCTCTAGAATAGATTAGATAACTATGTAAAATTATCAACTCATGTAGGTAATACGTCTGTATCTTTTCTGTGTCTGTTTTGTATGTATTATATACATCATTTTTATATTTTAAAATAAAAAATGTCATTAGACTTATCAGTATTACTTGTTTTTTTATTATATTTCTACTTTAAACTCAAAAATATACCAAAAAAAAAACCCAAAATTTATCACTTAATAACAAAATATACGAAGTATGCTCCTAGTGGTACCAGGTCACGTTCTTGGGGCTAAAAGCTGTTGTAACTCAGTTTGACTTAAAATAACAATTATGTATGAAATATAAATTTTGAAGAACAACATTAGCTTTCTTTTGAGATATTAAGCGTGTTTTTATTATTTACCGTTCTGGAGTTATGGCTCCATATGTCAGCTTTTTGGCCAAAAATTTGGATTTTTTCAAACTTTGAGCGACGAGCGGCACAGGTTAACGTCGTTTGATCGTGCTCAAATTTTGGCTATCTCAATATCTGGAAAGGGGAATCGTTTTGTGGGGTCCAGACGGACAAAATTCTGACATCGATTTTTTGTGGTCACCCTAGTATACACTGTTCATCTCATCAATAAAGTTAGCAAATATGAGTAAAAATGGATTAAAAAAGAGAGCTTAGGATACATGGAGAACTACAGGAAATGTTATAGCAATAAAAAAAGCCTGTAATACCTATATGAGTATAAGTAGTATAATTACAGACAAAATATATTATATGAAAATCATGTAACTTGGTTCTTGCTAAGATAAGGTGAGGTTAGCGGGGACGCAGAATAGGAGGGGTGCACTGAGCACCTCTATATTCATTTCACCCTTTGGGCTCTGGCAGGAGGCATGATTTAGAGTGAAGGAAATTTTCTCCATGTTTTAAACACTATAGTTACCTTTACACGCCGCTACAGCAGGGTGGAAACAACCGGGTTTATGAGACAAATGTATCTTGCACCGTCAAATCAACCCGAGGTAGCGGCGTGTAAACTAGCTTGTTGCCACCAGTCACTTGCGGCACCTGTTTCAGAGCAGGCTCTAAAACAGGTTGATTTCAACCCGATGGTAGTGGCGTCTAAATAAGGTAGGGTAAGGTTGTTTCGTCACCTAGTTAACTCCCTGGGGCGTGACACAGCCTCCGTGAAACCGCCACCCTTCAGCGATCATTGGAGGAAGCTCCTGCATTACGATTGGTAGTCGCTGCATAGGGCGGCATATTTAAGGAGCTGACCAATCACAATACACAATTGCAATAGCGTCATGTATTAGCCAGCCTTCCTGCGCTGGCTGGCCAATCATGATACTATTGCATTGTCCAATCATCGTACGAGCTTCTCGTAATCCACAATTCTGGCACGCCTATGTGTTGTCCCTGCTGCACCAGGTCCTCCCATATTACCTTCTGTAGCGGCGTGTAAATAAGGTGTAAGGTGCTCTGCAGAAGGTAACTTGAGCACCCGGCGGTGCATCCAGAGATAGATTAAACCTTCTGTAGAGCACCTTGTAGCGGCGTGTAAAGGCGGTATCGGGTACCGTTTGTAACCGTTGGTACGTGCTCGTGCACGTGAAACACCCGATTGTTTCCACCCTTCTGTAGCGGCGTGTAAAGGTACCTTATGCCCCGCATCCAGTAAACATCATTCTTCCTGCTACATTAAACACAATTTTGAGACAACTGCTTTGTTATCAAAACTAAGTTTATTAATCAGCAAATGTGTTGTTATGGGCATGCCGCCCTTTGTGATTAATAATTCTTAATTGGATTTTCTTGTTTGGTAGTGCAATGTCTCTGTAAGCTTTGAATGGGTCCTCAAATTATATCAATTTAATCCTAAAGACCAAATGGTGCACCGTCTACCAAAGACACAGCAGTGTGTTCAGTACTCACATAGGTGCCATGGATGTATTTCTGAGCACTGAAAAACTGGTGCAATAGAATTTGTGAATTTGAGGTGTTTTCTTTAGAACATACAAAAAAATTCATAAAAGTGAGTGAAGAAAATGCAAATTGTAATTTTTTAAACATATGTTGCATTAACCACACAAAGAATAGTGATATCAAACTTACTCACTATTTCCCTAAGTAAATGCCTTACAGGGTATAATTTACAAATACATACATCTCTAGACGTTTTCTGTTGTTCTTTAACCACACAAGCTCTACAATTCTGACAATCTATTCCAAACATAGCTAAATTTGCTTTTCAACTTTTAGACATCATGTGGCGTATCGCTGTGCTTATAAGAAAATGGGTTAACAAACTGTTAAAGAGATCCAACCAGCAGATTTAGGGCTATAAAGTGAAGCCAGTGCCCTACAGACACTGGGATACTGATTGCAATCAGACTGTTACTGCAATGCATTACATGTAAGATTGCAGAGAAAACTGTTATCAAACATCGGGAAATATGTGCAGCAGAGGGACGGAGTGTGCAGCAGAATGTCACTATGTGGGGTTGGGCTTCTTTGTATTACTCCCCTGTTTGTTTAAAACCAAAGCCTCCCCCCTCCTCTCTCTCCCGCCTTTGTCCTCCCCAGTCACTCCCTCCCTGTCACTACAGTATGTAGCAGGCACATTAGGTCTGACATTGTGCATGGAGATAGCACAGTGTGTCAGGCTCTTATGTGCCACAGATCATCCTTTCCTCCTTCTTGTGTCTTTGGCTTCCCAGACTTCTTCTCTGGCTTTCTCATAGCAGTGTCACAGTGCAGGAAAAGGCCCTGCTCCTCCAGTCTCTAAGCATCCCAAGCTCTCTGCTCTCACAGACCTGTGACTGTGAGAAGAGATCTGAGACCTAGTAGCCAAAGACACAGGAGGGAGTGAGTGATGATCTGGGGCACATTGGATTCCTGAAATTGTGCTATCTCCATGCACAATGTCAGACCTAATGTACCTGTTATCGTATATAGTGACAGGGAGGGAGTGAAAGGGGAGGGAGAGAGGTAGGGATAAAGGGGAGAGGGGAGGGTTTGGCTTAGAACAGAAAGGGGAGTAATACAAAGAAACCCAGCCCCTCTTACGCTAATGTGCTGCACACTCCATTCGTCTATTGCACAGGTTTCCCTTTGTTTGATAACACTTTTCTCTGCAATCATACATGTAATCATTAAAGTAAAGGTATAATTGCACTCAGTATCCCTGTACCTGGAAGGAACTGGCTTCACTTTATAGTCCTAAAACCTGCTGGTTGTTCCTCCTTAAGTCCATTTTTTATGTTTCCTCCTTTAAAAATAAGAAACTTTGTGGTAAAGCAACATTCTTGTGAACAAATTAAACATTTTAATATGATGACCTAAAGATATGAAATTCTATGAAGGGCCTGTGGGTTCAAAATTCTCACTATACTACTGAATAAAATCCTTGAGGGGTCTTAAGATATCGCCTGACTGTATGAGATGAAGGAGGCATTTTCATTCCTCTTTTTAATTTTGCCTTACATACAAGTCATTAAACTAGAAAGAATGCTTTCAAACACTTTTTCCTGTAAAATCCATTTTATTTTCAGTTTTGTATGTTTTATTGTCACTCCGTAAAAGTCGAGTAATACTCCGACAACATTGTTCCCAGCAGTGATCTGTGAGTCTGAGATGTGTCCAGGCATCTTCTCCATGCTAATCTTATTCCATTTGAGCATTGCTTCCATTCATTTCAGTTATTTTACTGCCTCTTCAGCCCTCCTGTTAGGTTCGTCTAGAAAAATGCTCAAGTTTCCCATTAACATTGCTGAAATCATGGTCTCTGTTACCATATTATGCTGCTTTCAGTTTAAGTGGTTAAAACCTGTTGACAGATTGACTTTAAGTTGCCAGTTGCCTCTTCTTGCATCATATCCCAATATATGTGGATATAGTAAGGGGTCTTGCTTGCTGATTGGATTGACAAATTCATATTGCCTTAGAAGGCGATAAAAATTCAGATTAACCGAAAAGATTGGTTGCATAGTTTTTCTGTTTTCTTTAAAAGTAGCAATATTCATATTGTGGATTAAACTCAGGAGAAGGTTTTAGATCCAAGCAGCAAGGCAATTGACATTGATGCTACTATAGTATAATCATGATTATATTTAGAGATGAGCAAATTTGCTGAAAAAAGTTTGCAAATCTCAAGTTTGGTAAGAGCCATGGCCATTGGGATTTGAGCTCAGATTCCCAAACACGTTTCTAAAAATCTGCAAAATTCGTCCTTTGTTCAGTGCAATTGTTCAATGCATTTACACTAATGCTTTACTTCGACCTCATTATGAATTTGGCTTGTATGATGCTGTATGATGAGCAGGGTAAAGGCCTTTGATGAGGGGAGGGGTGAGTAGAGATCAGAGGAACGGCAGACAACTTTTTGTTTTTGTTTTTCTTAACTTAATTTGTGGATGATCCGGCAGCCAATCAGGATGCAGAAACCATCCACAACATTAAGACACAAGGTCTTGTGTCATTGGGTCATTGGCTGCCTAAATCACGTCACTCTGTATAGTAAGTGGACATGCAACGTCGGTGCCATATAGAGAGTGCTACAGCTTGGGGGCAGTGCTGCTGTTAGACAGAAACTTAGCTAGTCAGTTAATTTTTAGCTAGTTCAGATTGATAGGAAGGCAAGAGTGTCCCGCCACAAATAGACGTTTCAGAATATAAAAACGGATTGCTAAATCTGTGGTCCAGCCACAAATTGACCTTTCAGCATATAAAAACTGTTTGCTAAATCTGTGATCCAGTAACATAGACCTTTCAGCATATAAAAACTCATTGCTAAATCTGTGGTTTCGCCACAAACAGACATTTTAGCACATAAAAACTGAATGAAAATTTGGTGCTTCTACCACACAATGTTAACAAGAAAAGAACGATCCCCTTCTGTGCTGCGCTCCCCGCTCCCTATTGCCCCCTTCCCAACTCCCTAGTTCAGCACTCCCCTTCCTGTCCTAACTTAGGATTGGGCGGAGAGGCGGTGGGGGAGTGGGGAGGGGCATCAGAGAGCGGGGAGCGCAGCACATAACAGGAAAGCCAGCCATGAAGTCTTCTCACTGCCGGCTTTCCCGCAGGTTATTTTAAATGAACAGCTGATCAGCATCAGCTGTTCATTTGAAATAACTGGTGGGAAAGCCGGCAGTGAGAAGACTTCACGGCCGGTTTTCCCGTTCTGTTCTGCGCTCTTTGCTCCCTAATGCCCTCTCCCCGCTCCCCCGCCGCCTGTCTCACCAGATCCTGAGTTAGGACCGGGTAGGTAGTGCAGAACCAGGGAGCGGGGAATGCAGCACAGAACGGGAAAGCCGGCGGTGAAGTCTTCTCACCACTGGCTTCCCCGCCCGGGTCCTTCGCTCCCCACTCCCTGCTGCACTCTCCGCCCAGTCCTAACTAAGGATTGGTGTGGGAGGCGGTGGGGGGAGCGGAGGATCAGGATGGAGGCTGCAGGGGACCATAGGATTAGGATGGGAGGCGGAGGATCGGGCTGAATGATTGTTTAAAAGCAGGCGGTTTTTACCGCCGGCTTTTAACAATCATGCACGAATTTCAGTCTTTTCCTCAGCCCCCAGACCACTGTGTAGGGTCCAGCTGAGGAATTAATTGGCCTACTCACTTTTCCCGTTGAATTACATTAGACTCGCTACTCGTAACAAGTACCCGAGTATCGGGACCTACTAATTATGAGTATAGCGAGTCTGAATATTTCACTACTCGCACATCCCCAATCACAACTATACTAGGTGAGCACAATTGTTCTTCATTGCACCACCCAACATATAACCAGGTAAGACCCTATCTGTGCCCCCTTTTGTCTTCCAGATCTTCTAATAATTATCTCAGCAAATAATTACTGATTGTTAATTTAGTGACAGGAGATTGACAGGTGTGGGTTTAGGGTTGTGAAAAGGCTGGTTAAAAGAAGGGAAGGTTACATCAAACATGAGAGGGAAATGCTGAGATTATGATGGAAGGGGGAATAAGTGTGGTGGAAGGGAGAATAGGTGTGGTGCTTAAGGCATATGTGGGGTTGCTAATGTTATTGAAAGGTCTACTGAAAAACACCATATCATCCTATCCAAAGACAACTGGCAACTTCTGTTGCTTAATGGTCTACTCGACTCCCTTTCCTTGGCATCTGCCCAGAGGTACGACTTGAAGATGAGGTCCACAAAGTGTGTGTGCTAAAGTGGAGTGCTGAATCAAGTGGCCTCTCCTCCTTTTCCTACACCTCAACGTCATACACAGTACAGTCCTCAGAGGTGGCAAAACAATTACACTTGTTTCACGTCACAACTCTCCAACCACCCAACTGAGTTCGGGGAGCCACAGATGGACGAGTCTGCAGAGCTGTTCAGATATTCATTTCCATGGGCATCACAGGTCTTCTCCAAAGATTCACAGACTTAAAAGGAGGAAAGCATCTGCACTAATGCCCAAAATCTTTTTGAGTTGGATCTGGAGCCACACAAACTATGTTTTAAGCAGAATGCAGACCCTCGTCACCAGATGTTAACCCCCAGGGATGAAGATGAGGATAATGAGACTCTGATACCTGAGGTGCACATATATTGTACTGTAGGGTGACTCTCAGGGCGCGGAGTAGGACAATGGAAAGTATGATGATGAGCTTCTAGCACCCACATGGTGTGGACCCAGGGGCACACAGTTGAGTAGCTCAGCTGAAAAAGTGAAGGAGGAGGAAAACGAGGAGGTTAAGTTGTGATTTCCCACAAAGATATGGAGTGACACAACCATGACAAGCACTGCATCCTTAGCCACAACTCTGCGCTGGTAAGAGTTGCTAAGCATTGGCCTTTTTTGAGACATCAAAGGATGACGCAAGTCATGACTCAGTACAGATAGAAATTACAATAATTTGACTATTATATGCATGAATTGGCTCATGGGCATGCAACATGTTTTAGTCTGGAAATATTACTGCGCTAAAATAAGGCCTGGCAGGTATCAACAACCATCAGACGCCCCATAAACTACATCTGCTAATTGTTCCTCCTCCATCACCATAGCAAGTGTTCTCACACGGTTCTCCAGCCACAGAACCTCCACTTCTTTATCCACTACAGGAGCGGTAAGTAAGAGAGCCCGTCAGCTGGAAGTGGACATGCCTGCTGTTTTGAACTGATCTTAGACAAAGAGAAACCACATCATTCTCAATCCACCACAATATCTCCGCCTGCAACTTCCTCACAGTCCACTAGTTTGTTATGTACAATCTCTAAGATTTGGACTATTGTCAGACAGGCTGGTGGGTGGAGTAGAGCAACCAAGGCTTATGGTACCAGAGGAATTGTTATTGAAGGTAAGAAGCCAAGGAACAAATGGAGGAGAACAAGGAGGAAGAGGTAATAATGGGCGTGCAACAGTCAGGAGAAGAAGAAGATATTGATCCCCTCTCTGTTGTTAGAGGTAAGTGGCAAAGGAGAGAGCAAACTTTAGTTTTACCCTGCCACCAACACACTTTATGGAAGTGTAGAACCCATGAGTGCCTTCTTGCTTCACTGTTTGCAACATGATGCCTGTATTAGAATTTGAAATAGTACTAACTACTGGGTTACTACTCCCTAAGTCTGCGTTCACACTGTAGTTTTTTTCCTGATCAGGTTCCATCCGGTTTGGGTGCCAAAACCAGGAGTGTCTCCAAAACTCCCAACAGGTGTCAATCTTTCAATTATACTTTTTCTCTGCAAGTTCCTCTCCTGGTTTTGGCACACAAACCGGATGGAACCTGATCAGGAAAAAAAAACTGCAGTGTGAAACCAGCCTTAGATCCATGGCTCAAGAGTAAATTTTGTCAAATGTTTTCCACCTTGAATTGAAAAGGCACATGATGGAGTATTGAAACATGCTTGTAGACAATATTAGGAGTGGTCTTCCCAAGACAGCAGTGAGGCACACAGAGTGCATCGCAGTTCTAGCTTTCAAATCCCGGGAACGTCGAATCGTCTTCACTGTAATATTAGCAACAGCAGTTAAAGTGTCAGATGCAATTTTTTTGAGTCATTTGACAAACCTTTTAGACCATCCTGTGCACCAGCAGAGCAAAGTACAAGTGTGACACCTCTTGAACAACTACAGAGGATGGTGTTTGGAATTTTTGGAAATGTGGACACTCAAATTTGGGTCCATTGAGGAACAACTATCACCGGGTGAGTGCCTCTTTCTTTAATGTGATTTTACCTCTCAAATTTGGGTCTCCTCATTGTTTGTTGCCTCAATTTGGCAGGGCTCTCAGAGCACCATGATCCACTGATCCACCTCTTACGGATAAATGTTTAAGCTGGAAATGCTTGAGCCTGGCCTAGTCCTAGGCCCTGTCTCATGCATGCTTGCTGTGCCATTATACAATTTGTACTCTTGGTTAATTGATGCCACCTTTCTTGGTGTCTGCCTTCTTATTTTGAGAAATGTACAGACTCCCATTTGGGTCTCCTTGTGTGTTACTTGTAGGGGCAAGGGCTTTCAGATCACCAGGCCTACACCTGTCATTCATCCACCTGTTACTGATGATTTTTTTTTTAAATTCTTTATTTACGTTTTGGGAATACACTGTGAAAGAGGGAGAAATGGTGCACATAGGTGAAGGATATAGCTCGGTGTTTGATACACTCACCTTTGAATGCTTGTATCTCCTGATGAAGGAGAATCTCACGAAACGTGTTGAGATTTTACACATAAAGATTTTTGGATCAAGCTTAAAAGTTTGATTAATACCCGGGGCAGCGCACGTGGAAACTCCTTTTCTCTTTTTTTACACACCTTATTTAAGTTTTGAACATACAGAGAATAAAACTCAAAACGTATTGAGTAATACACATTTTCATATGTATTTATACAGTTATACATATGACCATAAAATTATAAACAGAAACACAATATACAAAAGTCCTAGAACACAGGTGTACAGGTATACAGATGTATCATCCTGGTAACCTAGTTACCTTCATTTAGTTGGCAGAGATTCTTCTAGATTCATGTTAAATTGTGGTTGGTAGGTTAACATAAGAAAAGTTTTATCTCTTTTGGGAAGATCAGCACAGCCATACATTAACCCATCCAGCTTACGTCAGAAAAAACTCGAAATGTCACATCCACCCAAAGTCATCTGAACTTCAAGGGATCCTGACCATCGTGGCACTCATCAGACCCAAAGAACTCAACTTCCTCCATATAAAACAAACCAAGGCTCCCATATCTTGGTGAATTATCATGAGAGTAAGTCTACCAGCTCGAACATTCCTCCAATCTACAAATTTCTTTCATTTTAGTTATCCATTCCTGCAATGTCGGAGGAGCTTGTTTTTCCATTTATAGGCTATTGAAAGCTTTACTGCTCCCAGCATTAAAGGAGCCAAGCAATTTTTTAGGGTTTAATGTTGGATGTAGGGAGGAACAAAAGTACTTCTGTAGCTGTGAGATCTACTCCCAGATTTCTCCTGTTAGTAATAACATCAGACCAGAATTGTTGGATATTCCTACATGACCAGAAAATATCTCGACATCCCACATCTCCAACATAAGGGGGATTCAATTAAGCCCAGGTGAAAAAGCTTCTCTGGTGTATAGTACCATCTCGACAATAATTTGTATGCAGTTTCTTGAAACAGGATGCACCTTGAGAATCCATGCAAAGTAGAACATATAATTTGCCTGTCTTCTAATTTCAAAGTGATGCCAAGTTCCACCTCCCTTGAATGTAAAAATATAGGCTATTTAGTAGGTCTAGAGTTCATAAGGTTAACATAGATTGTTGAAATAATTTTCAGGACAGAGTGGTGCACCTTTGCTAATATTTCCAACCAAAGCCATTGGGTAGCAGGTGCCATTCCCAGGTCGAGGGGCATCCTTGAAGGGATAGGTATAGGATCTATTTGTAGTAGCTTCCAAGATTTTTCCAGATCTTCAGGGGTGCGGATATTAATCTGCAGACTGTCCTTAGTGATCCCGACACCAAAGGGAAAAAGCCACTTAAATCTCAGACCCTTAGCCATCAAAGCATCCACCCGTGGCTTTAGCAGCCTCCTTTTTTCTAGAGTCGTCAGAGATATGTCTTGAAAAATTTGGAACTTAGAATCTCCATAATATAATGAGAGAGGGAAGATGGCACCTGCTTCGTTGTTTAACAGCCGGGAGAGAGGCCTCACTAATGTCCCGATGCCTTGCTCCTCTCAGTACCCAGGAAATCTGCCACTACACCGCCAGCACCCCTATGCAGTCACGCAGTCTAGAGGTGCTTCTGCGGATGTCGGTTGGAAATCCCCTCAGGCAAGTGATAGGTATCAGTACTTGGGGACCCTATAGGTTGGAACACATCCGGGCAGCAAATGGTGGGTCTGGGAGGGCTTACCTCGTACAGCAGGGCTCGGATGGCAACAAATTGTTCAGGGCGTCGGGGTCCCGGTCAGCAGCAGGAACAGGCCCATAAGTCTCACCATGCTCTGAGGGCCTCCATACACTGGGTCTTCCAGCTCTGTCTCTCTTCAACCTCTGGGCAATCACCGGGACAGGTGATGCAGGGTGTCTCCCAGAGTAGCGATGTGGGAATCACCTAAGGCAGAGGTCAGTATTTATGTTATTTAAGCTCTTATCCATGGCCTGGGTGCAGGAGCTCAGCTCATACACGTCCTTTCAGGATGGTGCTTAGGCCACACACCTCCTTACTAATGAATTTTTAACACTAATAACTTGCAGGTATCTGAAAGTGTTCTCTATTTTTGATCAGTGTTTTTTTTCATTTATCTCACTTACCTTTTTATTCTGTGCGTTAAAATATATTCAAGTTATGAAAATAAGCTTAAAATACTGCTATTTCACTCATGTTAGCAAGAAAATGATTTAGCGGTCTTGTAGAAGCGCTACTAAAGCTCAGGCACCAGGATGATAAGGTTTATAAACAGCAATCTTTATTTTCCCCTCACAGCTCCACAACATGTTTCAACTGCTCAAGGTAGTCTTCCTCAGGTAGTGTCACTAAATCATTTTCTTGCAAGCTTCTATTCCCCTGAGGGATCAGCGGCTGGAGCAGCACAGCGAGGGCACAGTGGTGAAGGATCTGGCTTCCCTAGATAAAAAGCAGTGACGCACATCCGGGACCGGCGCCACGTGCCCGGAAAGGTCCTGTACGGACAGCTGGGGACCAGCGAGGTCGAAGGAGCGGAGCGTGCATATTGCCGGGGGTCCCCCATATATCAGAGGCTATTACACCGGGTTGTGCAGGTCGTGCACAACCCAAACAGGTGAGTGGCCACCTGTAATAACGCCATATTAACTGAGCTATAGTGATCCTACACATGCGCCCCTTCTCTCCCTTTTTTTCTTACATTGTACTCATGTTAGGATGTTTTCACATAGGACAACACAATGACCTTAAAACTGAGGAAATTGTTTTGTGTTCTCTAATTTTGATCTCAATGTAGTATTTAATTTAATTGTATTTTATTGCATTTGGGATTTAACACTTTGTATAATGAATATAATTATTGATCAATATGTTTACATGTTCTCATCTGCAAATCAGTGCTGAAAAATAACATAAATCATAAGTTAATATATTTTAAATAAATGTACGAAAAAGGTTATTATAGCGCCATATAAATATTATGATTTGTGCCAGTGAATCACTATAAAGTCCCATCTTCCAAACTACAGTGATGTATTTGTTGACCTATGGGACTTGTGTGCATATATTATTTCATACTGAGGTAATTACCCAGTGTCACATTTACTCTTACCAGTCATACTCTCATAGGTGTGTATCACAACAATGTCAACTAAAATAAATGTCTATTTCTTTTCTGCAAGGCAAATATTGATATTATGCTATTAGGTGTTAATATGTTCCCATTAAAATTCACTCAATTCAAACTTTACTTGTTACATTGATAAATAACACAAACTGCTACTTTACGCAACACGATTTGGAAGTGATAAATGACTTTCATCCATACAGTCAGCCATAGCTTCAGGGTTTTAATCATAGTTACAAGATCTTATTTTGTACATAATTAAAAAAGTTGAATGTCTTGCTTTTAATACACTCTGCATATTTTATTTCTACTGAGCTTGAATGCTTTCTAGCATATTAGCACCAGAAGGAAAACCTGAATTCTCAAGCACATATTTAAATATGTGTCTTTTCCAGTCGTCCACCATCCTGGACAATCCCTAGTTCAGTTAAAGGCATCATATGACTTGTGTTTATATGATATTTATATAGTAAGGTAATCTGTTTATATGGCATTTATCTGATGAGATATTTATATGGTAAGGTGTCGTGTTTATATGAGGCCCAAATATGATTATTATTGTTATTTTTAGTTGTAATACATTTGTAATCTTTGTTTAAAATATCCAAAGATTTTTAATATAATGCCATTCTTTTTCATTGAAATACGTTAACAGTGATTATCTCATAATTCAACTATATTAAGATGTTTAAATTTATATTAACCTCAGGTGCCATCGGGGTTCCAGTGATATCAGAAATCCCATTCCCGGGGCTCATGTGAACATTGTTATGAAATTTGAGCCTCGTGACCAATCACCCTCGGCGTTCCTCCCTGCCCCTTAGATGGCTAACTAACTAGTAGGAAGTAAACGCTTTAACTGCCACTTAATTCCTTTTAATTGCTACTACGTCCAAAGGCAGGGCGAAGGAAGCTGGCATTGATTGGTTGCAATTCTTGCATTTCATAACAATGTCTCATAGGTCCAAGGAACGCAAGTTCTGATATTCCTGGAACCATGGCAGTACAAGACATGAGTGTACGCTTTTTTATTTTTACAGGAAAAAACAAGCAGATTCAGAAGTGGTTGTCCAAGTAATGAACATCCCCTTTCATAGAATTTAATGGGCTGTGCACCTCTATTTTTTTATTCTAAAATCAAATCATCATGATTTCAAATTAAAAGTAACTACCACATTTTCATTTACAGATCCTCAATGAAACTGTTGTGGGATACAAAGTAATGAAGAGAAGGGGCAAAGAAATGATAGGTGAGTATAAAATATGAGTGGATTGCTTTGCACAACCAGATACATGGTCTAGGTTACTGCTCTCTGGCCATGGATAGAAGCTGCATAAATTTCTGAGCATCTGGGATCCAAGAAGGTAGGGAAATTTGTGCAGGATTTGTCTGTGGCCAAAGAGAATTGATCTGGATTGTGGATTGGTGTTGCGCAAAGTGATCTGCTCATCTCTAGTGAGTATATATTATTTTAATATATAAACTACTTGGGGTCCAGTTTTATAGGAAATGAAGAGACAGCTCAATTGAGAGATCCTTCATATGCTATTATTAGTGATGAGCAAATTCTCATTACTATTCACACAATTAGTATGCTATTCCAGACTCGGTGAGTAATTTGGTCCTCACCACACGAAATTCAAGTGACCCACCCGACATGATTGGCACCTAATTTTCAGCCACTTATCGTGCTGGGATTCCTTGCCAATTACAGTAATACCGTAGTGATCTTTGCTACTGGCATTACTGTGATTGGTTGGCTGCATAGCATCATAAAGTTTATGTAATACCAGTTGATGCCATCTTTCACACAGTCAATCCAGAGACAGCATAGGGAGAGCATAGGGAGAGCTACATTTGAGGAAGATACAGTGTTAGTGCAATTCAATATCTGCAGCAATACTAAATAATCAACTCTTTTCAGATATAAATCTCAATATTTCTGCTAGCTGGGCATACTACTGGAAAAGCTTTTGAAATAGGGAGAGACAAAGGCATTTAGTTAGGGATGATAACAATCCAGTACCTGCTGCTACCAAATCTTACCAACACACACCTCTAAACCAGGGAATTGTAAGTAGTACCTATGCCACCTGTCATTGTTAGTACACAGAAAACACTCATATACTAGGGAAAGACGCAGCATTGACGCAATGTAAACTGGCTTGCTGGGGCCACCTTAAAAGTCACTACTACCAAATCTTACCAACACATCCCTTTAAACCGGGGAATTCAGGTGACTTTTACACTAAGGCATCCAGGCCCGGGAGCAGCACATGTCCACCAAGAAAACAATGTTTCCCAGCTGTGTGGGTCTCCCTCATCTCTTCTGGAGGCATGGAGCATGGAGGCATTCCACTGGGGCAATGTCATATGGGAACCTCTATGCCATTGCCCAGGACTGGCTGCCTGAACCTAAAGCTAATGACTTAATTGACTAATGTATAAAAGGCAAGGTGGTTCTATTCAAACAGGATAAAAGGTATTGATTTCTAGTCGAATCGAACATGGCACTAAACATTGGTCCTACATCAACTGCGCCACCCTGCATCGTGACGATCTTCCCAAACGACTACGTACCATATTAGTTGGAGAAGAGGTCAAATTCATGAAGGTGCAGGGTTTTTAGTTAACATATGTTGAAGGGGTAGTTTGAGGTTGGCATATGTTGGTTTGGCACCGCCTCCAATTGAGAAGCGGCAGGAGGAAGGCAAACTAGAAAAAAGTTGGCGTCGGGTGCAGCCAAAGTGTCTCTCGGTTGGGCAGCCAGCTGCACCCAAACCCAAAGGGCATGTAGATGTTCTCAAAGATGGTCATGGTCCTGTCTGTCCTAGAGGAGGTTGTTGTCCCCTAGTTCCTCCTCATCCTCTCCAGCTGTGGCAATGATGGAGTGTGATGGGCTCAGGTGCTGGAGGAGAATGCCCCTAGAGGAATAACACCTGCAACCCTCCAAGACTGTCTGGCAGCAGAGTACCATCGGAAACTGCACGAACCATCAAGAGCATGAATAAAAATGCAGATAAACATGCCCAAAGACCTTCCTAAAGACATATCGGTGAGTCTGTGAAACAGTGACACATGACTTAGTTGGAATTTTGGCCAAATAATGACTTTTGGGACTTATTTATTTTCCAGTTTTTTGTTGTCCTTGACCAAGGCATGTGTTTTTGTTAGTCATGTGTATATACAATGTATATTGTTAAGTTTTGTTTGAGACTTATAGTCTGTGCATATATAGTAAAGTTTTTTTGAGTTCACTCCTTGTGTGCTGGACTAGTTTCTAAAAACAGATGCTTTATACTGCTCTACAGAGACTGGTGACCAGGCCATAGGCCTCTGGCCTTAAGGTGTGATGGTATGGAGCTGCAAAACACAACACCCACTCCAGTAGATCAGGGCTGGCCAAGTGCAGTTTTCAAAAGCTGCAAACAGTGCATGTTTTTACAGGACTTCTTTAGCATTGCACAAGGTGCTGGAATCATTCATCACCTCTGTAGGTGATGAAATTACACCTGTACAATGATAAGGCATTAAGCTGTGTGCTCATGGTCTGGAGGAGCTGCGTGTTGATGCAGCTCTTCCGGACCTGAGTGAAGCCGCTGGTGGCCACAGGGAGACCACAGCCGCCCTGTACTCACCAAGTGCAGCAGGTGCGGGGCGGCTGCTCCCAGCAGTCTCCATGTGGCAGCCTCTTCTGACTCGTAGCATGAAATAAACATGCTGCGGAGATGCGGCAACCCACACCGTAGCTCCAAACACGCTGTGGATGGGTTAAGCATAGTGAGGATGGATTTTCTTGAAATCCCATCCACTATGCTTGTACTGTACTGTGCAGCGTTTTGCACGTGGCAGCGGCAAGACTCTGCTCCAAAACACTGAATATGCTGATCGTGTGCATGCACCCTTACAGAAAACTTGCACTGTTTTCAGGCCTTAAGGACAGTAGTTGGCCAATCAGGCCCTTGAGGTCTCTGTTGAATTAGCCAGGGGGCAAGAGGAATCCTTGAGCCTTTTCACCACAACTGGGCTCATCATGTGCCCATGGTGTGCTGCATAATTTTTTTATGCAGATTTAGAATATGCATCAAAATCTGCATTTTTTTTGCTTGAGGCCATAAAGTTTAGGACAGGTCAGAAGTGCTGTACCCTCATTACTTTTTTGTTTCCTTGCACATGTGGTGCAGATTTCATTTTTCTGCCCCAAACCTGTAGCAAATCTGCAGAAAAAAAAAACATGTTGGCACAGCACTTAAGAACTCTCATAAACTTTGCTGGCTTCAGGAGAGACATGCAATTTCTCAAAATATGCTTCTAAAAAAAGCATCAAATAAATGGCGGGGCCACAGTGGGATTCCCTGCTGTGTGAAGCTTGCTGTGGAACCTGGACCTAAAATAAATAATAATGGAAAAAAATGTGTTGGGCTCCTCCCTATTTTTAATTGCTAATCAAGGTTAAAGTAGGCAGCTGAGGGCTGGTATTCTCAGTGTGGTGAAGGCCCATCATTATTAGGCCCCCCACACTATAGAATAGTATGCCACAGCTGCCCCAGAATTTGGCGCATTCATAAGAAGTTCCAATTACTGGCTATTTACCTCCCTCTTTCAGTTGCCATGTTGCGGTGGCAAACTGGGTGTATTAAGGAGTTAATGGCAACTTTGTATTGCCAGTTAGCATTAAGCCAGAAATTCTTAATGTGGGGCCAATGTTAGACACGACCATTAAGAATTTCAAGTAAATAGTAAAGAAGAAGAACATAGAGAGAAAACACTTAATTAGTAATAAAACCAAGAACACAAAATCTGGACTCCATCTTTGTAAATATTTGTGAAAATCTCTGCGCCAAATTGGTAAACACAGAAAAAATAATAATCAAGGATGGAGCTGCTAAGGGAATGGATTCTGTCCACAATCCAGTTAAAACTAGGAATCTGATTAAAAAGATAACACTACTACAGCGCTTCCACCTTAGTTTTCAAGGAAAAGTTACTACAGACTAACACCTGATACCTGTATTAGTAAGGGTGGCTTCACACTGTGGTGTGATCTGGTCCGCGGCGCCGCTGTCCTGACCTATCAGCGGCTGCAGCTGCATGCGGCTGCACACCGGACCGAAGTACAAATTAGCCCTCCAGTTCTGTGTGCTGATCCAGTCTGGGGCTGTCAGGTTCATCCTTGACAGCCCCAGACCAGATCACACTGCAGTGTGAAGCCGCTCTAAGCTCACAGTTCACTAGCTGCTTAGTAGCTCATGACCTTTAACTAATGAAACACAATCATTACTATCAATGCTTATAGCACTCACCAATTTCACATTAGAGTTTACCACACTGGTTCCTGAGTCCAAAGGTTAGGATTTAGATTTCAGAGTCTAATGAAAAGCAGAAGAAAAATACGGCTGTGTTTAGGAGTAGATAAAAACTACTTAGTTCACAGCAGCAGTCCCGGCCGGTGACATGCACAAAAAAATATCCACAGTTTCTTCCTGATGGCGGGTGAGATCACTAGGTCCAATCTTTACGCATTTTTGAATGAACATGTTCCTTTTTCAAAGGAGTGAGTACATATGGCCATCAGGAAGTATAAATCCTGTTGTGGATCAGTAGTTCGACCCCTTTAGTCAAGTAATTATCTTATAGTGCTGTGAATTTCATTAGTTTGAACTGCATCTCACCTGAGTGTGTTAATTAAAATCATAATTTACTAAAAATGACAAAAATATATATTAAATTCTATATATATGCACAACAATATATTTATGAATAAAACAATAACAAAAACAGTTGCATATTAATATCCTAACAATAATTGTGCTATCTACTTATATAATCGCTCTGTCTTGCTCGCTCCCAACAGTCCACTCGGGTCTCCCCCAGATCGGTCTCCCCCATTGCCCAGTCTCCACTGCCTCCCGCACGCAGCCACCCACTGCATGCCTCTGAAGAGGACAGTCTTCCACAGAGGAGAAGGAGACAGCCACAGAGGGGACAGACAGCCACAGAGGGGACAGACTGCCACAGAAGGGAAAGAGAAAGCCGTAGAGGGGAGAGTGACTTCCACAGAGGGGAGAGAGACTGCCACATAAGGGAGAGAATTGCACACAATAGACCTCGAGGCTGTAGGTCAGAGGAGGGTGGGGAGAGAGAAAACAGGCGCAGATCTAAATGTAAAAGTACAATATTTCTCAGAAGTACACTGGGCAAGAGAACTCACCTTTATTGTGTCTTGTTTCTTCGCATATCAACCCACTGGGGGTCTTACAGGGGTCTTTGTCTCCTTGGTATGCTGCTGCTATCCTCCAGAGAGCGGAACTCCCAGCTATGAGCCCGTGGAATGAAGCAAGTAATTAAGGTATCCAGAGGATTGAGCGCTCCCAAGGAGATTTACCTTATGATAAGGACACTGACTCTTTTTTCCTTCTTGGAGATTTATTTCAAATGGCTTCACGGTAGTAAAAAGTCAGGTTATACCTGAGGAAGGCTATTTTATGATATTTATAGCCGAAACGCGTTGTTTTAATTATGCTTTTATGACTTTTATGACTTTTTACTACCGTGAAGCCATTTGAAATAAATCTCCAAGAAGGAAAAAGGAGTCAGTGTCCTTATCATAAGGTAAATCTCCTTGGGAGCGCTCAATCCTCTGGATACCTTAATTACATAAGGGAGAGAGACAGCCACAGAGATAAAAAAAAGACAGCCACAGAGGGGAGAGACCCAGCCACAGAGGGGCCAAACAGCCACAGAAGGGAACTGACTGCCACAGAGGGGACAGACAGCCACAGAAGCCAGAGACTGCCACAGAGGGGACAAACAGCCACAGACGGGACAGACTGTTAAAGAGGGTACAGACAGCTACAGAGGGGAGAGACAGCCACAGAGGGGACAGACAGCGACAGAAGGGACAGACAGCTACAGAGGGAACAGACAACCACAGAAACCATAGAAAGTCACAGGGGTAACAAACAGCCACAGAGGAGACAAACAGCCACACAGAGGAAAGACAGCAACAGGTGGGACAAATAGCCACAGAGGAGACAGACAGACACAGACGGGAGAGACAGCAACAGAGGAGACAGACAACCACAGAGGAAACAGACAGCCACAGATTGCTACAATGGAAACAGACAGCCACAGAAGCCAGATACAGCCACAGAGGGGACAAAAGGCCACAGATGGGAAAGACTGCCACAGAGTGGACAGTCTGCTACAGAAGGAACAGACTGCCACAGAGTGTACAGCATGCCACAGACTGGATAGACAGCCACAGAAGAGATAAACTACCACAGAAGGGAGAGACAGCCAGATAGAGGACAGACAGCCACAGAACAAAATCATTCTGTGAGCTGAGAGAAGATGGGTAAGATGTGTCAGCACAGCAGATAAAGTGTTAGGTGTAAAGTGTTCTGTGATGGCACAGTGGAGAGGTATGAAGTTGGTGGAGGAACCACAAGATATTCGGCAGTCTGGGGTGGTGCCATAAAACACTTTGAAGTTGGCAGGGGAACCACAAGATGAGAAAATGTTTAAACTGGCAGGAGTGCTGCAAGATGAATGGCCACCTGTGACAGCACCGTGGGAGGCCCAAGAGTCTGGTGGCTTCCTGTAAGAAGAAGAGAGAGGGTAGCATGAGATTCCAGTTGCCGAGATGAGGGAGGCTGAAGAACGACAGTTTGTGTTGGCACCATGTCGGGATTTTATGTTGGTGGTCTTTACAACCAAGAAGATGGTGGCCAGACACCGAAACCTCAAGATGACGGATAATGGCACCTAGGATGGGCAGTGGCTCTGAAGAAATGGGTGGCTGAGACAGAAGAAGCCCCTCCCTGGAGGGAGTGGACTAGAAGGTAAAAATACTCAGTGCAATAGCAGTCAGCACCATATTGGAAAAGCACCATGACATTGCTGGAACAATTAGAGCCAGATATGCAGTGTGATGAAGTATTGGAGCTTGCCACTTCAGAAATGACTTCTGTTCAACCTCATCTGCACCTGTCTGGGTGCCAAGAGGAGCTACCAGTTTGCGTAAGTTGGCTGTCCACCCATCACCCTTACTTGGAACTGGTTTGCCAAGAACTCAGGATCCAGGTCTGGATTCAAAAGGATGATGACTAGGCCAAAAGGTCCATGATTAGGGCCATCCTAATTTCACCTGGAGTCATTGACAGCCCAGGTGAGGGTACTGCAATTGCTTCCAGGCTACCAGTTCTGGAGATGGAAGACATGGAAAAGTTGGAGGATGAGGCAGAAGCCGTGGAGACGGTAGGTCCTGAATCGATAGTTCCCCTTCCGGCCGCCTGTCATGTTTAATTGGGAGCAGACAGAGAAAGGTCTGCTGCCTTTTCCCAAGAGTGAATCCCCTGAAGCCACTAGGGAGGGCGAGCTGCCCATAGCAGAAGCGTGAAAGAGGGCTGCCATTCTGGCCTGTGAGTGGCTGAGTGGTTGCAAGCAAGCCGAGATTGAAAGCCAATGCTCTACTGGCTGGGTGATGAACTTCTGATCCAGAAAAGGCTATGGCTTCATACAGCATGACAGTACAGGCCATTGATGTGAACTGAGTCATGGTAAAGAGTGGTGGCATGCATGAACTGTATACACCCTAAGCTTTCATTTACAAGAAGTACCATTTGAATGATTTTCTGCTTGGATGGCATAAATAACAACATTTTAACAATTTTTTTTAATGAAAAAAAAAACCTACTATAAAGGGGTTGTCCTCATATGAATATGTTTTCTACAGAAAACAGAATAATGATACACACTTCCCAGACAGCAGCGAAATTTCACTCATGCGGGTACAATGTCTGCTGGTGACATTACGTCACACGAGAACTGAAATCCCTCAGTGGTCCCTGATGGTTTGCAGCCTTCACCCTTCCCTTATGCTGGCTTCACACTGCAGTTTTTCTCTGCAAGTTCTTCTCCTGTTTTGGCACACAAACCGAAAGGAACCTGATCAGGAAAAAAACTGCAATGTGAAACCAGCCTTAGACCAAACTGTAGTGGGAAAACACTGTTATAAAAAAAATTGCATGAAGATATCTGCGTGTAAAGGAGTTGTGCTGCGTTATGACAATAACCAGGTGTCTATGACTCACCGAGGCCGGCGGACTCCGGTTGATACAGGCGATTCTTCTCCCTCCTTGTCACGGGTGGACCGCGCCTGCCGGTAGTGGGGCCCGGTGTAGTGCAGATCAAAAATGAAGACGTCTTACGGGAACAGATTAAAAGGGGTTTTAATTTGTTTTCTTCGTGACGCCACCTATGAGTAGATTCGGTAAGGGCTACCGACGCTGCGGAACCTCCCGGGGTGATGGACAGCAGCAAGATGTTACGCTCCCCACAGGCTGAGCGGTGATCCCCGGGGGCTGGAGCTGCTCAAGATGTTGTGCGGCAGCTGCGGTTACCTTTAGTTAACGACGGACAGTTCATAAGGAGACACGGACACAGATAGTCTCTGCAACGGTTCTTTACTGTAACCAGCAGGCAGTACATGGCTTACAGTGGTTGAGTAGAAGACCGGGTGGACTCAGCAGTGATAGTGTTCCTCAGAGATCCGCAGTGTACCTCCTTTCTACCTCCTTAGCTTCTCTTGCCAGCGTCGCCCAGGAATACCAGATCGGGTACGGGGAGGCTGCTTCAATGCCCTATCCATGATGTACGTTCTGGATGCTTTGGGGAGCCTTGGGTCCCTCAGTGGGTACACCGCTGGTTAGACGACTGGAAACTGGCTGGTGGTGGGGTGCTCCTGTAAAGCTGATCCTCCACGGGCTGGTTCGGCTGGCAGAGGTGAACTGCTGCCAGCTTCGGTACCAGTGAACCGGCTGTGAGTTGTGGGCACAGGAGTCTTTTAGGAACCCGTGTGGAAATGCCCAATCCCGGTAGTTAAGGCCTCAGGTGCTGACACCCGACCGGTGACGGCCCAGGGGCCCGCACGGGGTGCGGAGCCCCCGCTCCTCTCCAAGTTCTGTGTTCTAGGTTCTGCTCTAGATTCCAGACTGTCTAGATTATTGTGTGTTCTCTTACACTACCCTAACACTCCACCCACCAGGACCTAGGATTGGTCCTCTGTTCTAGGTGTTGTATGTTGGGTTGGATCTCAGAGTTAACTATTGCACTGCTTTGTCAAGAGAATATTGCGGCTGCAATACTCCCTTGTGACGCACTCGTTGCGGGGCGCCACATCTACCTTCAAGCAATATATGGGTTTGAGTATTTAGGAAGTTTTCTTTTTAATTTCGTTATTTAAGCTTCAGTGGCAAATGTCAGCAGTATAAAAAAGTGTTGTAGCTATGAGACATGTAAAATGTCTAAAATATCTTGGTAGCACAAAGAAACAATTGAATGCAGCAGATTTTTTCCAAAAAATATAATTAATAAATGTAAAAAGATTTACAATGGTGCTGAAAAGAAGTGTGTGTGAATCTAGGTTAGCATTTATGGCCCCTTTACACGCAGCTACAGGTAACAGGTTTTCCACGAGTAACTTACTGGCTGCAGTGAAATCATGAAGACATAGTTCATTTGTACACAGCACCAAGATAGAACCATGTCTCCATGTTTTCACTGCAGCCAGTAAGTTACCTGTGGATAACCTGTTACCTGTAGCTGCGTGTAAAGGGGCCATTAGGCTGTAATGGAATACATCATTAGCAGTATTGACATAAACATTAATATGCAATGTAAAAAGGTGTTTCTGTTTTAAGCAGAATATGAACAGTGATATCTTAGAGCAAAATGTAGAACTAGATGTGTCTGAACAAGTTCATGATACAAGTTATGAAACAGAATGATTTGTGGAACACCTGAAGATTTTTTGTAACCAATACCTAAAGTCAAATTGGTCCCAATAAATTAGTTGACATTCCTCCACAGGATATTACACTCATGCTCCAAGCAGTTCACCTGCGGTGAGGAACATCTCAAATCTGTTCATATCTAGTTCTCTGTTAGTCTTTCTTTCTCTTCTTTCTCTACAGGGCAATAACATGTTATAAAAAGTTATTTGAAAGTAAAAAGAAAAAAATATATTGATTTGACACCTTTTTATTGTGGTTACATTTGCAATGATTTCATTTTATTTATCATACATATAAAAAAATAAAATCAGAAAAGCAGGGACATGCAGCTCTATCTTTGCAGCAAAAGCAGCACAAACCTAATGTGCACGGACAATTTCTCAAGCTCCACAGTGACCGGTGATGTCTTCTTCCTGGGAAGCAGCAGGACCTGTTGATTTCATTCAATCCAAAACTGGCCATGTGACAGGTTGAGTCACATGACCAGTCACATGGGGCGATGCAAGTCCTCAAATCACTTCTCATGGTGCCTGGAATGAAGAAATCACTGGGGATCACCAGGGATCTCCATGGGATCACTGGGGAGGATGAGCATTGGTGCGTTTTTGTTTTGGAAATTGCAGGAAAAATGCACCATAAATAGAATGTGGGAATATGCATACATTTGTGGTACTTTTTACTGGGGGTTATAATAGAGTCTATGGGGAAAATGCAATCTAAAAATGGCAAGTTAAATGAAGGAACATAAAACAAAAACAGGCGATTTCTGCACCAAAAACACAGCACCAAAAACCACACGTGGGCCCAGCTTGTGTAAAATCACATTCACTTTCATTACAAAGCTGTGGGTGCTGCATTTTTGGTGCAGAAACGCAGCAAAAAAAAGTGTAGCAAAAACGCACAGTGAGCACTTAGCTTTAAGGTACCTTCCCATGAGCCAATTTTATTATCATTGTTACAATTGCAGTGCTCGGACGCACTGAGAGTCTCTTGACCCAAACTAAATGCGTCTGACTCACCCCAGGGCAGGGTACTCAGATCTCAGGCTCGGGTTCAGTGTGGGATGTCACAGGTGGCTGCCCGAGGCTGTGGCCCTGGCAGTCAGTAAATAAGGGGGTTATTTACAGGGATTATATACAAGGTTTGTCGTGACACCACCTGCTGTGTCTGGTGAGGGGTGACCAGCGCCGCTACAGTCCTCCGTAGGTCGGTGGGATTGCGGCAGTGATGGTATGGTCCCCGCAGGCAGGACCGCAACCCCCGGGGCAGCTTGGTGAGGTGGGCAGGTTGTAGCAGAGCTGAGGTGATGGATGAGAGTAGGGAAAGTCTATTGAGGGCATGGTGAGGGATAGGAAAGGATGCACGCACACACTTGAAGTCTCTTTACCTTTTACTGGTGGAATGCAGGTAAATTGTCCAGAGCACTGACGGGTAACCGGGCTGCACAGTGGGCTCCCACAGCAAGTGGGTATCCTGCCTCCTTCCCTTTGTATTCACTGAGGCACAGTCTATTGAATCCTGACTTGCCTTCACTCTCCTCTCTTGTCTGTGTCTCCTTCCCTCCTGTGCAGTCTCCGGGACAACCTTCTCTAATTCTATTGTGGCCACTGCTCCTGACTCCCTTTCTTGACTCTCTCAGGAGACCGGGTAGCTGTAGCTTCCTCGGTGCCAAGGGGTTTCTTATGGGACTTCTAGTTCTCCACTGGTGCGGATCCCCAATATCCGGCTTCTCTCTAGCTCTCTCTGGAACAAACTCTTGGCTGGAGCTACCTGTTCCTTGCTTCTGCATCTAAACTCCTTGCCTTCAGTCCCACTTAGGCTGGTGGGACGCTGAAAGGCTACTCCTGGGTTACTGACTCGGGCCTACACATGGCACCGATCACTAGAGCTTCCCTGCAGCTCTTCTAGTGTCTGCACACACTGTGACTAGCTCCTCCCCAGCAGCAGTATATATATAGGGGATCTTGCCTAAGTGCAGCAGGTTGAGCTCCCCCTACTGTGCCGGGGTGGAAGGTGTTGTTCGTAGTGGTACCTGCTGTGGAAACCCAGCTGTGCAGTATGGAGATATGTGGTTACCTGCGTTGGCAGGGCGCCACACGTCCTTGACATCAGCTGGGCATATTGGTAATAACATGAACTGTACAATAAGGTTAAGTGAATACAGTCTAACTAGCATTTTATATTTTTATTAAATACCTTCCTTTTATCACCTTAACTATGGTGACCATGTTCAAAGTTTGACAGCTATTTATGTACAAATAGTTATATAGAAATGGTTGTCAACCAACAAGCAGGAATACAGTATATCATTAACATCTGGATATAAAAAACAGTGATTTCTATTAAAGAAATCAAATTAATACTGAATCATTTACCACAAGCTCATATAGCATGTTGTTCAGCCCACCCAGCTCTATAACGTGCTTTCCATGGGCTTCATGGTGGCTCAGTGGTTAGCATTGTTGCTTTGCAGTGCTGGGATACTTGGTCCAAATCCCACAAAGGCAACACCTGCTTGTTTGTGTGGGTTTCCTGCCACACTCAAACATTTTACTGAGAGGGTATTTAGTTTGTAAGCCCCAATGAGGATCATGAAGATAACCTCTGTACAGCATTGCAAAATCTAAAGGCGCTCTATAAGAAATGCATAATGAATAAGTACACAGATTAAACTGCTTTTACCTTTAAGTTGAACTGTATGCTTTATGTTACATGTTAAAAAATAAAAATGGAGATATACTGTCCTTTAACAATCTAGCTCTGGTTCCTGTCGACGGTCAAAGTAATAATCTATCACCCTTTGATGCAAGCTCACGATGTGAGCTTGCATCTCCCCCCCATATCTCAGCTGTCATCTGTTGTCATCAGCTGAGATGTGCATCTAACAGCACCAATCAGATCTATGATCTGATCGGCACTGTTAACCCTTTGGTGCTGTAATGACCCCAGAAGCTGTCCTGAATCACTTCCTGCCTGCGATGCCCTAGGGACATCATCGGTAGGGAGTCATTATGTCGCATGTCAGCTCAAGTCACAAAAAATAAGCCATCACACAGCCCCAGAACCAAAAGAATGAGAATGCTTGGGGGTCACAGAATATGGCGCCAAAGCACAAATTTTTCTTTAAAAACTTCTGAATTTTTTTCTCTACTTAGAAAACAGTAAAAGTATAGATGTTTGGTATGTACGAACTTGTACCGACCCAAGACATCATACTGACATGTCAGTTTTACCATACAGTGAAAATGGTGAATAAAAAATCAAAAAATAAATGTGTAATTGCATTTTTTTTTCGCAATTTCACCGCACTTGGAATTTTTTTCCCATTTTCCTGTACCCTATTTGATAAAATTCATTATTTCAGCTTAAAGTACAACTTGTCCCGCCAAAAACAATTCCTTATATGTCTATACTCATGAAAAATTAAAAAGTAATGGCTCTTGGAAGAAGGGGAGGGAAATATGAAAACTGTAAAAGAGCCCGGGTTAAAAGGGGTAATGTTGTCTATAATATTATTATCACCGCATGTTTGCAATCATGCCATCAAATAACTGTACCCTGTCTATTTTATATAGTAGTTCTTCTGGATCTAAGTAGTATTACCACATGACATCTTACATTTACCTAACTACATTGTTGTTCTGCGACGGCCGCAAGGGCAGGCCGGGAGTACTCGGTAGCTGGACCGGCTGGTGCTTTGGAAGGTCAAAGTGGCTGTGACCTGGCTCCGTGGCCCTGGCTGTGCAATAAAGGGGGTATTTACAGGGGATATTCTTGATGTCACTTGTGGTATTTGGCCAAGGATGGCCGACACTGTTGGTTAGGACCGCTGGGGCAGATGGTGCAGCAGCTGGGATGGTATTGCTCCCCACAGGTAGAGCAGGGCCTCAGGGTACTGTGACACAGTCTATTGGGATGGTCATAGTATTTTTGCCATAGTGCAGGAGGGCGCAGGGAATAACTGGAGGACACCGGGGTTGCAGTTCTCGAGTGTTTACTCACAATTCTGTGCAGCAGTCTGGCCCAGCAGGGGCACTGTGTCCTCTGAGTCTGCAATCCAGCCAGCTGCCAGGCAGCATGCGTCCACTCCTCCGAGACACCCTGTCGTAAGCCTCTCCTGGTTGACTCTCCCACGCTGGCTACTCGCGTCTCCTACCCTGCGTCTTCATGCACAGTGTCTCAAACAGGTGGCTGCGGACCTTGTCAGGTGACAGGCAATGGGTGACCCGTCCCCTGGCTCTAGATCTAGCCACCGATTCAGTGAATGTGCATGGTCAGTAGCCACTGCCCATGCAGGTGCAGCGGCCTCCAGTTTCCTGATGGAACCTTGCAACATTCCCACCAGATAAGGGCCGGTCCCCTCATGCAACTAGTCCCTCCGCCCGACTCATGTTGGGTCTGAATTCGGGGGCCCACGGGTGGATCCTCCACTCCCATGTCCCCTAGGAATCCCTCTCTTTCTAGATGTTACTCACAGACTGATCTCACTCCTCCTTTTCCTTTCTGTTTTTCCTACCTTCTCTTGCTACCCCCTCTGCCTATTCCCTCCCCCAGCCAGAAGATGGGATCCTTTCTGAATAGGATCCGTCCAAGATCCCTGGCCTGGGGATAGGATGGGCGTTGGGTGCAGGTGTTCGTGTGTCTTGGATTTGTGTTCCCTCTTTACCTGGGAGTGGAATACCACATCTATGGTTTAGGTGCGGTACCTCTGTGGCGACCAGACTGCAGGGGTGCCACAGATCTATTGTTCACACTTTAATGGACAGTCATACAGATTGATGTATTCTATTCTTTTGTTCATATTGAGTTGTTACATCGCATTAACCCCTTACCACAAAGTCTGTTTTCACCTTACTGACCAGACCAAATTTTTCAATTTTGACCATACCTATATTACATCAGTATCATTTTTTATTTATTTTTTTCTTTTAATGTAAAAGAATTAAAAATTCAGCAGTAATTATTTTAATTTCCCACAAAATGTATATAACCTATTTAATTAGGGAGCACTTTACAACTGAAATGATGTTTGGGGGCCTAAATATAAAATAATGTCCAAAAGTAACCCCATTTTCGAAATGCACCCTTCAAAGTATTTAAAACAATGTTTAGAAAGTTTATTAATGCTTCAGGAGCTTCACAGTAAATAAACAAAACTAACAATAAATGACAAATTACCGTATATACTCGTGTATAAGCCGACCCCCTACTTTTGCCCCCAAAACCTGGGAAAATTTATTGACTCGTGTATAAGCCGAGGGTGGACCCCAGCACAGGTATACAGCCCCCAGCAGTGTGGTATACAGCAGCCTCCCCAGTGGTATATACAGGCCCCAGCAGTGTTACAGCAGCAGCCCCAGTGGTATATACAGCAGCAGCCCCAGTGGTAGTATACAGCAGCCCTAGAGGTATATACAGCAGCCCCAGTGGTAGTATACAGCAGCAGCCCCAGTGGTAGTATACAGCAGCAGCCCCAGTGGTAGTATACAGCAGCAGCCCCAGTGGTAGTATACACGCAGCCCCAGTAGTATATACAGCCCCAGTGGTAGTATATAGCCCCAGTGTGTATATATATACAGCCCCAGTGGTAGTATATAGCCCCAGTGGTAGTATATAGCCCCAGTGGTAGTATATAGCCCCAGTAGTAGTATACAGCCCCAGTGGTAGTATATAGCCCCAGTGGTAGTATATATACAGCCCCAGTGGTAGTATACAGCCCCAGTGGTAGTATATAGCCCCAGTGGTAGTATACAGCCCCAGTGGTAGTATATAGCCCCAGTGGTAGTATAAATACAGCCCCAGTGGTAGTATATAGCCCCAGTGGTAGTATATAGCCCCAGTAGTAGTATACAGCCCCAGTGGTAGTATATAGCCCCAGTGGTAGTATACATACAGCCCCAGTGGTAGTATATAGCCCCAATGGTAGTATATAGCCCCAGTAGTAGTATACAGCCCCAGTGGTAGTATATAGCCCCAGTGGTAGTATATAGCCCCAGTGGTAGTATACATACAGCCCCAGTGGTAGTATATAGCCCCAATGGTAGTATATAGCCCCAGTAGTAGTATACAGCCCCAGTGGTAGTATATAGCCCCAGTGGTAGTATATATACAGCCCCAGTGGTAGTATATAGCCCCAGTGGTAGTATATAGCCCCAGTGGTAGTATATAGCCCCAGTAGTAGTATACAGCCCCAGTGGTAGTATATAGCCCCAGTGGTAGTATATATACAGCCCCAGTGGAAGTATATAGCCCCAGTGGTAGTATATAGCCCCAGTGGTAGTATATAGCCCCAGTGGTAGTATACAGGGCCCCAGCAGGGCCCCCCTCATAATTTGGTGCCCCCACCTCAGTTTCTGGGCCCCTCCGCATGCAGCGCTGCACATATACATTACGTGTCTAGCAGCTGTTACCCTCCGGTGGCAGATCGCGGCTCCCGGCTCCGGGCTCCATCTTCCTCGCTGTCTTCCTGCTTTGTGACCGGCGCGATGACGTCATCGCGCCGGTCACATGACAACCAGGAAGACAGAGAGGAAGATGGAGCCCGGAGCCGGGAGCCGCGATCTGCCACCGGAGGGTAACAGCTGCTAGACACGTAATGTATATGTGCAGCGCTGCATGCGGGGGGGCCCAGAAACTGAGGTGGGGGCGCCAAACTTTGAGGGGGGCCGTATGACTCGCGTATAAGCCGAGGGGGGGACTTTTCAGCCCAATTTTTGGGCTGAAAAACTCGGCTTATACGCGAGTATATACGGTAGTTATTTTCTGCAAGAATGTTGCTTTAGCTTCAAATTTTTCTTTTTCACAAAAAAACTGAAAAAAATTGACCACATACCGTAATTTGTTGCACATTTTCTCTTAATTACAGATGCACTCAAAAGTTTACACACCCCGGCAGATTTTTTGCTTTCTTGGCCTTTTTTCAGAGAATATTAATGATAACAAAAAACTATTTTTCCACTCATGGTTAGTGGTTGGGTGATACCATTTCTTATCAAACTCCTGTTTTTCTCTTTTTAAATCATAATGACGACCAAAAACATCCTCCAGTTCCTGTAAATTCCTGGGCTTTCTTGCATGAACTGCGTGCTTGAGCTCTCCCCTGAGAGGCTCAATCATATTGAGGTCAGGAGACTAAGATGGCCACTCCAGAACCTTCACTTTCTTTTGCTGTCGCCAATGACAGGTCAACTTGGCCTTGTGTTTTCAATTGTTGTCACATTGTAACATACAAGTACGTCCCATGCTGAATTCATCTTTCCTTCAACTCTGACCAAGTTTATTGTGCCTTTGTAGCTCACACATCCCCACGTCATCAGTGATCCACCTCCATGCTTTACAGTAGAAATTGTGTTCCTTTCATCATAGGTCTTTCTAAATGTAACATTTATGGTTGTGGCCAAGAAGTTTGATTTTGGTCTCCTTACTCCAAATTACCATGTTACAGAAGTTTGGAGGCTTGTCTCTGTGCTGTTTGGCATTTTGTAGATACTTTGTGGTATTTGCGTAGTAATGGCTTTCTTCTGGTGACTCAATCATGCAACCCATTTTTCTTCAAGTGCTTCCTTATTATGCATCTTGAAACAGTGACAACACTAGTTTTCAGTGAGTCCTGTATTTCAGCTCATGTTATTTATAGGTTTTTCTTGTCATCCTGAACAATTTTCCTGGCAGTTGTGATCAATATTTTTGTTTGTCTACCTGATCGAGGTTTGGTTTTCCATTTGTTGATCACAGTTTGAACACTGCTGATTGGCATTATCAATTCCTTTGACATCTTTATGTATCCTTTTCCTGTATTTTACAGTTCAACTATCTTTCCCGTATATCCATTCACAATTCTTTTGCTTTCCCAGAAATGTCAGTGGTTGAATGAAAGATGCAAGAGTCTCTGTGGATCCCAGAAACTCAGCTTTTATGTACGCACACTGATTACAAGCAAACAGGTTACAGGTGACTATGTTACCTTTAATAGCCATTCAAACCCTTATGTGTCAACTTCTGTGCGTGTTATCAGGCCAAAATCACCAGGGTATGTGAACTTTTGATCAGAGTCATTTGGGTGTTTTTGGTTGTCATTATTATTTAAAAAGAGAAAACACAAACGTTTGACAATAAATGGCTTCACCCAACCACTAATCTTGTTTTTGTGTTATCTTTCATATTCTCTAAAAAAAGGCCAAAAAAACAAAAAATCTGCAGTGATATGTTTGAGCATGCTGGGGTTGTAGTGTCTCTGGATCTGCAGATTGTGTGATAGACCATGCTGGATGTTGTAGTGTCTCTGGATCTGCAGACTGTGTGATGGAACATGCGAAGGGTTGTAGTATCTCTGGATCTGCAGACTGTGCTGAAACTTGCTGGGCGTTGTAGTGTCTCTGGATCTGCAGATTGTGAGCCAGAGACACTACAACTCCCAGCATACTCCATCACATAGTTTGCAGATCCAGACACTACAACTGCCAGCATGCTCCATCACACAGTTTGCAGATCCGGAGACGCTACAACTCCCAGCATGCTCCATCACACAATCTGCAGATCCACAGACAATACAAGTCCTAGGATGGTCCATCACCCAGTCTACAGATCCAGTGACACTACAACTCCCTGCAGAAGCAGAAGACAAAGGAAATGGAGGGAGGGAGGCGGGAGGGTGAAGTAATGAGTTGGGGCACACAGAACCTGCCTGTTAGAGTGACAGGGAGGGAGGGAGAGAAGAGGGAGAGAGGGAGTGGGGAGGGTTTGGCTTAGAGCCAACAGGGGAGTAATAAAAAGAAACCCAGCCCCTCTTATGCTAACATGCTGCACACTCTGTCCCTCTGCTTCACAGATTTCCCAGTCTTTGATAACTTTTTTCTCTGCAATCATACATGTAATCATTGAAGTAAAGGTATGACTGCACTCAGTATCCCAATGCCTGTAAGAAACTGGTTTCACTTTATAGCCCTAAATCCTGATGGTTGGTTGCCTTTAATGCCAAACATGTGGACACTATCTGTGTTTTAGGCATGCTGTGGGGCTCAGAAGAGATGTGAGTTTTTGCATTTGGGAGCGCAGATTTTGTTAGATTTCTTATTTTGCAGGAGACATGACACTTTTCTAGAGCTTTTATGTTATCAGTAATGTGAAAACCCTCTTTATGTCTGTTAGCCAATGAGCAGACCTGAGTTGGGACTTGATTTTTTTTATGGATTGAGCTGGATGATATTGGTAGCATTTTGGAATACAGAACATATTGCTTTGGTTCACATTTATCCTGTTCATTTATCATGAGCACATATATTTAGCTTGATATCTGCATCTCCGATATACCTGATTCAGATGAAACACTTGACATATCCATTTAATAATAAAGCATGCAGTTACTCCGAACTCTGTTTTGACTCAGTGTTCAGTGGTTTTACTCTTATCAAAGATGCACAAAACTTTGGTTTACATCACTTTTTTGCATGTTTAACAAGACTGTAACCTCCATATTGTACACCACAAGAGACTTCAAAGTGATTACATATTACTCATTATGGTGAATTTTCCATCTAAAATTTTGTGTGAATCATATTTTTCAGTGATTTACATGTAAACTCTGATGTAAGAGCTCAGCATCAAGGGCAGGATAAATGTGACCTGAGTTATATTGTGATCACTGGGAGACTAAATGAACTTATTTACAGCAGTTCAAGAATTGGTTTTAATTATTTCTATTTTATATTGTTCACCTTGCAGAATCTTTATTTCTTCATTAAAATGGTACAATGGTACAAGGAGGTGGGTGTTAACGCATGTCGACAACAGTCTTAGTCGTAAATTATGACTAAAACTGCTAACGAAACATGTATATGTCCATCCTACGTACCTTCTTTTAATAAAGAAATAAAGATTTATATTTTTAATGATGATTTCAACTTCTCTAATATTTTTGATGATCAAATTTAGTATACATATTTTGTCTTTTGCCATTTTTGCACAAGAAACTACTTAAAAAAATGAATATAAAGTATTTATATATAGGGAAACAAATATATGCATATAGTCATGACTGAAAAATTCTGTTTAACAAAAAAATAGTTTTTCCCATTGATAAATTTTGAGAGCAACAGTCAAGATCGAAAGTGTTGACACCCTTGAAATTGTTCCAGAAAATGACAATTTTGCACTTCAGTAAGGAAGTGGATGAACTCCACCGCCACCTTTAAGTAGCTCCTCAAAGTAATAGTCACTTTCTGACAAGCTTTTTAATATGACTAGGGATTTGTGCCAGATCAGAACACCAAACTACAGACGCTGCATTTCGGGGTAACTGCCCCTCATCAATGTAGTGTGTGGAATATTCTGATCTGGTTGTGTGAGTGGGCTAAGACGAGGTCTGGGGAACTTGCTATCTACCTTAGCGACTATGACTTTGAGAAGCTATTTAAAGGTGGCGCTGGAGTTCATCCACTTCCTTATTGAAGTAGAAATTTTCATATTTCCTAGAGGAGGGATGCAGCTTTAGATCTCCTTTCCTACTTAACTCAATAATTCTGTCTGTGTACCTGTCCAAATCAAAAAAGTATCATCTATATAATGATACCAAACCAAAGAGTGTGAGAATAAGGTAGGATTAGTGAGAATGTGGCGGTCCTCGAACTAGGCCATATAGGCATTTGCGTAAGTGGGTGCCACATTGCTACACATTGCCGTGCCTTTTATCTGAGCATAGAATTGGTCTTTGAACATAAAGAAATTCTTTTTCAGTATAATGTCTAAGAAATCCAGGCAAAATGATTGCTTTAAATCAGAGAAAACAAAATTGCTGAAGAAACCAATGCATGGCGGCTAATCCCTCTGTATGTGTGATACTTGCATATAAGTTATTAACATCAAGTGTCACAAGTATACTGGAGGGAGGAATCTTCCCCAAGGTATAAAGTTTGGACAAAACGTGAGAGGTATCCCTAATATAAGAGGGAATTTGTGGTATCAGAGGTGCTAGGATCTTATCAATTACTATAGCCAGTGGTGATAAAACTGAGTTAGTTAAGGCAACAATAGGACTGCCAGGTGGATTATGTAGATCTATATGTATTTTGGGCAAAACATAGAAAACGGGTATCGAAGGATATGCTGGTTGTAAGAAATTAGCAACCCTGGTATCAATCACAGCCATGGTTACATACTGTATATACTCGTGTATAAGCCGACCCGTGTATAAGCCGACCCCCCTACTTTTGCCCCAAAAATCTGGAAAAACCTATTGACTCGTGTATAAGCCGAGGGTGGACCCCAGCACAGGTATACAGCCCCCAGCAGTGTGGTATACAGGCCCCCCCCAGTGGTATACAGGCCTCCCCAGTGGTAGTATACAGCAGCCCCAGTGGTAGTATACAGCAGCCCCAGTGGTAGTATATAGCAGCCCCAGTGGTAGTATACAGCAGCCCCCTGGGGGTCCCCAGCAGCCCCCTGGGGGTCCCCAGCAGCCCTCAGGGGTCCCCAGCAGCCCTCAGGGGTCCCCAGCAGCCCCCTGGGGGTCCCCAGCAGCCCCCAAATGCTGGCACTCGCCCCCCTTGCAAGGGCCCCCCCCCGCTTCTCCTACCATCCCGGTCTTCTGATCAGCGCTGCTCCTCAGTGCTCCGCGGTGCTCCGTCCGTCCGTCCTGCTACATCCGGATCCCCGGCCGTCGCGCGATGACGTCACATGCCTGCGACGGCCGGAGATCCCGGATGCAGCAGGACGGACGGACGGAGCACCGCGGAGCACCGAGGAGCAGCGCTGATCAGAAGACCGGGATGGTAAGATAACCAGCGGGGGGGGCCCTTACAAGGGGGGGCGAGTGCCAGCATTTGGGGGCTATATGCACTGCTTCCCCCTGCCGCTGATTGACAGGGGGAAGCAGTGCATATTTAATGAGCGGCCCCACATGACAGGGCCGCTCATACAGCAGCCCCCCCCGCATCCTGCAGCCTCCACAGCCCCCACCACAGCCACCACACCATGGGCCCCCGTATAGACCCGTGTATAAGCCGAGGGGGAGACTTTTCAGCCCAAATTTTGGGCTGAAAAACTCGGCTTATACACGAGTATATACGGTAATGTTCCACATTACGTAATGTTCTTCATTGCTTTGGTTTTTGCATTCATTAAGCATTATGTATTTACCTTATAACTTTTGTATTTCTTTTATACCTAGATTATAAAGTATACACTTAATGATCCTCACATCTAGGGGTTATGTCTGTAATTGTACTTTCCAGTTGTCCACACAGTCTGGGTTTTGACTGCCTTTAAACATAGGTATTATATTCTACCATAGTACACTGTTCCTAGAATTATATTCACTGATCTTTTTCTATGTCATGACTGATAGTATTGTATTTTTTCCTCATCTATTTCATCTAGATATTGAATTATTGTGGCCAACCTGCATTATATATCAGATTTATATCTCTTTTGTTTATAAGGATCTTGGATCGAGGTATACTTTTTTTTTCTTTGTAGTTACACCAATATTTAGCATATTTTCTCATATAGAAAGAGAGATTCAATTATTGTCAATGATTGTCTCAGATCTTTTATTCATCATGGATGGATATTTACTGTATTTTTTGTATGGTGCTGAATTAAGCAAATCATTTGTGTTACACAAATATTCTTTTTTATAAAAAACATTTCTTTCATTCTGTATATGTTCACTGAAAATGTGTTGTTATATGTTTTCTTGTAGCCCAGTAAACAGATGAAGGCAGTTTGTGGCCAAAAAATGCTTTTTTGAAATTGAGACTTGATTGGGATCCTGATAATAAAAAATACAGCATCCAGAAGATTTAGTTTCTTGTGTTTTCACTTGAAATGGTGTGCTAGAGTCTATTGTATATATTAAAAAGCTTGTCAGAAAGCGACTATGACTTTGATGAGCTACTTAAAGGTGGCGCTGGATTTCAGCCACTTCCTTACTGAAGTGCAAATTTGCATATTTCCTAGAGGAGGTTGCGACTTTAAATCTCCTTACCTACTTAACTGTCTTCCAGAAAATGAAGCATTTATCGCAGAAAATTATTGCAGTTACACGTTTTGTCATACACATATTTATCTAATTTGTGTGTAACGGAAGAACAGAAAAAATACATAAAAATGGCAAAATGGACATAATTTCATAAAAATCCCAAAAATGGGCAGTACAAAATTGTTGGCACCTTTCCAAAATACCGTACTTTGTAAACAACTTTCAATCAAGCTTGCAGTGCTTGTTGAAACTCAATGGTGGAAAATGACAGGTGTGGGCAGTATGAAAACATGAGACCAGATAAAAATAGTAAAATATGATAATTTTAGAGTACTCAGTGGTTGATACTTTTTTATGGCTATCTGAAAGATTGTAATAAGTTTATAGTTAGCCATTAAAAAGTATCAATCACTGAAGACTCTCAGATTTTGACATTGTTTTATCTACTGGCTAACACGGTACAAATATGTATATTATACCAGATAAAAATAGAATTTGACTCAATCTTATAAATTCTGTCTGAAGACCTGAGAACCAAAATTGTTGCAACTAGCGATCTCCAAGATACCAGTCCATCTCTAGAGATCTTGAGGTTCCTTTGTACATGCAATTTAATTAAGACATGTACAACCCATAGTACTGTAGCTAATCTCCCTGGACAAAGATGGCAGAAAAAATTGATGAAAGGTTGCAAACTATCCATCAGCATTTGAATGAAGTTAAACCCTATGCCAGGAGCACGCTTCTGCTGACATAGAACATGAAAAGCTAGACTTCAGTTTGCCAAAATGTATGCAAGTCAAAATCCTTCAAGGAAAGTATCTTGTGGACACATGAATCCAAGATAGACCGTTTCATGAAAAAAACATAATTTTACTGTTTACCGAAAATGTAATGAGGTCTACAAAAAAAAGAATAAATCACCTGCGGTCAAATATGATAGAGGCTCAAAGATGTTTTGGGGTTGTTTTTCTGCCTTTGCAGTGGGTGCCTTGACTATGTACAAAGCATTATGAAATATGAAGATTACAAAGGATTTTGGGTCGCAATATAATATTCAGTGTCAGAAAGGACCCAGCAGGACAATGACCCCAAACATATTTCAAGAAACAACCAGAAATGGATTGAAGCAAAGAACTGCAGAGTTGTGAATTGGCCAGCAATGAGTTCAGACCTAAATTCCATTGATCATCTGTGGAAAGATCTTAATATTTATTTTGGGAGGAGACGCCCTTCAAATATGAGACATCTGGAGCAGTTTACAAAAGAAAAGTGGTCCAAAACTCCAGTTGAGGAATATTAGAAGCTTATTGATGGTTATAGGAAGTGATTGATTGCACTTATTTATTCCAAAGGGTGTGCAACAAAATATTAAAGGGAATCTGTCAGGTCAAAAATCCATATGTAACTGATATCATTTTCTAATTCCTTTCTCTAAGCTCTCTCTATTCATGTATTTCTATTATTTATACTTCCCTCCTGTCCTCTGTAAGCTTCAAAATGAAAGATTCATTCCATCTGTCAATCACAGTGAGCTCTCTGCAGCCCACACCCCAAGGAATGAATATTCATGCATCATTACTTTGTCCTGCCTTTCTCTATTATCTGACTGCTGTGTGACTTATTGCACTATTGCAGAGTTTGCAGACAGAGCAGAAAGGGGGAAAGGAGGTGTGTGCTTAGCTGAAGCTCTGACCTCTTCATGTCATTGTGTGTATAAGACATATGTGTAGCGTGTGCAGTCTAAGATATTTCCATGTGATTATAAGAACATTTGATCATTTGCTCAGCAGATACACACATTACTATGTATGCAAAAAACTAATGTTCTTATTATAGAAATCTCATACACAGTGCATACAGTGAAGGACAAAACATTACCCCCTCCCAGCACAGAGCACAGAGGGGAGGGACAGAACACCAGCTTGGGTGGATGTGGATTTTTAAATAACACTTATACAGCAGCTGGACTAATCCTCTGTAAAAGTAATGGAGATGGACCATGCTCCCTGCATGGTCTGAAAATACTTATAGCAAGGAAACTACAAATGGTACAATAATGATTTTACATGTTTTTAAAAGGTCTGCCCAGGCACTATTCAAGGATAATAACAGTATCATACAGAAAAATGACCTGACAGAGTCCCTTAAAGTTGACGGTGCCAATAATTTTGTTTGGCCATTTTTGGACTTCTGAATGAATTTATGGCCATTTTGCCTTTTTCTCCTCTTTTTGTGCTTTTCCAATATACACATAGGAAATAAACATATTTATAACAATACATGTGTAATTGCAATGATTTTTTGGTTGAAATACTTCATTTTCTGGAACAATTTTAAGAGTGCTAAGAAATTCAGTTATGACTGTACATATATCATTTTTGGTCACTATATTCTGATTAGGCAGAATTTAAATTTGTCTGTTTGCACACTTTCTTGGAAAATTCTATTTGCAGAGATTTTTTCCTCTGCAAATTAAATGTCCCTTCTTATGCTCTGAAGTCTCTAATAAATGTAAGATGTTAAAAATAACAAAACACTTATACTCACCTTACCGGTCACTTCTCTGGCCCCTCTACTCCTTACTGTCACCTGTCTGATCCTTGTCAATCATCTTATCGCCACCATGAGTACTGAATTCTTGGACCTCCTCATGCTGGGCTAACACTTTTGGTTTGGGACAGTCTTGCACAGTAAGCAAAGAAATTACCCTGGGCTCATCTATTATTGTACGGGGTGCAAGTCAAGAATAAAAAAATTAACCAATAGAAAATAAAACATATATACATATATTTTATATATATATAAAATCTAGATGGCGGCCCGATTCTAAAGAATCGGGTAGTCTAGAATCCATATATAGTTTATTTACTAATAGATACGGAGTGCGGTGAAATGAATTGTATGTATACAGGTGGCTCTGTGGGTAGCACAGTATACGGTGGCTCAGTGGTTGGACTGCACGGTGGCACAGTGGTTGGCACTGCTGCGGTGGCTCAGTGGTTGGCACTGCGTGCGGTGGCTCAGTGGTTGGCATGCGTGCGGTTGGCTCAGTGGTTGCACTGTGTGCGGTGGCTCAGTGGTTGGCACTGCGTGCAGTGGCTCAGGTTGACTGCGTGCGGTGGCTCAGTGGTTAGCACTGCGTGCGGTGGCTCAGTGGTAGCACTGCGTGCGTGGCTCAGTGTTAGCACTGCGTGCGGTGGCTCAGTGGTTAGCAGTGAGTGCGGTGGCTCAGTGGTTAGCAGTGAGTGTGGTGGCTCAGTGGTTAGCAGTGAGTGCGGTGCTCAGTGGTTACAGTGAGTGCGGTGGCTCAGTGGTTAAGCAGTGAGTGCGGTGGCTCAGTGGTTAGCAGTGAGTGCGGTGGCTCAATGGTTAGCGGGAGTGCGGTGGCTCAGTGGTTAGCAGTGAGTGCGGTGGCTCAGTGGTTAGTGAGTGGATGGCTCAGTGATTAGCAGTGAGTGCGGTGGCTCAGTGGTTAGCATGTGGTGTCAGTAGCAGTGAGTCGGTGGCTCATGTTGCATGGTGTGGTGCTCAGTGTTAGCAGTGGTGCGTGGCTCAGTGTTAGCAGTGAGTGCGGTGAGATTGGTCAGCGCAGCGCCGTGGGCAGAGTGGTTAGCGAGCGCCGTGGCAGAGTGATCAGGCAGCGGCGTGGGCAGAGTGGTCAGCGCAGCGCCGTGGGCAGAGTGTCAGCACAAACATACACACACATACACACACTCCGCTATACTTACCACCGACCCTCCCTCTTCCCCGCTGCCTAGATCCTGAGTCGACATGTCACCGCCGCCTGGAAAGACTAGATCCAATATGTTGTCTGGGTAGTTTGCGAGACATATTGGACGCTATATTGGATCTAGTAATTTGGGGCGGACATGTCGACTGAGGATCCAGGCAGCAGACGCAGGGCCGGTGGTAAGTATAGTGGAGTGTGTGTGTGTGTGTGTACAAAGTTGAGGGAAGTGCGGAACAAAGTGACGGAAGTGCCTACATACACACATATATATACATACTGTACATTGCATATGGAGGGTGAGGAGAGCGGAGGCTGGAGGGCAGAGGACAGGGAGAGAGAGCGAGGCTGGAGGGCAGAGGACAGGGAGGGAGAGCAGAGGCTGGAGGTCAAGGAGAACGGAGGCTGGAGGGCAGAGGACAGGGAGAGGAGAGCGGAGGCTGGAGGCAGAGGACAGGGAGAGGAGAGCGGAGGCTGGAGGGCAGAGGAGAGCGGAGGCTGGAGGGCAGAGGACAGGAGGAGAGGAGAGCGGAGGCGAGAGGGCAGAGGACAGGGAGAGGGAGAGCGGAGGCTGGAGGGCAGAGGACAGGGAGAGGAGAGCGGAGGCTGGAGGGCAGAGGACAGTGAGAGGAGAGCGGAGGCTGGGGGCAGAGGACAGGGAGAGGAGAGCGGAGGCTGGAGGCAGAGGACAGGGAGAGGAGAGCGGAGGCAGAGGACAGGGAGAGGAACGGAGGGCAGACGACAGGGAGAGGAGAGCAGAGGCTGGAGGGCAGAGGACAGGAGAGGAGAGCGGAGGCTGGAGGGCAGAGGACAGGGAGAGGAGAGCGGAGGCTGGAGGGCAGAGGACAGGGAGAGGAGAGCAGAGGCTGGAGGGCAGAGGACAGGGAGGGGAGAGCGGAGCCTGGAGGGCAGAGGACAGGTAGGGGAGAGCGGAGGCTGGAGGGCAGAGGACAGGGAGAGGAGAGCGGAGGCTGGAGGGCAGAGGACATTGAGAAGAGAGCGGAGGCTGGAGGGCAGAGGACAGGGAGAGGAGAGCGGAGGCTGGAGGGCAGCGGAGAGCGGAGGTTGGAGGGCGGAGGCTGGAGGGCAGAGGACAGGGAGAGGAGAGCGGAGGCTGGAGGGCAGAGGACAGGGAGAGGAGAGCGGAGGCTGGAGGGCAGAGGAGAGCGGAGGCTGGAGGGGAGGTTGGAGGGCAGAGGACAGGGAGAGGAGAGCGGAGGCTGGAGGCAGAGGAGGAGCGGAGGCTGGAGGGCAGAGGACAGGGAGAGGAGAGCAGAAGCTGGAGGGCAGAGAACAGGGAGAGGAGAGCGGAGGCTGGAGGGCAGAGGACAGGGAGAGAGAGAGCGGAGGCTGGAGGGCAGAGGAGAGCGGAGGCTGGAGGGTGGAGGCTGGAGGGCAGAGGACAGGGAGAGGAGAGCGGAGGCTGGAGGGCAGAGGAGAGCGGAGGCTGGAGGGCAGAGGAGAGCAGAGGCTGGAGGGCAGAGGAGAGCAAGGCTGGAGGGCAGAGGACAGGGAGAGGAGAGCAGAAGCTGGAGGGCAGAGAACAGGGAGAGGAGAGCGAAGGCTGGAGGCAGTGGACACGGAGAGGAGAGCGGAGGCTGGAGAGCAGAGGACAGGAAGAGGAGAGCGGAGGCTGGAGGGCAGAGGACAGGGAGAGGAGAGCCGAGGCTGTAGGCAGAGGACAGGGAGGGGAGAGCGGAGGCTGGAGGGCAGAGGACAGGTAGGGAGAGCGGAGGCTGGAGGGCAGAGGACAGGGAGAGGAGAGCGGAGGCTGGAGGGCAGAGGACAGGGAGAGGAGAGCGGAGGCTGGAGGGCAGAGGACATTGAGAGGAGAGCGGAGGCTGGAGGGCAGAGGACAGGGGGGAGAGCGGAGGCTGGAGGGCAGAGGACAGGGAGAGGAGAGTGGAGGCTGGAGAGCAGAGGACAGGGAGAGGAGAGCGGAGACTGGAGGGCAGAGGACAGGGAGACTAGAGCAGGCTGGAGGGCAGAGGAGAGCGGAGGCTGGAGGGTAGAGGACAGGGAGGGGAGAGCGGAGGCTGGAGGGCAGAGGACAGGGAGGGGAGAGCGGAGCCTGGAGGGCAGAGGACAGGTAGGGGAGAGCGGAGGCTGGAGGGCAGAGGACAGGGAGAGGAGAGCGAAGGCTGGAGGGCAGAGGACATTGAGAAGAGAGCGGAGGCTGGAGGGCAGAGGACAGGAGAGGAGAGCGGAGGCTGGAGGGCAGCGGAGAGCGGAGGCTGGAGGTGGAGGCTGGAGGGCAGAGGACAGGGAGAGGAGAGCGGAGGCTGGAGGGCAGAGGAGAGCGGAGGCTGAGGGCAGAGGAGAGCGGAGGCTGGAGGGTAGAGGACAGGAGAGAGAGAGCAGAAGCTGGAGGGCAGAGAACAGGGAGAGGAGAGCGAAGGCTGGAGGGCAGAGGACACGGAGAGGAGAGCGGAGGCTGGAGAGCAGAGGACAGGAAGAGGAGAGCGGAGGCTGGAGGGCAGAGGACAGGGAGAGGAGAGCCGAGGCTGTAGGGCAGAGGACAGGGAGAGGAGAGCGGAGGCTGGAGGGCAGAGGAGAGTGGAGGCTGGAAGGCAGAGGACAGGGAGAGGAGAGCGGATGCTGGAGGGCAGAGGAGAGCGGAGGCTGGAGGGCAGAGGACAGGGAGAGGAGAGCGGAGGCTGGAGGGCAGAGGACAGGGAGAGGAGAGCGGAGGCTGAAGGGAGAGGACAGGGAGAGGAGAGCGGAGGCTGGAGGGCAGCGGAGAGCGGAGGCTGGTGGGCGGAGGCTGGAGGGCAGAGGACAGGGAGAGGAGAGCGGAGGCTGGAGGGCAGAGGAGAGGAGAGGAGAGTGGAGGCTGGAGGGCAGAGGACAGGGAGAGGAGAGCGGAGGCTGGAGGGCAGAGGAAGAGGGAGGCTGGAGGGCAGAGGACAGGGAGAGGAGAGCAGGGGCTGGAGGGCAGAGGACAGGGAGAGAGAGCGGAGGCTAAAGGACAGAGGACAGGGAGAGGAGAGCGGACGCTGGAGGGCAAAGGACAGTGAGAGGAGTGCGGAGGCTGGAGGGCAGAGGACAGGGAAAGGAGAGCGGAGGCTGGAGGGCAGAGAACAGGGAGAGGAGAGCGGAGGGCAGAGCACAGGGAGAGGAGAGCGGTAGGGCAGAGGACAGGGAGAGGAGAGCGGTGGCTGGAAGGCAGAGGAGAGCGGAGGGTGGAGGGCAGAGGAGAGCGGAGGCTGAAGGGTAGAGGAGAGCGGAGGCTGAGGGAAGAGGAGAGCGGAGGGGCTGGAGGGCAGAGGACAGAGAGAGGAGAGCGGTGGCTGGAGGGCAGAGGACAGGGAGAGGGAGCGGAGGCTGGAGGCGAGCGAGAGCGGAGGTTGTAGGGCGGAGGCTGGAGGGCAGAGGACAGGGTGAGGAGAGCGGAGGCTTGAGGGCAGAGGACAGGGAGAGTAGAGCGGAGGCTGGAGGGCAGAGGAGAGCGGAGGCTGGAGGGTGGAGGCTGGAGGGCAGAGGACAGGGAGAGGAGAGCGGAGGCTATAGGGCAGAGGAGAGCAGAGGCTGGAGGGCAGAGGAGAGTGGAGGCTGGAGGGCAGAGGACAGGAGAGGAGAGCAGAAGCTGGAGGGCAGAGAACAGGGAGAGGAGAGCGGAGGCTGGAGGGCAGCGGAGAGCGGAGGCTGGTGGGCGGAGGCTGGAGGGCAGAGGACAGGGAGAGGAAAGCGGAGGCTGGAGGGCAGAGGACAGGGAGAGGAGAGCGGAGCCTGGAGGGCAGAGGACAGGTAGGGAGAGCGGAGGCTGGAGGGCAGAGGAGAGCAGAGGCTGGAGGACAGAGGACAGGGAGAGGAGAGCGGAGGCTGGAGGGCAGAGGACAGGGAGAGGAGAGCAGAGGCTGGAGAGCAGTGGAGAGTGGAGGCTGGAGGGCAGAGCTGGAGGCAGAGGACAGGGAGGGAAAGGAGCTGGAGGGCAGAGGACTGGGAGACGAGAGCGGAGGCTGGAGGGCAGAGTAGAGCGGATGCTGGAGGCGGAGGCTGGAGGGCAGAGGACAGGGAGAGGAGAGCGGAGGCTGGAGGGCAGGAGAGCGGAGGCTGGAGGGCAGAGGAGAGCGGAGGCTGGGGGCAGAGGATAGGGAGAGGAGAGCAGAAGGTGGAGGGCAGAGGAAGGGAGAGGAGAGCGGAGGCTGGAGGGCAGAGGACAGGGAGAGGAGAGCGGAGGCTGGAGGGCAGAGGACAGGGAGAGGAGAGCTGAGGCTGGAGAGCAGAGGACAGGGAGAGGAGAGCGGAGGCTGGAGGGCGGAGGCTGGAGGGCAGAGGACAGGGAGAGGAAAGCGGAGGCTGGAGGGCAGAGGACAGGGAGAGGAGAGCGGAGGCTGGAGGGCAGAGGACAGGGAGAGGAGAGTGGAGGCTGGAGGGCAGAGGACAGGGAGAGGAGAGCGGAGGCTGGAGGGCAGAGGAGAGCTGAGGCTGGAGGACGGAGGCTAGAGGGCAGAGGACAGAAAGAGGAGAGCGGTGACTGGAGGGCAGAGGAGAGCGGAGGCTGGAGGGCAGAGGAGAGCAGAGGCTGGAGGGCAGAGGAGAGCAGAGGCTGGAGGACAGATGACAGGGAGAGGAGAGCAGAGGCTGGAGGGCAGAGGACAGGGAGAGGAGAGCGGAGGCTGGAGGGCAGTGGAGAGCGGAGACTGGAGAGCAGAGGCTGGAGGGCAGAGGACAGGGAGAGGAGAAAGGAGGCTGGACGGCAGAGGACAGGGAGACGAGAGCGGAGGCTGGAGGGCAGAGTAGAGCGGATGCTGGAGGGCGGAGGCTGGAGGGCAGAGGACAGGGAGAGCAGAGCGGAGGCTGGAGGGCAGAGGAGAGCGGAGGCTGGAGGGCAGAGGAGAGCGGAGGCTGCGGGGCAGAGGAGAGCGAAGGCTGGAGGGCAGAGGAGAGCGGAGGCTGGAGGGCAGAGGAGAGCGGAGGCTGGAGGGCAGAGGATAGGGAGAGGAGAGCAGAAGCTGGAGGGCAGAGGACAGGGAGAGGAAAGCGGAGGCTGGAGGGCAGAGGACAGGGAGAGGAGAGCGGAGGCTGGAGGGCAGAGGACAGGGAGAGGAGAACGAAGGCTGGAGGCAGAGGACAGGGAGAGGAGAGCGGAGGCTGGAGGGCAGAGGACAGGGAGAGGAGAGCGGAGGCTGGAGGGCAGAGGACAGGGAGAGGAGAGGGGAGGCTGGAGGGCAGAGGACAGGGAGAGGAGAGCGGAGGCTGGAGGGCAGAGGACAGGGAGAGGAAAGCGGAGGCTGGAGGGCAGAGGACAGGGAGAGGAGAGCGGAGGCTGGAGGGCAGAGGACAGGGAGAGGAGAGCGGAGGCTGGAGGGCAGAGGACAGGGAGAAGAGAGCGGAGGCTGGAGGGCAGAGGACAGGGAGAGGAGAGCAGACGCTGGAGGGCAGAGGACAGGGAGAGGAGGTTGGAGGCGGTGGGGGGTAGCGGCAGGATGCTGGTGGCAGGGGGAGGGGCAGTATGGATGAGAGGATACTAACCTGATTGGTTTCCCAGGCAACCACAGGTCCTGAAGCCATGGAGTTAGAGGACGTAGATGGAGGGCGCCGGCGGACGGGTGAGTATCCTCTATGAGGTTTTTTGTTTTTTTCTAGTAGAAGCAATCAGGGGGGACCGCAGGAGCCGCGAGTGGGCAGGACGACCCGCAGGGGGGCCACAGGACCTGCGGGGGGCAGGACGACCCGCGGGGGGCCCGCAGGAGCCGCGGGGGGTGCAGTAGCAGCCGCGGGGGGGCCGGACGACCCGCGGGGGGCCCGCAGGAGCCGCAGGGGGGCAGGAGCAGTGGCGGGGGGCCCGCAGAAGCCGCGGGGGGGCAGGAGCAGCGGCGGGGGACCCGTAGGAGCCGCGGGGGGGAAGGAGCAGCGGCTGGGGAGCCCACAGGAGCCGCGGCTGGGGGGCAGGAGGACTCACGGTGGGCCCGCAGGAGCCGCGGGGTAGCAGGAGCAGAGGCGGGGGGCCCACAGTAGCCGCGGGGGGGGGGTGTATCCGCGGGTGGGGTAGGAGCAGCGGTGGGGGGCCCGCAGGAGCCGCGGGGGGGGCATGAGCATCGGGGGGGCATGCAGGAGCTGTGGGGGGGCAGGAGGAATGGCGGGGGGCCCTCAGGATCCGCGGCTGTGGGGGCAGGAGCAGCGTCGGGGGGCCCGCAGGAGCTGTGGGGGGGGCTGGAGCCGCAGAGGGGCAGGAGCCACGGAGGGGCAGGAGCAGCGGCGGTGGGGCCCGCAGGAGCCGCGGCTGGGGGGGCATGAGGACCCGCGGGGGGCCCGCAGGAGCCGCAGGGGGGCGCAGGAGCGGGCGGAACTTCCTCCGCCATTTCCTGTAGCCGGGCGCCGGCCGGCTAGCCCGCAGTGGTGACGTCACCAGCATGGGTCCGGAGGCCATCACGGAAGTAACCTTCGGGTTTTCCGGAAGTGGCCTTCGGCTTTTATATATATATATATATATTTATACATACAGTATATAAAGGTCTCTATGTCCAAAAAAAATGAAACTTTATAATAGAAAAACAGTATGTACACAACACGATTAAAATAAAAAATAACAAAGGTGTATATAATTACACATCTCAGCCCAGGATAATGAGCAAGAATAGACCAAGTTCTCAAACTAAAATAATAGGAGTAGATATGCAGTTGGAACACACAAATTAACAATATCCCCAATAATAATAATGCAATTAAGTTCACAAAAAAAGATGAAATATGGCTATGTAATAAAAATGATGTTTCAAAGTCTGAAATAGATGATGGAAGAATAGGTAAAAAAAAAAAAAAAATACTAGAGGTGTGCAGCAGCAACAACAATATTGGTCAAACTAGAAAAACTGCATTGTGGAGAAACAAGGTAAAAAATGTTGTAAAATAATAGTGACATCAGTCCGTTGGCAAGAACGAAAATAAAGAGCAAATACAGCTGACCAAAATATGTCTTTTTAGATGCCTTCATTTTTTATATATAACTTTGCTTATCCAGACACTTAACCCTGTTGTTCTGATCACATTTACTATACACTTGTACTGTTTCGGGTCAATATGTCCTGACCTATAAAAATGTTATTTATTTACTGTGTTTTATTTGAATACCTCTTTCATTATTAAACTGTATGTGAACATGGTTGATCATAAACAAATGAAAAATAAAATGAAAACTTAATTTTTTTTTTTTCAGAAAAATGTTACACGGGTCGTTTGCAATTATGTTCGCTTCATAGCATTCTGCACACAAAGAAAAAACATGCTTTAGATTTCTATTACCGTATATACTCGTGTATAAGCCGACCCGTGTATAAGCCGACCCCCCTACTTTTGCCCCCAAAATCTGGGAAAACCTATTGACTCGTGTATAAGCCGAGGGTGGACCCCAGCACAGGTATACAGCCCCCAGCAGTGTGGTATACAGGCCCCCCCAGTGGTATACAGGCCTCCCCAGTGGTAGTATACAGCGCCCAGCAGTGTGGTATACAGCAGCCTCCCCAGTGGTATATACAGGCCCCAGCAGTGTTACAGCAGCCTCCCCAGTGATATATACAGCAGCAGCAGCCCCAGTGGTAGTATACAGCAGCACCAGTGGTAGTATACAGCAGCCCCAGTGTAGTATACAGCAGCCCCAGTGATACTATACAGCAGCCCCAGGGTATATACAGCCCCAGTGGTAGTATACAGCAGCCCCAGTGGTAGTATACAGCAGCCCCAGAGGTATATACAGCCCCAGTGGTAGTATACAGCAGCCCCAGAGGTATAAACAGCCCCAGTGGTAGTATACAGCAGCCCCAGAGGTTTATACAGCAGCCCCAGTGGTAGTACACAGCAGCCCCAGTGGTAGTATACAGCAGCCCCAGAGGTATAAACAGCCCCAGTGGTAGTATACAGCAGCCCCAGAGGTATATACAGCCCCAGTGGTAGTATACAGCAGCCCGCCCGCCACCCCCATCAGTATACAGGCTCTCCCATCAGTATCCAGGGCCCCCCCCCCTTGCTCTGCAAAACCTGCAAAGTAAAATCATTATACTTATCACTGTCCTGTCGCCGCCGTCCCCGCCGCTGCCATCGCGCTCCTCCGTCTTCATCCAGCTTCTTCCGGCTTCCTGTGGTCGGCGCAGGCAATGACGTCATTGCCTGCGCCGACCACAGGAAGCCGGAAGAAGACGGATGAAGCCGGGGAGCGCGATGGCAGCGGCGGGGACGGCGGCGACAGGACAGTGATAAGTATAATGATTTTACTTTGCAGGTTTTGCGGAGCAAGGGGGGGACCCTGGATACTGAGAGGGGGGCCTGTATACTGATGGGGGTGGCGGGCGGGCGGCTGTATACTACCACTGAGGCTGTATATGACTCGCGTATAAGCCGAGGGGGGGACTTTTCAGCCCAATTTTTGGGCTGAAAAACTCGGCATATACGCGAGTATATACAGTACTATAAAATTAAATCTAATTAAATATAACTTTGTGTTAACATTTTATAAAACAACAAATGAAAAATAATGAAAACTTCAGTTTTTCTTTTTTTTGTGTCTGAAAATGGGTGAACAGGTTCATGTATTTTTACATTTAACACAATAATAAAACACATGTAGTTTACATAGATTTTTTGCACAACCAGCACATGTCAGATTTGTTTTATTGTCACAAGAAAATGGACAGAAGCTACATCTCTTCCTTTTATGGCTGGTAGCTGTGCTGGTGGAGGCTGTGGAGTCTCCTTCTTGAGCATGCTGCTGGACACTCTTTACAATGGCTGCTGCTCCTTCACATGTGGGTTTACTTTTCTGGCTTCGATATATGGCCTAACTAGGCATTTTCTCAATTCTTCAATAAAAATTCTTCTTTTATGCAGCTTGTTTCCGTTCCAATTGGGGTTCATTTCTCACCATAAAACAAATGTGTTGTATTGCCGAAACATCAAGAATGTTGTAAAATATTATCATTAGCCAACGATTAGTTTTGCGTTTGCATGTGTATGTTGATATTGCTTGATCTAGTGTATCAACTGCCCCTTTTGTGGCATTATAATCTAATATCATGTCTGGCTTTCTGTCTTCTTGATTACTTATTGTATTGTCATGGTGCATTGTGCTCATTAGAATTACATGTTTATTTTTTGGGGGGAGCGTAAGACACAACTGTAGTAAAGAAAAAAGTAGGACTATACACATCTCTTTACTAAGGATACATTGTGGCAGTTCTGGCTTGTTTTTCATAGAATCCAGCATGGTAAGTTGTCTTTTCCCAATATCTGGCCCAGTTGGTAATATGTGAAAAAGTTGTCACATGGGACATTTTGTCCTTTTAGTCCATGAGTCAAATCGAGAACAACTCACATACCCTGATTTTTTTCAGGTCTTTCTCCAGGGTTTCTTCCTGTATACACTTGAGCATTGCTTTCACAAAGTGTCCATATCTTGATGTCATAGTTTGCTGGATTACTCGGTATGCATTTTCTGAACGGGCACCTACCTCAGAATGCCACCAGTTGTTCTTCTAGAAAGTGAGATAAAATGCGCAATAGCGTCTTATCTCCTAACTATGGAGAGTGGATGCATCAATGAGTAGAATCTGCTCAACTGGTCTGGTTATGTATACCCACAACCAGTTTAATCGCTCAATTCAATAGGCAGCTGCTGCTGGATCCACACATCCATGGATCACCACGGTCCAAAAATAGCATATATAGGACAAAGTGTCACTCGATCCGCGCTGCTGCCAAAGAAGACCAGAAGACTGGAGTATCTGGATGAAGGTGTATTTTTAATCCGACGTGTTTCGGAGCCAATACCCAGCTCCTTCCTCAGGGATAATCAATGATTGAGCGACACTTAGTCCTATATTTTCTACCAGAAGTTCTTCGACAGTTACAGCTTCACCATCATTATATCATTTTGATAGAATCTCTACCCATTTATTCTAAACATTTCTAATAGACTATAGTTTATCTTTAACTTTTCTTTCATTTCGATCTGTTTTATTATCAAACCTCAGTACTCAAGAAACCTCATGAAACCTTTCAAGAGACATTGTAGCTTTAAATATGTAGCGAATGGTTTCGGAATTCCACAGTCTTTTAGTTGCTTCACTATAAGATTTGAATACTCCTGCTAAAAGAAGTGAACCAATATAAGCATTTAGAGCTGTCACATCTATTTTTCCATTTATCACCATAAACTTGGTGTCCCTCAATGTTTGTCATTTGTATTATGATATTTAGGATAGTCATATTTAGGAACAATGCAAATGCTGATCCTATATCAGATATTCTTGATATAGCGTAACTAGTAGCATTTATGATATTTTCAGAGGAAAACGTGCCAGTTTGCAGACAGGCACTGATGTGACAGACGATGTTGTTTCTTTTGTATAATGGACATTGACTGATACACTATGCTATGGTTTGTTTATAAACACTCTGACGTCATATAGGGTCCTCCCTGATTACTGACGTCATTTCAATCACAGCCGCATCATCTTTTGGCGCCTTTTGAATGTTAAATATCGGTTGATGTCAGTATGATGTTGATGTTCCCTGAGGAAGGAGCTCGGTTTGTGGCTCCGAAACGCGTAGGACAATAAAAGCGTAAGTCGATCCAGACATCCCTGTGTCCTGGTTCCTTCGTTTCTGGAGCAGCAGCGCAAACAGTGAGGCACTTCGTCCAAAGAGATCTATATTGGGGCCCTAAAACAGGCCCTGTTCAAATCTGTACTCAATGCTCATCCATGCAATCAATATATCACATCAGTGAGACTACACCCCCTCCTAGAAAAACATTTAGTCTACCCAAGCCTAAGGGTACCTTTAGACGGGCACGCATTAGCTTACATCATGACACAGTAATCAAAAAATGGCTTTAGAATATGCAATCTAAAGAGCAGAATTGAAAAATTTGAGAAGAAAAGCATTCCTTATATGCAACATACCTGTAAAGATGTGTATTCACAGCTCAGTGTCTTCTCTCTCAGGATTGAAAGTGAAACTACTTGTGTCCTCTCTCACAGGATTGAAAGAGAAATGACTGGATGAGTACTTGCTCACTGATAAGAACAGTGAAACCTACACCCTTTTGAATAATGAGATGAAGTACACAGGAAAACAAATACATTTTGCAGGCAGAAATAATTAGTGACCTGTTGAACAGTATAACATTTTATCGGGTCATATAGACCCAAACAGTACAAGTATAACAATCAACGTGTAGCAAAAAGTAAACAAAGAAACAAAAAAAGAACGACATTCATAGTCAGAAACCCTCAACTGAGGAGAAGTTAATTAATCACAAGTTTCAGATCCGCATAATAAATAATCTGGAGGGTCTCAAATTTAATTTTGGGTCATACGGACCCAAACAGAACAGCAGGATTAAGACAGATTCCTGAAATGCGACTTTTAACATTTTTTGTCTCTTCTCTCTCCATTCTCCAAATGGAGTAAGGATTTTGGAGGGTTTCAATTTGGCACATTTTTGTAACTTTTAAAGAATTAGTGACTTTTGGGGCGGAACAGTCTCCACAATTGACTAAAGTTAAAAATTAGAGCATTATTTATTCACAACTGGACTGTGTTGCTCATTTTGATGAATTGGTCGCAAAAAATGTTAGCAAATACCATATAAGCATGCTGAGCTGGAAAAGAAAGGCGCAATGTAGGATATACCTGTGTGGAACAGTTTGTAAGTTGTGAGTTATGGTTTGCTCACCTTTTTTGGTTGTGGAAGTCACACCAACTTTAAAGACCTGTGATATCTGCTTGATATCCCGACGATGACAATCTGCAGCAGTATCCCTCTTTGCAGCAAATACCATATGACAGTTGCTTGAATAAGACCCTAAATCTGTTATTGTAATTCATTTTATTTTATACATAGTTCACTGTGCAGTATAATTAACATAATATCTTTATTCTGCTGCCTACAATGATTACAATTTATATATTTTCATGTTTTCCTACTTTTTTACAAAAGATATCACTTTTTCTGGTTGTCATACATCCCTAAGTTATTTATTTTTTCATGTACAGTGCATAATCTAACAAATCATTATTTGACTGTCATCTTTAGATTTAGCTTATGTTTGAATATGACTAAATCAACAATATAACAGACATAGTGGCCATTTTGAGGCCTGCGGGTGCTATAACAACACATTAGTAACCAATGATAACACTTTGATGATGCTGATCGGCGTACAAAGTGAAAGATTTCCCTCTGTCATGTCAATCTCCTTACAAGCCACTGTTACTGTTAATATATTAAAATGATGGGTTATGAGCTAAGTTCTGTCCCATGAAATCCCTGAGACGTAACTTTTGGGAAATCCCTTAAAATCTGGACGTTTCTGCTAATTTGCAAGTAGAAGCTCAATTGCTTCATGCAAATACTTTATGTGCACATTTACAGAACTATAGAATTAGCCTCTTCAGGGAGGAAAATATGTCTGGCAGCGGCTTTTTATAGAGCACACAAGAGTACTTGAACAAGGGAGAGTTGGAAGAGATAGTTGAGGTCAAACCATCATTCTGCAGACAGATATCTAAAATGTATCGGGGCCTTTAATTTCCCTGCACTAACTTGGTGCTTTTCAAAAGGGAAAACTTTAGCAGTTAGATTATGTGTCAGATGGTTACATGTGTCTGCAAAGATTCTGCTTTAACGTCTCACCTTAAAGGAGTTGTGCCACATACAATTTTACTTTTTAATTAATAGATCTCAGAATAAAAACAAGTTCCACAACTTGATGCATTTAAAAAAAAGTTTCTATCCTGATATATTCTTATGAATGTGCCCTTGTGTAATGGATGTTACCAACCATGCAAGAACTGGTCAGATATACCACAGCACCTTGGTAGGGGAGGAAGTAAAAGAGTATACAGACATTACAGCTGAGGATCACAGCTGATTCTTTCTCTGATGTAAAACAAGCTTTTAAACAGGCTAATAAATGTCTTTTATTACAAACAGAATCAGATGTGATCCCGGCTGTAATATCTGTATACTCTTCTTTTGCTTATTCCCCTGCTAAGGAGCTGTGGCATATCTGACCTGTTCCTGCAAAAAAAATTCTGAAAAAATTTTACACATGCACTATACTGAAGAATTAAGTATGATAATAATTTTTATGTAAGTCACATTAACTGGGGACAAACTGCATGCTGAGCATTTTGTATGGGGACAGAGATCTAGGTGTTTGCATACTTTAATTTTAGTGAAGAGCAGGTGGTAAGTGTATTATTTATATTCCCTGACAGCCTGTCAAGCAATAATTTTGGCTGTTAACACTGGTCATGGGCATTGAGAAGTTAATGCAATGATCACAGAAAGCATCTTTGTGCCACAATATTTTTTTTTTGCTGCTTGTTAAATAAGTATGTAAGTAAAAAGATGCACAGCTGCAAAAATCTGTGATGAATTTATAATGCTGAGGAAGTGAGCTAAAGCCAAAAGATTATTTACAGGCATTTGCATTTGGATTAACTACAAGGATTCAGTGATTTCCATGCACATCTTGATATCAATTGTGAAATCATACCTGGAGCCTTAAGTGAACAATGCACATTTTTCTTTTAAAAATGTCTTAATTAATCAGAAGTTTAAACAAAAAGGTTTAATTAATCAGGAAACAATAACGTTACTGTGGTGTGAATAAGTGTTTGCCCCTTCCTGATTTCTTATTTTTTTGCATTGTTATTACACTTAAATGTTTCAGATTAAACAAGGTCAGATGTTTAAGATCGTACAAATATATGAGGGTACAATACAGAGACCTTTCTAATGATCTTTTTACTCTTAGGCCTGAGAAAGGGGGCATCCTCCATGTCTGAAGGAAAGAAGGTTTAATCATAATCACAGACGCGGATTCTTTACTGTAAGAGCAGTGAGACTATGGAACTCTCTGCCACATGATGTTGTGTTGAGTGATTCTCTTCTAACATTTAGGAAGAGCCTGAATGCCTGTCTTAAAAACTATAATATTACCGGTTATATATACTAGGGCGTTGATTCGGGGAACTAGTCTGATTGCTGTATGTGGAGTCAGGAAGGATTTTATCTTCCCAATGTGGAGTTTAATGTTGCCACATGTTTTTTTTTTTGCCTTCCTCTGGATCAACATGTTAGGCTTTGGGTTAAACTAGATGGACTTAAAGTCTACCTTTAACCTTAAAAACAATATTACTATCTATGTTACATTCCATTAGCAGCAACAACTACAATTATGCATTTGCTATAACTGGCAATGAGTTTTTTACAATTCTTTGGTGGAATTTTGGCCCATTCAGCTTTAAAGGTACCTTTACACGCCGCTACAACAGGATGGATACAATCCGCTACTTCACGTGCACGAGCACGCTCAAACGGTTACAAACGGTAAACGCACCTCCTTTACACGCCGCCACAAGGTGCGCTACGCTACGCTATATCTGTAACTAGCTACATCGTCGGGTGTCTCAAGTAGCCATCTGTAGCTCATCGTACCTCATTTACACACCGCTACAACAAGCTAATATGGGCGGACCTGGTGCAGCAGGGACAGCACATAGGCGTGCTACAATTGTGGATTACGAGACGTCCGTACGCTGATAGGACAAAGCAATAACATCTTGATTGGGCAGGCATCGCAGGAGGCTGATTAATACTTGACGCTCGAGCAATTGTGTAGTGTGACTGGTCAGCTCCTTAAAAATATGCCTCCCTATGCAGCGACTACCAATCGTCATGCAGGAGCTTCCTCCAATGATCGCTGAAGGGGCGCAGTAACCCGGAGCCTGGGTGACGCCTTAGCTACATTGCAGCTACATCGCCGGGTGTCCTGAGTTCCCTTCTGTAGCTTCTTTACACGCCGATACAGCTCGCTGCAATCGGCTTTGTAGCCATCTGTTTTCGAGCAGTGCTCAGAAACAGATTTATCTGTTGCCGGCTGTCACGTCCCGTCTTCACACGCCGCTACTACGGGCTATATTGGCGCTACAAGCTACATTTGTAGCCTGTAGCGGGTTGTATCCATCCTGTTGTAGCGGCGTGTAAAGGTACCTTAAGCGTTTCGAAACATGAATCGCCCATTAAAGTCCATGACACAGCATCTCTATTGGATTACAGTTAGAACTTTAACTAGGCCACTCCAAAGACTTAATTTAGTTTTTATTAAGTCATTCAGAGATTAATTTGCTGGTGTGGTTTGGGATCATTGTCATGCCGCATAACCTAAGTTTGCTTAAGCTTGAGGTTACAAGCAGGTGGCCGAACATTCTCCTTATGGATTTTTTTGTAGACCGCATAATTCATGGTTCCAATTACCACAGCAATTCTTCCATGTTCTAAAGCAGAAAAATGGCCCCAGACCTTTCACACCACCACCACCATTTTTTACTATTGGTATGATGTTCCTTTACTGAAATGCTGTATTACTTTAACTCCAGATAAAATGGGATATTTGTTTTCCAAAAAGTTTAACTTTTTTCTTGTAAGTCCACAGAGTATTGTCCCAAAACTCTTGGGGATTATCAAGATATTTTCTGGCAAAATTAAAACGAGCCTTTATGTTAGTGGTTTTCGTCTTGGACCTCTGCTTGGGATGCCCAGTTTCTTTCTTATGGTTGAGTCATGAAAACTAACATTAACTGAGACAAGTAAGGCCTGCAGATCTCTGGATTTTGTTGTGGTGTCTTTTGTGATCTCTTGGATAAGTTGTTGCTGCACATTTGGTGTAATTTTAGTCGGTCAGCTAGTCCTGAGAAGGTTATATAGAATAAAGAAATTTCCCGGCACTCACAGCTTCAATCAGGTCTTTGCCTCTTTATTTTGTTCTCCTCACTGAACATTTCAGTCTCACTCAGGCTTTCCATAGCAATCAATAATCAACATAGCATTTAAATATAAAAACAACAGGAAATTACATTAACATGTTTAACATGAATGAATATTCAACAATATCATGTAATGAAAAAAACATAATTGATGCAGTATTCATTGCAAAACCATACCAAAAACTTATAAACATAGTATACTATTTCACAACAGTGTAAAATTTTCAAAATTATAAAAATAATTCAGAAAGAAAATATACATATAATCAATGCATATCATAGTAATGGTAGCTGAGCTACAAATAGACACGATCAAACTTGCAAAATATTAAATGCCCAATTTCCATCAGTTTTATCTTATTTTGTTCTCCTTTTTGTTTTTCTTTTTTCAACTTTTTCATTAGCAAGCGACTAATAATCCAGTGCAACATTCAGCCATATCCTCCACCATGATGGCTGGCGGCAGTCTGAAACATAGAAAAGTCCAGTTTTAATAATCACAATAAATAACACATTTTTCAATGTTAATAATTTATATAAATATACATCTCTTATACAAAAACCATGAATTTATTTTATTTTACACACAAAAATATTTATGAAAATAGAGTTCTAAAAGGTAAAAGTAGCAGGGATGAAAAATGGTCTATCCCTTTAAATAAGTCTATATAACTCGTACTCGTGGTTCAAGCCTTATGGATGTAATGGATCCAAAAGGCTTCTCGCTGTAGTTACGTTTTTTTCATACCCCCCACCCTCTCCTTGGGGGCTCAATTTTTTCTACTACTTGAAATCTTAATTGAGAAATAGAGTGTTTCATCTTATTGAAGTGACTGGGAAGGGGAAGCAACTAGTGATGGGCGAATCCTAAATTACTCGGAATCGCTTGACTCTAGCGAGTCCGAGCCCAGGACTCGCTACTCGTTGCGAGTCTAGCGAGTCCAATGTTAATGAATGGGGAAGCGAGTAATAGCGAGTAGTGTGAGATTTACAAATCGCAGATGTGTCTCGGAAGCTTCAGCCTGAAGCAATCCTAGTTTTGTCATTTATTTGCATTGCTCGTTTACTTTGTAAGTAATCGCTGACTCGCACAGATAAGAGTCCTGTCTCCTCTGTGCTGGCTGCCAGCTCCAGGGTCCTAGAGCCTGCCTGCTGCCTGATGTAGCAGTGCTGAGATTGTTCTCAGTCTGCTCATTCCCTGTGTACAGACATGAATGTCTGTGCACAGAGATGATGTAGCAGAGCTGAGATTGTTCTCAGTCTGCTCATTCCCTGTGCATAGAGATCTATATCTATACACAGGGGATGTAGCAGAGAGGACATCGCGTTTTGGACTGCGTCGGACGGAAGAGGATTTTTTTAATTAAAGATGGAGTCCCTAATGGCTTTTTTTTTATTTCTAATAAAAAATTTTCTTTGTGTTGTGTTTTTTTTAAAACAATTTAATAGAAATTCATGGCGGTCATGTCTAATATTGGCGTGACCACCATAAATTTCGGGCTTAGGGCCAGCTGATAATACAAAGCTGGCCCTAACCTCTTTATTACCCAGCGTGCCACCGCTACCAGGGCCGCTGGAAGAGCGGGGTTCAGCGTCAGAGGATGGCGCTTCAATGAACGCGCCATCTTCTGGGGCGGCTGCGGGCTGCAATTTGCAGCGGGGGGTGCCCAGAAAGCTTGGGCATCCCTGCGCTGCGGATTCCAGCCCCCAGCTGCTTAGCTGTACCTGGCTAGACATAGAAATTGCGCGGAGCCCCACGCATTTTTTTTAAATTATTTCATGAACTTCTGAGATTCTGACTCTGACTCCGAGACTCTGACTCTGAGACTCTGACTCTGAAATTCATTAAATAATTTTAAAAAAATGCGTGGGGCTCCGCGCAATTTCTATGTCTAGCCAGGTACAGCTAAGCAGCTGAGGGCTGGAATCCGCAGCGCAGGGATGCCCAAGCTTTCTGGGCACCCCCCGCTGCAAATTGCAGCCCGCAGCCGCCCCAGAAGATGGCGCGTTCATTGAAGCGCCATCCTCTGGCGCTGAACCCCTCTCTTCCAGCGGCCCTGGTGGCGGTAGCACGCTGGGTAATAAAGGGGTTAATACCAGCTTTGTTATACAAGCTGGTATTAAGCCCGAGATTCTTAATGTCAGGCCACGTTTGACCCAGCCACTAAGAATCTCCAATAAAGGGTTAAAAAAACACAGAGAAAATTTTTTATTTGAAATAAAAAAAAAAGCCATTAGGGACTCCATCTTTAATTAAAAAAATCCTCTTCCGTCCGACGTAGTCCAAAACGCGATGTCCTCTCTGCTACATGCACAGGGAATGAGCAGACTGAGAATAATCTCAGCACTGCTACATCATCTCTGTGAGCAGGCAGGTTCTAGGACCCTGGAGCTGCACAGAGAAGACAGCTGGACTCGGCTCGCAAAGAAACAGCAGTTACTTTGCGAGTTTCCCTGCTATCACTGGCACAGTAGCCAGTGATTACTCGCACGAGTCCAATGCAAACAATGGCAATCCTAGTTTTGTCAGCGTTTCTGACAAAACTAGGATTGATATTGATTTGCATTGGACTCGTGCGAGTCATCACTGGGAAATCCGCCGAGTAGCGAGTCCTGCGAGTCCCTTACTACTCGCCGAGTAACGAGTCCTAGCGAGTAGATTCGCCCATCCCTAGAAGCAACAAATTATTGCATCTAATATTAGATAATGTCTCCACATGCTGCTGAGTTTCCCCAACATATAGGAGCCTGCACGGACACTTAACGACATACTAATGCCAGATGTTTGACATGTGAAATAACCTTTTTCTTTTATAACTTTTTCCCATATGAGTATGCAATATAGAGTCACCTTTAATAACACTGTGGCACTGGGCACATCTTAAACAAGGGAATGTTCCGTTTTTTTGATTAGATAAAAAAGTCTGTTTGGTATGTTTCAACGTACTACCGAAATCTACCCTTAACATATGTCTCAAAGTTGGTAACTTTTTATTACAAAAGAGTGAAACTTCCGAAAAGAGGACTATATCTGGATATGAATCTTGCAAAATCCGCCAGTGATTTTTAAGAATGGCATCTATTTTAGTATTAATAGGGCTATAATGTCATACAAACGTAATCTGGTTATCTACTTTTTTATTATACACAGTGATGTTACCTGCGGATTCTCTCGCTTCTTTCAACACATATTCAGGGTAACCTCTATAAAATTTTGTTGCATCTCATTAAGTCTAGTTTCATATCTAGATGGATTTGACATGATCCTTTTCACCTATATGAACTGGGATTTTGGAATTGCCTTTTTAATAGTAAATAGGCAAAATGAAGAACACTATTTCTATCGGTGAGTTTTCTATAGATGTCGGTAGTCAAAGTACTATCAGAAACTTTCCTCACCATCGCATCTAAAAAATTAATTTCCTTTAAATTACCAGAAACTGTGAATTTTAATTAATCTAATATGTTATTTAAATCTGTGACGAATTTCATAAGGAGTTCATGCGAACCCCTCATATGGAAAAAACATCGTCCAGAAATCTCAACCATGTTATAGCATGTTTCTTGTAAAGCTCATGTGTATATACAAAATGTTTTTCAAAATATGACATGTAAATAATTGCATATGTGGGGCCACAGGTGCCCCCTTGACCGAATCCCATTTCTGCATATAGAAATCATTGCCGAATAAAAAGAAAAAATATTATTCAAAATCAAATCAAGTGCTTCTGCAATAAAATCAGTTTTTTCAAGATCAAAAGTGTTTTCCTCCAAGATCCATAGACAACTCTAATGCCCTTAGTGTGTACAATAGACGTGTAAAGACTAACAATATCAATACTGACAAGCCATGTTGCAGTATCAAGATTTTTAACTCTTTCAATTTGCCGCAAGCAGTCAAAAGTGTCAAGCAGGAACGAGTCAGTCTGTCTTACAAAAGGACTCAAAAACTTTTCACTCACCACTGAAAGTAGTGACAAAACTGAATTTGTCGAAACCACTATGGGGCGACAGGGGCAATCGACTAGTGTCTTATGTACCTTGGGCAGCACTTCTTTTTGTATTTAAATGTTATTATTAATTAATTGGCTACTGCTGTGTAAAACACGGTTTTGAAGATTAGGATGGGGTCAGCACCACCTTGCAGCGTCTCCCATACAGCCTGGGGAGATTTCACCGCTGCCTGCAAGCTTTCAGCCCTTGGCTATGGAGGATGATGAGGAGGGTCCTCCCTGCTGCACCGCTCTGCACGCTCTGGTGCTCACTCCCAAAAGTCCGATACGTCACATCCAGTTTTGTATTATAGGAGAAGAAAAAGAAGTCGCACTCAGAGCTTCTATAAACAGCGGTTCTTTATTGTGCTTCAGTGCACACAGCAGGTGGTGGCATGTGGGTGGGAGGACGGGGGGCACGACGTTTCGCGCCGTATAAGGCGCTTCAGCAGGTTAGTCCTGCTGAAGCGCCTTATACGGCGCAAAACGTCGTGCCCCCCGTCCTCCCACCCGCATGCCACCACCTGCTGTGTGCACTGAAGCACAATAAAGAACCGCTGTTTATAGAAGCTCTGAGTGCGACTTCTTTTTCTTCTCCTATAATACAAAACTACTGCTGTGTAAAGCCTCAATCAGGCTGAAATGTTTAGTGTGGAGGGAAAAGAAAGAGGCAAAGACTTGATTGAAACTGTAAGTGCTGGGAGATTTCTTTATTTTATGTATTTCCATTCCACGGGCACCACAGGTACTGGGAAGAGTTCACTTCACCTGTTAGAGTCGTGAGAAGGTTCACCACTGTTGCATGCTTTTGACATTTGTAGACAATGTCCCTCATTGTTGCTCGCTGGAGTCCCACAGCTTTAGAAATGTCTTTATAACCCTTTCCAGACTGATAGATCTCAATTACTTTGTTTTTCATTTGTTCCTGAGTTTCTTTGAATCACTGCATGATGTCTAGCTTTTGAGGATCTTTTTTTCTATTTCACTTTGTCAGGAAGGTCCTATTTAAGTGATGTGCTATTTGAGAACAAGTGTGATAGCAATCAGTGGTTTCCAGCCACTTTGTTCTTGACACATGTGTTCACTCAGGATTCTGGTGAGGCATCATCCCACATTTCCTTTCCTATGCACTGTATGTGACAGCAATCAAATATGTGTGTGGCTAGGGAAATTGAACTCACCTTCCAAAAGATGTGATAAACCACAGCTGTTAATCTATGTTTAAAGATGGGGGGTCACTTTTTCACACAGGGCCCTGTAGGTTTGAATTTTGTTTTCCCTTAAAAATGAAGATCTGCATTTAAACAACTGCATTTTGTTTACTTGCATTACCTTTGTCTAATTTTTACATTTGGTTGGTAATGTGAAACATGTCAGTGTGACAAACATGCAATAGAATAAGAAATTAGAAAGGGGGTGTCTAGTAGCTGCTTCTCAGCACATGACTTGGGGTGCACCTACAAAGGTTACCTAATCTCCTCTCACTAAATTCAGCACTCAACCTCTGCTCTAGACTGTGAAGTGAGCATAAATCACACTCCACACCCCACCCCAGTTACACAACACGATGCCACCACTCATTAAACATATGGTGTGATGATCCCCAAAATAGACTATTGCCTGACAATCAACAGGGTAACACACAATCTGTAAGGCTATGTATTCTTTAGCGCATACAAGGATCAGACTTAAAGTTTTAAGTTTTAATATAAAAACTACTGTGCTTAGAATAAAAGATATAACAATAAAAATAAAAAAGACACAGATATGCAAAACAAATCTGCATAAAACAAAATAAGTGAAAAGCAGAAATACCTAACTTTCAGTCTAAAGTTATCTTTTGTATCCTTAGGGGAAGGAGAAATAAAATATGGATCACATCAACATTTAGCTGATCCCCCAACTGTGCACCACTTTCTTTTTGTGTCACCTAATTTATATATTCTGCTTTTGGCTCAGGTTACCAGGACAGCCTTATTTTTATATTCTAAGCTCAGGTTTGTGACTGGACCATTGCTAAGTAGAAGAAGTACGAAGTGGGGCCTGAGGAAGAGACCTAAGAGAAGGCCAAGGTATAATAGACAGAAAACTCAGTTTCTCATGTGTATCATTCCCATCAGAGGCCTTAGAGCAATGCCATGTGGGACCCCTACCGCTTCTAATCAACTATCTGGCATGGCATTAACCACCTCAAGTCCTGTCTCCTTTATTGAGAAGGAGATGTATTAGAAATGTATTAGAAGTGGCTGGAGCAGCTTCGGGCACAGCAACATCTCCAATCAGGCTAAAGGACCTGTGGTGACGTGCGTTCCAGTGACGCCTGCCCGCTAGGGATGGGCGAATCTACTCGCTAGGACTCGTTACTCTGCAAGTAATAGTGGAATCGCAGGACTCGGTACTCTGCGAGTTTCCAAGCTATTACTCGCACAGTAACAAGTCCATCATCCCTCCGCCCCCCCGCAGCCTCCCCACCCGATCCTAAGTTAGGACCGGGCGGGGGCAGCAGAAGCAGGGCCTCAGGACTCAGACGGGGAAGCCGGCGGTGAAATTTGCTCACTGCCGCTTCCCTCACTGAGTCCTGACCAGGGGTGGGCTTGGGGGGGGGCCGTATTTCTGTAACCAGCTGGATCCAGCAGGCAGTGACGGGCTGCCCCCAACCCCCAGGTGCCTATTTGTACCTGGCCAGACACAAGAATATAGGTTAGCTCCCTTTTTTTATTATTTCATGAATTTCATGAAATAATAAAAAAAAATGCGTGGGGCTCCGCGCAATTTCTATGTCCAGCCAGGTACAGCTAAGCAGCTGGGGGCTGTAATCCGCAGAGCAGGGAAGCCCAAGCTTTCTGGGCACCCCCGCTGCAAATTGCAGCCCGCAGCCACCCCAGAAGATGGCGCGTTCATTGAAGCGCCATCCTCTGGCGCTGAACCCCACTCTTCCAGTGGCCCTGGTGGCGGGTGGCTCACTGGGTAATAAAGGGTTAGGGCCAGCTTTGTATTATCAGCTGGCCCTAAGCCCGAAATTTATGGCGGTCACGCCAATCTAAGACATGACCGCCATGCATTTCCAGTAATCAATAGAAAAAAAAAACACAACACAGAGAAAAATAATTTTATTAGAAATAAAACAGAACACAATTAGGGACTCTATCTTTATTTAAAAAATCCTCTTCCGTCCGACGTAGTCCAAAACACAATCTCAGCTCTGCTACATCCCTGTGCATAGACACACAGGGATGTAGCAGAGCTGAGAACTGAATAAACAGTCAGGGTTCAGCTAAGATCATTATGACCTGAGCTGAAGCCTGCTGTCAGCCCGACGCTCTCTGCCTCCGGAGATTCCCGAGCGGTGATGGAAGTTAATTTATTCACTGCTTCTCACACCGCTGGGGAATCTCCGCAGGCAGCAGCAGAAAGACTCAGGGAGCGAGTCTGTGGCCGGCGCCAGCGGAGGCAGCGGTAAGTAGCCGGCCGGTCCGGTGCACCCCCCCTCTCCCCCCTCCCCCCCCTCTCTCCTCCCCTCCCCCCTGGTTAAATCCATTTTTTTTTTTACTATTCTTTAAAAGCCAGCGGCTTTTTGCCGCTGGCTTTAAAAGAATAACATGGGGAATTGCAGGTTTGTCCTCTGCTGCCAGACACCTTATAGGGTCCAGCAGCAGAGGAATCGCTGCAATACTCGTTCCCCTTTCATTTACATTGGACTCACTAGACTCGCAACGAGTAGCGAGTCCTGGACTCAGACTCGACAGAGTCTAGCGAGTCCGAGTAGTTTAGGATTCGCCCACCCCTACTGCCCGCGGTTACATGATTGGGTTCCCGTGATTGCACCAGGAAGAGCTGCACGGCACAAATCTCTGAGTCTCCTCACCTCCACGCTCAAACTGGGGTTCTGTAGGGGTGCACAACCCCAAGAGGTGTGTTGCCCTTTAGCTCAAACATAATTTTAACCCCCTAGACCACCAGGTCCTGCTCTTGTGCGCTCCCTGTTTTTCTTCCTTATTGTGAAGCAAGGTGGTGGCATTATTGCAGGATAAGGAGTTTAGCTTCATAGTGGGAGAAGGCACAGGGTATCGGTGCTAGGTTAACTGGTCCACCCTCTGGCATGACTATCCTCCCAAAAGACTTCATAAAGGTGTGGGGCAGCAAGTGTAGTTTGCAGTTTATGTATGTCGGGTTGCCACCGCTAGCCAATTTGAGAAGTGGCAGGAGTAAACCTACTAGAGAGGATGTGGCATTGAGTGAAAGGAAGGACTCAAGCAGTGGTAAAAAAAGTGGTATACAGTTTCTACTTCAAAATCTTCTTTCTAGCGATGGAGAACTTACAAAGTTTTTCCTATTTTTATACTGTGCCGAAGTGCCATCCGAGAAGTACCGTAGTAGATTTTGCTAAAACTTGGTAGGATATCAGTTTCTATCACTGAAATCAATTATTTTTTTAAACACATGAACAATTATTGAATCATGAAGCAAGCACTGTGCAAGTGTTCTCACACACATCTTTGGCTGCAGAACCTCCACTTGTTTACCCGCCACAGTCAAGATGAGTGAGAGACTGCCAGCTCTTATGGAAGTGGACATGCCTGCTATATTTTACCGATCTCTGACAACAAGCACACCTCATCTTTTTCAATCCATCATATCATCTCCGCCTGCACCTCCTTCACAGCCCACCAGTTTTGTACTCACTTTTGTACCCTGTCTCAGCACAGCAGCCAGCCCTCGGTCCAGCATATGTTGTCATATTAAAAATTATTTACTTAAAGCTTAAACTTCACCATATCCAATCTGTTGGCCACATAAATGCTGCCTTTCTATTTGGAGGATACAGATGGTTTTCGAAAGCTTATAGTTGTCGCAGTACCCCAGTACCAGTTGCAAAGTAGTCATTAACTCATTACTTCTCTAATAAAGCTCTACTTGAGATACACCAGCATTTCTCAGACAATCTCACATGTTCCTTGAAAAACTCAGTATCTGACAGGGTGCATTACACCACTGTCACCTGGATAAGTAAGAATGGCTAAGGGCGCTACATCTTGCTGACTGGACACTGGTTGACTTTGGTGGCTGTTGGGGCAGGCTGGGAAGGGGCTGCTTCACAAGTCTTGAAATCGCCAAGGCTTGTGGGACAAACCTCTGTATCCCTCCACTGCATCTGCCACTTCCTTCACTGCTTCTGCCTCCTCCACCCCTTTTAGGGCCTTCGCCACTGCCCTCAACAATGTCTCCATTAATGTTCCAACAATGCCAAGAGAGTCCTCCCACCTCTGTACTGCACAGTCAAGGCTCACCACAATTAGGCAATGTTGAAATGAAAATTCATTGGAGAACGCATGTCACAAAGCTACAGAGTTGTGGACAGCTATCCATGTCGAGTTTGAGTAATGGCTGTCTCCACTGAACCTGGAGCCAGGGAAGGTCATGTGCGATAATGGTGTGATCCTGGTGGCCTACCCTACGCTAGGGCAACCTTACACCTGTGCCTTGCATGACTCACGTCCTCAACGTGGTTGTACAGGAATTTCTAGGTTAGTCTGTATGTGCTGTGGCAAAAGACACAGTCACTGTGTGCTCACTTTTGCTGTTCGCATTCAGCCGCTCATTGACTTGCATCACTGTGATATGTTGACTTGATATACGATGTGCTAACACACTGTAATTCCACTCTGCACATATTGCAGAAGACTGTGGCAGCAGCAATATGTCCTGGTACAGTATGTCATGATGTATAAACTGGGCCAATGCTGTTCAGTCATGGGGCAAACAACGCATGTGGAAAGGGCGCAGATAAAGGACCTCTGCACTCTTCTGCACAGTTTCCAAATGTCTACTAAAAGGATTAGCGCTGACCATGTCAGCATCAGCATAACTATTCCGGTCATCTACATGCTGAAGCACACTTTAAACTATGTGCAGGAGAAAGGGGTGGCCACAGAGGAAAAGCAGAAAGCAGAGGAGGACATGGAAGGGATATCAATACCTCTAATTTCACACAGGTGGTTGACATGTGATTATTGAATACAGCGATCGAGGGAAGTTCATGGCACCAAACTCTTAGCGAAGATGCAGGAGCCTAAGAATAAATGGAGGAGAAAGAGGTGATGGGCACATAACAGTCAGGAGATGAAGAATATATTGATTCCCTCTCTGTTTTCTGGGGTGGTTTGGAGAGGACTGAGAAAGCAAGATTGAGTGGTACCCCACCACTAACACACCATGGACTTGGACCTAATGGAAGTGCCTGACACATGAACGCCTACTTGCTGCACTACCAGCAACATGATGCCCATATTTTTATGATTAGAGATAGAGCTGACTACTGTGTTGCCACTCTGTTAGATCCATGGTACAAGAATAAATGTTGTCAGATGGTCCCCTACCTGGAACGGGACATGCGTGTGCTGGAGTATCAAAACAAGCTTGTACATAATCTTAAAAGTGGTTATCCCCAAGACAGCAGTGATGCACAGACTGTGCATCGCAGTTATAGACTTCCAACCACAAGAACGCCAAGTTGTCATTGCAGAAACATTAGCAGCTGTTTAAGTGGAAGAAGCAATTTTTGTGATTTGTGGTACACATTTTTAGACCATCCCATGAATCAGCAGAACAGAGTACAAGTATGACACATAGTGAATGGCTGGAGAGGATGTTGCAGGGGACTCAATATTTATGTCATATGGTGGAGTTTGAACTGTTTTGCTTTTTGGGCTTCAAAAATGGAAAACTGGTCTGAGCTCACCAGTCACGCCTTGGAGATTTTGTCCTGCCTGGCAGTAAGCGTTCTCCCAGACAGAACATGTCTACAGCGCTGCTACTAGTATCCTGATGGATAAACGCTTATAGCTGTCCCCTGAAAGTGTAGATCGCCTAACTTTCAACAAGATGAACAAGTCATGGATCTCCAATAACTTTACAACCCCAGTCGCAGACTGGGCAGATTAGGTGTATATTTTTCAGTGTGCTACATTGCTCTCACCATTATTACAGTCTTTGACAACTTTGTCTTGGCTTCTATGGCTGCTGTTAGTTTTAGCTTTTTCATGTATGAATCACCTAATATTCCTCCAATTCCTCCTCTTTCCTCATGAGTCATGACAAGCCAAATTGTTTGTAAATGGACTTTCTTATTTGGGTCTACTTTTGTGTGTTGCCTGTAGTGGCAAGGGTCTCAGAGCACCAGGCCTAAACCTGTCACCCATCCATCTATAACTGATCAATGTTTAAGGTAGAAATACTGGGCAAGGCTTTGTCCCAGATCCTGTCCTTTGCATGAATGTTGAGTTATTAAATTATTTGTACTCTGGGGCAATTCATGCCGCTGTACTGGAGTCTGCCCCAATTTTTTTGACATGTGGAGACTTCAAGCTGGGTCTCCTTGTTGTATGTTGCTTGAATTTGGCAGGAGTTTCAGAGCACCACGCCTATATCTCTCACTCATGCACTTCTTAGTTATCAATGATAAAGGTAGAAATGCCGGGCCAGGCCTTGTTTCAGTCCCTGTCCCAGGCATCCATGCTGTGCTGCTGCACCATTATATTATCTTTTCTCTGGGGCACTTGATGCCACTTTAGTGGTGTCTGCTCATAATTTATTTAAATGTGGAAACTTCAAGTTGGGTCTCCATGTTTTGTTTTGCCTGTAGTTGCAGAGGTCTCAGAGCACCAGGTCTACACCTGTAACTCTTCCACCTGTTAATGATAAATGTTTAAGGTAGAAATTCTAAGCTAAGCCCTGTCTTAGGCCCTGTCCCATGTATCAATGGTGCACCATTATACTATTTGTTGTCTGTATCAATTGATGCCACTTTCCTGGTGTCTGCTCCTAATTTGGCGTAATGAAGATGGACACTCATAGTTGGATAAGCAGGCACACACCTTTCACTGATCTACCTCTCTTACTATCCTTAAATGTGTGTAGTCTATGAAGCTAATATTGGTGTCACCTGTGTGTGGCTGAGCAGAAAAACAGTTTGAACTGTTGTTTGTGGTATGAGGGCTCCCAGTCCACTAGGCCTACACCTGACACTCATCCACCTCAATATTTCTCATATTAGTAGTCTAGGAAGCTAATGGCTATGCCACAACCATGGGGATCCACTGTAAAATATGTTTGAGCTGTTTTGTAAATGTTTGGTCCACCCTGAAGGTGTAGACTATGCCTTATTTTTGCCCTCATTGAATTTAAATGGGTTCGGATAAGTTCATTTAACTGTTCGTCAAACTGTTTGGTGGAAGCGTGAAATTTACTGAACCAAATCAAACCTTGACAGGTTCGCTCATTTCTAGTTATGGGCAGTAGATTCCTTGATGGAGCATTGATCAACATATGAGGCTATTGGTTAAACTCTATGGACTTAAGTCTTCCTTCAACCTTAATATTTATGAAAATATGAAACTATAAAAAAATGCAATGGGAGAACACTGATATTTCATATGGTATATCCACTTACCATATAGCATTTTTTCCCCACTAGTCCCTCTCCAAGCAGAAATGTCAAGAAAAGTAATGTAATTAAATTCATAAAAAGGCTACATATCAATAGATGCTAAAGTCAGAGGCCATTTCTGCTGAACTTAAAAATATATAAGTAAGGGCATCCTAGGAGATAAACTTCTAATTAGAAATGGATTATATTTTGGAGAAAACTAAAGATGGGAAATCTCTTTTTTCAATTTTTTCAGTGCAATTTCAAGATAAATCTGTTCACTTAAAATTTAATGAGATAACGAAAATGTCATAGTTTGTTGCCTCAACAGCAGTTGTCGAGATCATGGCAAATTTTTGTAATTGCAAATACCATTCTGAAACTATTCAACTCAGTCACATCTTAAAATTTTTTTCTTAATTTTAAAAATATTGGAATCTGGGAGTCCTCTGTGGTTGATACTTTTTAATGGTTAACTGAAAAGATGGTAAGCATAGCAAGCTTTTGGGACACTATGGCCCCTTTGTCAGGCTGGTAATGACACAAATTCTGAAGACACATACATATATACATAAGCAGGGTTAGATGTTGTAGGAAATATGACAGGTGATGTAAAGCAGAGTCAGGCTAGGGAGCAGGAGAGGAGCTGGGAAAGTAAAGTCAAAATTCTAAGATAAGAGAAATCAATTGTATTATTGTTCTATAATTAGTTGCCTGAAGAGACCTCAAGTCTCCTCAGTGAGTTGTAGAAAGCCATAAATCAAAGCGAGACAGTTCATATAAGTGGTGTCAAAAGTTCATTGTCCTCTAACTTGAGTCTGTTGGAATCTGTGATATCCCCTAACCTCCTTTCATTTTATATAAAAATGCATGACTCTGTGATGTCCCCAAATGCCCTTTCATTTTGTATAAAAACGCATGAATCCATGAGAGACATTTATTCCTGTTTTGAATGTGTCAAAGGTCATTATCAACTTGTATTCCCAAATTCTTTTCTCTCTCTGAGATTTGAAGTTGCTTTTTAAAACGAGCAGACTAATATCAGTTTCACTGTGGTCATGGCTGCAAATATGCTTTGCTACAGGTAGATCCATATGCTTTTCTTTTATTGAGTGAGAATTCATTCTTGTTCTGAATTTTTGTCCAGTCTCCCCTATGTACATGCCACCTGTTGGACATTTGGTACTTATAATTAAATAACACCACATTGCTTGTGACGCAACTGAAGTTACCTGGGACCTTGTAGTCCTGATCTGTCCCAAGAATCCTTATCTTGTCCATTGTCATTATAGATGGACAGGTTTTGCACCTGTTCTAGTTGCAGGGAAAGGTTCCTGTTGCTGTTGGAGAGGACAGGGCGCTTCTGACAATTATGTTTTTTAGATTCAGAGGTTGTCTAAAACACAACAGTGGGGTATGTGAAAATATTAATTTTAGTCAGGGATCTTTTTGTAGGAGTGATTGCAGTTTCCGTTCAGCTCCTCTTAGAATCTCCAGACTTGGATGGTAGGTGACTACGAGAGGAACTCTGTTGTTTTCTTCTCTGGTTTTGTAATGTAGGAGATGATTCCTTGATATTCTGGTGGCTCTTGTAATCAGGTTCTTGATTGCTCTTAGATGGTAACCCTGGTTTTAAAAGGTCTTTCTGAGGTCCTTAAGGGAATTTTCTTTATCTGTAGGGTTAGAACATATTCGATTGTATCTGATGGCCTGGCTATACACAGTAGAGATTTTATGTGTTTTAGATGAAAACTGTCCCATCAGAGATATGTTGGACGGTCAATTGGCTTCTGGTACAGGGATGTCTCAATTTCATTGTTCTGTGGCTTAATGATGGTGTCCAGAAAGCTGATTTCAGTGCAGAAGTAGTTGAGTGTTACTTTGATGGTGGGACGAAACTGATTAATGTGTTCATGGAACGTCTTCAGCTGTTGTTCAAACTCTGTCCAGATGATTAAAATGTCATCAATATAAGAGACCTGGCCTACTACTTTAAGCTTGGTCATGAAAGATTTGCATATTGTGGTGCCATTTTGCTTCCTATTGCTGTGTCAGTCTCGTATAAATACAGTGCCTACAAGTAGTATTCAACCCCCTGCAGATTTAGGTGGTTTGATAAGATGCAAATAAGTTAGAGCCTTCAAACTGCAAACGAGAGTAGGATTTATTAACAGAAGCATAAATCTTGCAAACCAAAAAGTTATGTTGCTCAGTTGAATTTTAATAAATTTTAAACATAAAAGTGTGGGTCAATTATTATTCAACCCCTCAAACCACCAGCATTCTGTTTGGTCCCCCTAAAGTATTAAGAAGTAGTTCAGGCACAAAGAACAATGAGCTTCACATGTGTGGATTAATTATCTCTTTTGCCAGCCTTTTCTGACTATTTAAGACCCTCCCCAAACTTGTGAACAGCACTCATACATGGTCAACATGGGAAAGACAAAGGAGCATTCCAAGGCCATCAGAGACAAGATCGTGGCGGGTCACAAGGCTGGCAAGGGGTACAAAACCCTTTCCAAGGAGTTGGGCCTACCTGTCTCCACTGTTGGGAGCATCATTCGGAAGTGGAAGGCTTATAAAACTACTGTTAGCCTTCCACGGCCTGGACAGCCTTTGAAAGTTTCCTCCCGTGCCGAGGCCAGGCATGTCCGAAGAGTCAAGGCTAACCCAAGGACAACAAGGAAGGAGCTCCGGGAAGATCTCATGGCAGTGGGGACATTGGTTTCAGTCAATACCATAAGTAACGTACTCCACCGCAATGGTCTCTGTTCCAGACGAGCCCGTAAGGTACCTTTACTTTCAAAGCGTCATGTCAAGGCTCGTCTACAGTTTGCTCATGATCACTTGGAGGACTCTGAGACAGACTGGTTCAAGGTTCTATGGTCTGATGAGACCAAGATCGAGATCTTTGGTGCCAACCACACACGTGACGTTTGGAGACTGGATGGCACTGCATACGACCCCAAGAATACCATCCCTAAAGTCAAGCATGGTGGTGGCAGCATCATGCTGTGGGGCTGTTTCTCAGCCAAGGGGCTTGGCCATCTGGTCTGCATTCATGGGAAGATGGATAGCACGGCCTACCTGGAGATTTTGGCCAAGAACCTCCGCTCCTCCATCAAGGATCTTAAGATGGGTCGTAATTTCATCTTCCAACAAGACAACGACCCAAAGCACACAGCCAAGAAAACCAAGGCCTGGTTCAAGAGGGAAAAAATCAAGGTGATGGAGTGGCCTAGTCAGTCTCCTGACCTTAACCCAATTGAAAACTTGTGGAAGGAGCTCAAGATTAAAGTCCACATGAGACACCCAAAGAACCTAGATAACTTCGAGAAGATCTGCATGGAGGAGTGGGCCAGGATAACTCCAGAGACCTGTGCCGGCCTGATCAGGTCTTATAAAAGACGATTATTAGCTGTAATTGCAAACAAGGGTTATTCCACAAAATATTAAACCTAGGGGTTGAATAATAATTGACCCACACTTTTATGTTTAAAATTTATTAAAATTCAACTGAGCAACATAACTTTTTGGTTTGTAAGATTTATGCTTCTGTTAATAAATCCTACTCTCGTTTGCAGTTTGAAGGCTCTAACTTATTTGCATCTTATCAAACCACCTAAATCTGCAGGGGGTTGAATACTACTTGTAGGCACTGTATATATTGTCATTTCTTAAATTTAAGGTTTTACAAAGCTGAAGGTTACATTTATCAAGGGTACAATAAATTCTGGAACTGTGTTCCTCCAAAGGGAAAAGGTTTCTATCTGAAAGTTTTTTCCCAGCTATCCAAAAGAGATATTGGAGGAAATGCCTGCAACTGAAGAGGCAGAGTCTTCAAATCCAGAAATAGACATTCCCCTTTAGCGACTGCCACGTAATTCACTCAACAAATGGTAATGGTAATGTTTACCATTTTGTCATTTGTAATTAATATCTACATGTTACTGTCCTCATTATACAGTGCATCTATTAATATCTATATTTCTTAGATGACTGCATCTAGAATTTTTCTTTTTATGTCAATGGATATAAAATTTTAAATGAAATATTGTTAAAATTGTATACCTTGAAGGTAATTTTTTTTATAAACTTTAAGAAAATGGACTGTTTCATATGTAAAACGTTTCAAGATACTTTTGAAGAGCTGCCAAAATGTCAAGAAAATTATACTCAATTGAGAAGTAAACTTTCCCTTTTTTGTTCATGTAGAACAGAAAGCTATGTTCACCCACAGGCAGTCACAGCAAGCCAAAAAAATCTCTCCCATATGTAAGAAAAATTACTGCTGCCAATTCATTTTCTTATACTCTTACTTTGAAGAAGTCTTAGTGTCAACGTGATATTCTCGTAGCTTCAAAAATAACTTCAGCAGAAGAGAATGAAGAATGATCAGTGTGGCATTAGACGTGGAGCTAAAGACCCCAGCACATTAATGTGCAGCTTTCCTGTCTCTATAGATTATTCACTCAATCAGCACTTTCCAACAATGCTTCTTAATACAAGATAAACGGAGAAGGATAGAAAGTGGCAACAAGAGGACATGTCATCGAGCTGCATTTAATACAATTTCCATTTGTTATTACTTAGAAATATTGATAATAAATATTTTCTATCAGTGTAAAAACAGCAATCAAAAAAGCAATGTTTATCAAATACCTATTGTATTTCAGCTTAATAGATGCATTCAAATATACAAACCAGTAATGAAGAAAGTCTGATTTTTTTTCCTATTCTCCACTAATACTTACTACCTGTGTGAACATTTTAAAACCCCTTTTCTCTCAGGGCTTTATGTTTAATCTTCTTATAAAGATAAGGCCTGTCTTGTGTTTACACAGTGCAGAGTTTTTGAAAACAGGTTAAGTTAAAAGGGCGATAATAATCACAACACTAATCCGAGAAAAGAGGCTGAATGATATTAATACACTCCAGTTAAAATATAGATAATCTAACATGTTTATTAGAATAGCAATACATAAACCATAAAGGTCAAACCATCAATGATTTAATTAAAGGCAAGAGTAAAACAAATACATGTTACATACTAATTCCATAATAAAGCTTGCTTCTCTATAAAAACGTTAATGGTGCATAGGACATCAAATGATTCAACATTTGCCTTTTATATTATGCAGAGGATATCTGTGGTTTCTACAAGTGATGGCTTATTTCTTAGTGCCCCTTTGTACAAGAGTAGTACTCCTCATGAACTAATAAGTCATTGATTATAGGGGCAAAACCTCATTATTAGCTATTAAAGCATTAAAATGCTGAAGTGTTCAGCACTTGAATCAAAAAAGTTGGACGCTAAGATGGGTTTGACTTGAGTATCGAGTGTTATGTAAGTCAATGGGAAACTCAAGCATTTTTCTGGAAGAACCTAACAGGAGGGGGTTTGAGAGACAGCAAAATCACTGAAACTGAAGGAAAGAGAACTCAAATGGAATAGGAAAAGCATGGGGAAGACTCTTGGACACATCTCGGACACCCAGATTGCTGCTGAGAACAATGTTTTCAGAGTATAAATACAAAAGGAAAAAATCCCCGAAACTTTCTCAAAGAAGCATTGATGTCAGGGAGGGGTCCTCAGATCCTTGAATCTTGCAAAGCTTTAGCAACTCTACTGCTGGAATGGATGGGTGCCTGCTTGACCAAAGGTGAACTCATAAATCCATAGATAAGGTCGAAAAATGCAGCGGCACTCCGGTCCAGATGACGCAAAACAGGCTGCCATCCCCTTAACACAGCACTTCCCTGAGCATGTTTTTACTCCTTCAATAAAGTTTAAATATCTTAGGGAACTGGAGTGCACAAGAGCACAATATGACCAGGTCAGTATGCAGAGTCTTGATGTCATTAAGATGTAGAGCACAATTAAGATGCAGAGCACAATAGACACCAAAGAGAGCAGTGATAGGTGAGTATGAAAATACACTTACACTACATGACATGCACAATTGAATAAAAAAAAATCATCCCCTTCATTTTTCATTTTCATTTTTTCCTACATTTTCCAAGAGCCATACATTTTATATTATTCAGTCATTATCGCCATATGAGGGTTTATTTTTTGAGGGATGAGATGAATGACATCATTCATTTTACCATGCAATGTACTGGAAAAAAGGAAAAAAATACAAAGTGCAGTAAAATTGCAAAAAAAAAAAGTGAAATTCCACAATGGTTTTGAGTTTTTTTTATTCCCCATATTCCCCATATGGTACAACTAATGTGTCAGTATGATTCCTCTGGTAGGTGCAAGTTTGCAGACACCAAACATGCATACTTTTACTTTTATCTAAATGGTGAAAAATATTTTAGAAATTTGTAAAGAAAAAAAAAGAATTTGGGAGATGTTTTACGACAAGTAGCATTCTCAATTTTTGGGATCTATGGCTGTGTGATGACTTATTTTTTGCATCTTGAGCTGACATTTTTAATTATACCATTTTTGGCTAGATGCGCTGCTGTGATTGCCCATTATTGCATTTTACTGCAATGCTGCAGTGACCCAAAAAACTTAATTTTGAAATTTTTACTTTTTTTTTCGGTTATGCAGTTTACAGATCTGATTCAATGATTGGGGGCATTTGTGAATGTGCAGATGACAAATATGTATATTTTTTTATTTATTAGTTTGATTTTCAATAAAGCAAAAGGGGAGTGATTTGAACTTTTAGGATTTTTTATTTGTTCAGATTTTTAAAAACTTTTTTTCACTTTTACTTTATTTTAGTAGCTCCCTTAGGTGCCTCAACACTGCACAGTCTGATCGCTTGTGGTGCCCAGAGACATAATGATCCACAGCTCTGCACATCACAAATTATCACTTTGTGTGGATGCAGGCACTTGGCGGTCATCCACAAGAAATGAGTCATGACAGAGACAGATGCTGGTGGGGAAATGAACGATCCCTGCTGCATTACTTTAGATTGTGCTGTCAGCAATTTGCCCGCATTTGTAAGCTGCAGTGCGTGTATCTGCTGAGGAAATGATCAAATGTTCTTATAATGACATAGAAATATATCAGACTGCACACACTGCACATATGTCTCATGCACACAATTATATGAAGAGCTCCAGCTAAACTCCCCCTCCTACCCCCCCCTTCTCTGTCTGTTGTGAATGAGTCACACAACAGACAGATCAAAGAGGAGGCAGGGCAGTGTAATAAAGCATGAATATTCAATCATTGAGTGGGAGTGGGCAGCAAAGAAGTCACTTTGATTGACAGAGGGAATTCATTTTTTATTTTGAAGCTTACAAAAGATAGGAGAGGAGTATAAATAATAGAAATACATGAATAGAGAGAGCTTAGAGAAAGGAATTAGAAAATGATAGCAGTTAAATATGGATATTTGGCTTGACAGTTTTCCTTTAATTGAGAATATTGGCTGCACCCGTTCTGTCATAATCAAAAAATTTAGTTTTAGGTATGCAGCAGAGCTGAGAGAACTACGCCTGCCCAAACCATGCTCTCAAATACTGATTGTCCTTTGACAGTGAGGTGTCAATCACAGCAGGTGGCGTGTGAAACTGCCTTGCCTGTGACAAAGAAGTCCTGGAATGGTAATTACCAGGTAATAAAACTTTTTCAGAAACAATAGTACAAACCCTGAAAAGAGAGCCATATTTGACTTTTGCTTTTTAACCCTTGCAGCATGCTGTCATCAATTTACATAGCAAAAACGTGGCAACAGGTTCCCTTTAATTAATGGATCTGCCCATTTAATATTTTGTTGCACTCATTAATGTATACATTTACTTAAATATTTTAGGATAACATCTGCAAGGAGTTTGTATATTCATCCTGTGTTTGCGTGGGTTTCCTCCGGGCACTCCGGTTTCCTCTCACATTGTAAAGACATACTGATAGGATATTTAGATTGTGAGCCTCAATAGGGACAGCATTACTGATGTATGTAAAGTGCTATGGAATTAATAGCGTTATATAAATGAATAAATATTATTATTATTATTATTATTATTATATTTTATGTCCAGAATATGACCAACTAAATTGAAAACAGCAAAATAAAAGTACCTTCAGAAGTAGAAATGAGCTAACCTTTTGAAGTTTGGGTTCTGCTTAGAAGAACGGACATATGTTCACTGAGTAGATCAACAAACAGTTCTGCTAACTTATGAACCCCATTCAAATCAATGTAAGGCAAAATGAAGAGCCTAAACAACACATTCAAAGGGCCCAAAAGCTGTCAAACAGCTCAAATTGTTTTACAGTGGAGACGCCACTACTTTGCACAGACATTATTTTGCCACACTATTAGTTACACAACAGAAGGGAAAAGAAAAACAATCAGAAATCCATGTATAGGAAAAAGTGAAAAAGTATATTAAATACAAAACAGATGTGGGTGGGATTACGAGATATTGGAAGTAGGTACTCAACCAATAATCATAAACAAATAAATAAATATGGACAGGAAAATGTCAAAGTTTTGACTGGAGGTGCAGGAAGAGAAAAAGGGGTTACATATAAAATATATAGAAAATTGTCAAAATTCATTGTAAAGCTCCAAATGGTAAGAAAATTCTTACATACACACTGATAGTAAATATATTACATGAATATAATAATCTGACCTGCAAGATATATTAGCAGCTATAAAAAAGGAGAATAAGAAAAAATGAAGAAAAACGAAAAATAAATAATAAAAAGATAAACAGTGTTACCCTAAAGTGGTCAGTGCAAGACAGAATTGACCAGGAATGAAAAAATGGCCAAACAGAGAATGATATCTGCTTATTGGCACTGATAAACAGCTAGAAAGATATATATCAATAGGGACACCATATAGAGCTACCAAAAATGATCAAGAAGAAAGTATAATTTATATAAAATAGAAACAAAACAAACCAGAAGCATAATTGGAAGCTCAACTTCTTAAGACTGTTAGGTGAATAGGTCCAAAAAGAATACCACTGTCACATGGTGGATTACTCCATATATACACCTAAGGATAGGGTAGAGCACTATCAGTGGGTATTACCTCCAAGACCAGAGCTTTCAGATGGGTGCAATACTGGTGAGCGCCACACCCAATGCGCATTTTGGCAAGTGCTTTCGTCAGGTGGTGTGACTAGAGACAGGAAGAGTTTTGACCAACCAATCACAATGAGGCATCATATCCATGGTGATACATCAAAACCAACGCTATTAAAGGAAACCACATTCGCAGACCGCGTCATGGAGTGGGAGGAAAGAGTGGTCATGTGAGCAGCAGGTCCTCTCTCCATTAAGATACAGGGTACAGTGCGGGAAACCCAGCAGTAGTGGGTATGTGGGCAGATATAGGTGCATGTGGGAATAAGAATGTAAACTCTTTTAATGGTTGTATCAAGATCCTATATGATAATTACATGCTTTAACACATACCGTATATACTCGTGTATAAGCCGACCCGTGTATAAGCCGACCCCCCTACTTTTGCCCCCAAAAACTGGGAAAACTTATTGACTCGCGTATAAGCCGAGGGTGGACTCCAGCACAGGTATACAACCCCCAGCAGTGAGGTATACAGCAGCCTCCCCAGTGGTAGTATACAGCAGCAGCCCCAGTGGTAGTATACAGCAGCCCCAGAGGTATATACAGCCCCATATGCAGCCCCAGATGTATATGCAGCCCCAGAGGTATATGCAGCCCCATATGCAGCCCCAGAGGTATATGCAGCCCCATATGCAGCCCCAGAGGTATATGCAGCCCCATATGCAGCCCCAGAGGTATATGCAGCCCCATATGCAGCCCCAGAGGTATATGCAGCCCCATATGCAGCCCCAGAGGTATATGCAGCCCCATATGCAGCCCCAGAGGTATATGCAGCCCCATATGCAGCCCCATAGGTATATGCAGCCCCAGAGGTATATGCAGCCCCATATGCAGCCCCAGAGGTATATGCAGCCCCATATGCAGCCCCAGAGGTATATGCAGCCCCATATGCAGCCCCATAGGTATATGCAGTCCCAGAGGTATATGCAGCCCCATAGGTATATGCAGCCCCATATGCAGCCCCAGAGGTATATACAGCAGCAGCAGCCCCAGCCCCAGGGCTGTATACAGCAGCAGCAGCCCCAGCCCCAGGGCTGTATACAGCAGCAGCAGCCCCAGCCCCAGGGCTGTATACAGCAGCAGCCCCAGGGCTGTATACAGCAGCAGCCCCAGGGCTGTATACAGCCGCAGCCCCAGGGCTGTATACAGCCGCAGCCCCAGGGCTTTATACAGCAGCAGCCCCAGGGCTGTATACAGCCGCAGCCCCAGGGCTGTATACAGCCGCAGCCCCGGAGGTATACAGGCCCCCCATCAAGTTCCAGGGCCCCCCCCCACTTGCGCGCCAGCCTGTAAGGTAAATTCATACTTACCGGTGTCCAGTCGGGCCGCCCGCAGCTGCCGACATGACGATTCCGGGCTCCATTCAGCGTCTTCCCGCGGCTTCCTGTGTAGTCGCGGGCAATGACGTCATTGCCCGCGACTACAGGAAGCCGCGGGAAGACGCTGAATGGAGCCCGGAATCGTCATGTCGGCAGCTGCGGGCGGCCCGACTGGACACCGGTAAGTATGAATTTACCTTACAGGCTGGCGCGCAAGTGGGGGGGGCCCTGGAACTTGATGGGGGGCCTGTATACCTCCGGGCTGCGGCTGTATTTTTTTTTTTTTTTTTCATATACCGAATATACTCGCGTATAAGCCGAGGGGGGACTTTTCAGCCCAAATTTTGGGCTGAAAAACTCGGCTTATACGCGAGTATATACGGTATTTAGAGTTGGCAAATATACAAGTACATACTATATATTTGAAAAGATATAGCAAGCTTATTGCACAATGTCACCTAACCTTTTATAAATATGTTGGTCACAAGTCTGGCTATAGCAGCTACAAAACAGTCAAATTACATGTGTATAATACCCATATGTATATATTATGATGTAGAGCATCCTTTCGAACAACAAAGGGTACGATGATAATGACATTACAAAGTATTCCCCAACGAAGGGCAATATTCATGGATTCATGTGCATCGTCATTAGATTTATTTAATGTTAACATCTAAAAACATTAAATACATATAAAATTAATATTAAAAATAACATTAATATTAAAATTATTAAAACAACAGAAAAGACCCAAAACAGCTTAATAAAAATGGAACAAAGCTCATGTTCTCATTTAAACCAAGTGTATGGACTGTTTGTAAAGTGCAAGTCCATTTGGTTTCCAATTGTGCCAATTTCTGGGTGAATCCACCACATCTAATATCCATATTTAGTGCATTGATACCTTGCATATGTAATTCTGAACTATAACAGTCATGATGCAATTAAAAATATTTGTTTATTGTTTTTAGGGTTGCAATGTCAGAAATCTCTGATGCAGCCTCAATGCAGAGGACATGCTCTCCTATAGAAATTTTAAGTTGACGAGTAGCAAGACCAATGTAGATATTTGGGCACGGGCATGTAGCATAATAAATTACTGCATTGGTTTCACTATTGATCTGTTAATTAATGGAATATTTCCTAGAACCACTTAAATTTGTAAAGGAGTCACTATGTTCTATAATAGGGCATGCAGCACATTTACCACAAGGCACGAAGCCACATGAAGGGGTGAAGCTATCCAGAAACATTTTAACATGTTGGTCTTCATAATGGCTACGGACAAGGTGATCACAAAGATTTTTGCTACATTTGATATTGATCTGGAGTTTCACTAGGAGTATTTTAGAGAGTATAAGATCAGCTCTGAGGATATGCTATTATCTTTCCAGAGACCTTCTAATAGAGTTAAATGCAGAATTGTGCTCAGTAATGATTTAGTTAACAGATTTTTCAGGTCTAGAAGAATAAAATAAAGAATTTCTCAAATTATATTTAGCTCTGTTAAAGATTCTTTTGATTGATCTTCTACTGTATTCTCTTTTAATAAAATAATTTTTTAGTTCAATCGCCTTCTTCTCAAAATAAGTAACTTTTGAACATACTCTCTGTGGTCTCAAAAATTGTTCCGTAGGAATCGATCAAATCATGTGAACCAGATGGGAAAAGGATGCATGCAGTAAGGCAGTACTAGATGTTCGTTTGCGATATAAATATATCTGCAAAACATTGTCCACATCTTTAATGAGAGGCATCCAAGAAGTCCACAGAATCTCTGGGTCATTGGTATATCAAGTGGATGTTGTGCCCATCGGAGTTCAATGAATCCATAAATAAATGTAATCAGGAAGGAATCATCGATGCAACATGTCTAAAAAGGGACACAGTCTCTCAATGTACCTAGATATGACAGGAAGAGGTTTTGTTTGGGAACTATTAAGTGATTTGCCCTTTATTCCTAATATAATTTCCAAATGGGTTGCATTTATTTATGGACTATTTTAATGTGATTAATATGTGATCATAATGCAACAGCTAGAGTGGTGGTTTGTACTAATTTACACTCTATTACTTAGCAAGCTTCAGCGTCGTTGACATTATGCTTCTGTGCCAGCTCATGAACCTCATACATATTCATTGCTTCTACCTCCTCTGGTTGGTTAAAGACAGAGATAGCCTCGCCCACCCTCTCCGTCAACATCTGTGATTGGTTGTTAGTATGGCAACCTGACATCATATTACTGTAAAAATAAATAAATAATAGGAAAATATATTGTTCGGTCCCCCAATATTGATAACAGCCAAGATAAAGCCTCTAGTTTTGGTCTGCAGGTTGCAGCTGTCTGCTATATTTTAGGTGGTGATGACAAATAGGGGGTACCCCAGAGCTTTTTATTTTTTTTGATAAATTAGTTTTTAAAGCTAAACACCAGGCTTAAACACCCTTTAGTGCAACATGAAAGGTACTAAAGGGTTCAAGCTTATAATATGTAAGGGGGTGAGACATTATATAGCTGCTTGACATCTATCTGTAAATCTACCAATTTTGTCTATATACCCATAAATCCATTTTTACTTTACATTTATTAATCTATCTATCTATCCATCCACCCACTTGAACAGCTGAAAAGATGAGTAATCTTAAGATTTTAAAATCTTGAAAAAAATTAGCTGGCTGCAGCCACCCCAGGAGTGGTGTCCCCATTAGATGAGTTACTCCAGGTACTTCGTCTCCGCTCTCTCTCTGCCCAGATGTGTTGGCAAACATGGTAATGGTATTTGGAGTTGATGACAGCTGAGTAATGTCAGGTGGCAGCAAATGCAGAGGTTAGTAATGTTGAGGTGTTAATCAGATAGTCGATATTATTAACCAAGTCAGAGAGGACACAAATAACCACACAAATAAATATTTTTTTCAAAATGAACCTCAGTACATTCCTCTGTCACCTTTTATTTTTAATTAAAAGCAATTAGTTGAAAATCTCCCATTCCTCCCAAACCAACCCCATAAATGTTATGTAAAAAGTAATAAGAAAAACCTCAAAAAAATTAAACCCAAATAAATACTGAAGCAGTCCCAGCATATGGGGGAATGATCAATGACTGCATCCTCTACATTGTGGGACAGCATGCACTGTACCGCTCCCGGCATTGTGACAAGCTGTAATTTCCCTGAGGTTGTCTCAGGTTAAACAGCAGGTATTACCCATCAGGGAATCCTGAATTGTGACCTGAAATAACATCAGTGGGGTCAGCACTCATAACTCTAGCAGTCTCTTGAAAGCTGCGATATCGCTCAAGATGTAGCAGATATATCTTGCTCTAGTGAGATAGCGTGTGCAAGGAGCGGTGACGTCAGGGAATGAAGCACAGTTCAAACTTGAAGGATAGTCCCTGTGTGACCCTTAGAGTAGTCTGAACTGCAGTAATGTTTATGATGGCACCGCTTATCCCACTCTCCTGTGGGCCTGCGGTCCTCCTCTCACAACATATGTGGGATGTTTTCTGTAAATGTGACTCCACCATATAGTTGTAAGGCCCTGAGTCCATGGTACGTTGTTTGATGCTTCTTTTGCAGAAAATTTGAGAATCTGCACCAAAATCTGCATGTCTATCCTGAAGGCAGCAAAGTCTATGAGAGTTCAGAAGTGCCTTGCTAATATGATTTTTCCCTGCAGATTTGGTGCTTTTTTTTTCGACAGCTAAAGGAAACCTGAACCACATGTGCAAGAAAAAAAAAGCAAAGTGAGCAAGGCACTTTTGACCTGTCATAGATTTTGCTGGCCTTAGGAAAGACATGCAGATTTTGATGCATACCCTCAAAATACCAGCATGGTCATGTGATACGTGATCCGCCTGAGTATTGGCGCTTGCCTCCTCATCGCCGCTTTCGGATATGCACTTCTGGGCATCTGGACATGCATAGTAATGACGCATTTCTGTTGGGCATATCCGGATGTGGAGCGGAGGTGAGTGCCACTACTCATCACATGACAACGCTGGTATTCTAATATAAGGTATTGACAGCGCACTTGGGTCCGTCTTCCCTTGAGAAAGCAAACAAACGCTATGCGAAAACTACATTGGGAGTCCTTGCTGGAGGGGTCTTCCCAGAACCATTTTTTTTAGCACTGGCTAAGCACAGACACTTTTCGGTAAAACAACACCATTGAAATTTATGCTGATCAGTACCTCTCATCTTTATTATTTCATCTGTGAATTGATGCTGTATTATTTATATCATGCACATGATGTTTTATGAGGGGTCTGATCATTTGTATAGGAATATGTGCAATATCTGGTTGTGCTTTTTGTGATATTTTGCTGTGCTAAATTGTACCTGCTTCATCTGTTCAGTCATTTTACACCTTAATAAAGTAATTCACTTTTTGATGCAAGAACTAAAAACACCATTTGTTTCTCCTTTTTGTTGTATCGGATAGTTGCTTGGAGAGGGTTAGGTGTCCACACATGGCATTCTCCCAGTCGAAGACCTCTGCCGAAAGTGCTACACAAGGCTAAGAAACATGGCCTTCTACCTCTTCTACCTCTTCCTCTTCTTCATCCACATCCTCCTTGGTGTCTTCATCCTCCTGGTCCTGAATTTGCCGATCTTGTGGCCGTGGCATCGGCTGCAGACAAAATAACGCCAGGCATGCTTCACGATCCTTCTGAGTGTGACATCTGCTGCTCCCAGATGACATGGGGAACAGCTCACCTCCTGACTGTGACATCTTCAGCACCTCCTTTGGCATCCAAGCCCAGTGCTGAATCCTGACCTCACTGCATATGAGGCCCAATGTGGATATCATGGTGGAGCTCCAGGTGACTTATATGCCCTGTGCGGATTGTTCCAGTTCTGGTGCTGAAGTACCCTCTGCTTCTGGGATGGTGAGGAAGATGACATCCTTTAGAGCTGGCATATCTTGTGGTGGATCCATCATAATATCACTAGCTGGTTGCGTACTGCAGCCACATGGTAGCAAAGTTTAGCGCAGTGTAGCTGAGTTATACTGCATTGCCAAGATGCTGCTGGGCTCCGCAGTGATGCATCTTTGCTTTTCCTAGGGCCCTACCTCTCCCAGCACAGGACAAAATCACTTAAAGGATATTATTGTTTGCACAATCTTGTTGACTAGCTCTTTATTAACCCCTCCATGGGGTGGGCTGCAGAAGGCACTTGATTTACATTACAAATCCCATTCCCCATGCCACAGGTTAGCTCCTGATCTTGTGGTATGGTGGAGTGATTATGAAAGCCTAACATATTTGGAGTAGAAATAAGAAAAACTATTTATTCAGCTCTTGACCACTTCATCTGGAATGTGGAATAAGGCTATTGGGCAGAAATGCGCAGACAAGTTCAATAATAATGATACATATAACACCCTTGTGCACATGCCAAAATCTTTATTCTAAACAAATGCAATGAAATAAAAGAAAGTGATTGCATATTTTCAAGAAGCAATATCCATGGTATGGAGTTTCAGAAGTGTGAACAGACTATAAGACCATGTATATGAAGCATATAATGGCCATATGCTATTTTTATATGAATTGTTATCACATAAATGTAGAAGAGATGGCCTCACACACTGCTGACTCTCTGCAATAATAAAGATTTGCTCTTCAAAAATTTAAAAAAAAATAATAATAATAATAATAAATAAAATTAAAAATAAAACAATATTCCAATTTTTTTAAGTATTAAGCTCCTTAAACAGATGAACCACTGAAGTAAACAGATCCCCGGTGCTCAAGGACACTGAACTTAGGGTGCTTTCACACCACGTTTTTGTTGTATCTGTGGCTGTCCGTTGTAAAATGCCCCACAGTGTCCGGATCCGTGATAATCACGGACCCGAACCCAGAATAGGTCACCCCCTGTGGTGTCCTTTCCTGTCCGTGGGGTCCCATAAAAAGTAGGATCCCACAGACAGGAAAAACATTATGTGAAAGCAGCCTTAGAATAAATGTACAAAGTATACAATAGGGTATAAAAGAATGGTGCTGCACCCACTAGGGGTGCAGACCTTATGGGGGTGGAGCTGCACACAGCCTGAATTACTCTACTTGATGAGTCACAGAAAGGGTTAAAGTAGTATGATTAAGGGATACTGCGCTAACACCCACACATTATGAGCAATAATGCTAATTGTTGGTTATAATGTGGGGGTGTCAGAGCAGTAGCCCTCAATCGTTGTACTATCTCTTAAACTGATGTTTTAAGGACATTTTAATATTTCTGGACTTCACATCTGCTCTACATCTGGCACTTTTTCCAAAATTCACACTCTGCAGGTGTCAAAAACACCTGCAAACTCCAGGAAGCTTAAAGGGAATCTGTCAGGTCAAAAATCCATATGTAACTGATTTATTTTCTAATTCCTTTCTCTAAGCTCATGCAAGACTTTAAATTATTCTCATAGTTATGCAACATACATGAGAGCAACATCATTATAAATGTTTGAATAAATGTAGTTCTTTGTTAAACACCCTGCTTACACAGAAAAAACAGTACGAGTCTATCTTCACAGCTGTCCCTAGTAGATACATATTTCTAAATAACAAGAAATAGCTTACTTTTTGCTGATATGGAATAATGCTTTGTAAACCTGTATCTCTTACCAAGGGAATATTGAAATGGGATTATGTAAATTTAAACTGTATAGTTTGTTATGTTATTTCAACAACTGTGTGGTCCTATTAATTAACTTTTCCTATAAGTGTAATTTATAATGGGTCAGAGGTGTTGAGTAACGCAGTATAAGCCAGGGTGTTTTCGTTCACAGTGCCTTGGGCAGAACCGCTCATGTACAAGTACAGCCAACTCTGCCTTAGCTTCAGGTCCTCTTCAATTGCATAGTGGAGTATTCCAAGAAATTTGTACTTTGGAATGAAACCTTTGTACACATCTTCCAATATGAATGTTATAAAATGGTTTTATGTAATTATAATGGAAAACCACACAAGTTCTCTTAAAGGCAAATTTCAGAGCTATACAGACATCTTTTTAAAACAGTAAATCCTTGTCTATTGATGTGAGCTTACTGTCTCCTGTATTACTTTTAATGTTTTATTCATGCATGTTATTAACCCCTTCACCCCAGATGATTTTCAGTTTTTTTGTTTTAAGTTTTTCCTCCTTTTTTCCAAAAGCCATAACTTTTTTATTTTTTCCATCAATATAGCTGCATCAGTGTATGTTTTTGTAGGATAAGTTGTACTTTTGAATTATATCATTCATTTTACCATATAGTGTACTGGAAAATGGAGGAAAAAATCGAAATGCCTTGAAATTGCAAAAAAAAAAGTGCAATTTCACAATGGTTTTTTTTTTATTGACCATGTTGGTATGAGTTCATTGATACCACACATGTATGATGTTTTTATTATTTAAGAGGTGAAAAAAAAGTAAAAAATTGTAAAACTAAATTACATTTTCTGAGAGCAGCAAGATTCTCATTTTTCAGAATCAGGGATTGTGTGACGGTTTATGTTTGCATCCTAGGCTGACGTTTTTAAATATACAATTTTGGTGCAGATGAAATGTTTTGTTCGCCTTTTATTACAATGTTGCGGCGATCAAATAAAACATAATATTAGCATATTTACTGTTTTTCCTGTTACGCAGTTTACCTATCGGATTAATTTATTTTATATTTTAATAGATCAGGCATTTCTAAACATGGCAACACCAAATATGTTTTTTTAATGTGATTTTAATAATTTTATTTTCAATAGGGCAAAAGGGCAGTGATTTGAACTTTGAAGTTTTTTTAGTTCTTCATATTTTTTTAAAACTTTTTTAACTTTTTATTTTCTTTACTAGCCCCCTTAAAGGCCCCGCTACACGGGGCAACATCTCCGGCCACATCGCCGGCAACTGAGGGGCGTGGCCAAGTTGCTGCGACATCGCTGGAGAGTTGTCCTGTGTAACAGGGTGATTTCATCGGCAATAATTGCTTCAGCAACATCACAAGGTTTCAGGATAATGTCCTGAAACCAGGCTATGTTGCTCAGGCGATGTGCCTGAATCACCCTGTCTGACATCGCAACAGCAATGTTGCCGGCAACTTCCTCCATAGACTCCCATGTTAAGCATCGCTGCCAGGGTTGAGTTTAAACCTGGCAGCGATAGTTGCTAGCAACACTGCTGATGAGTTGTCGGCGATGTCTCCTCGTCTGACAGCTCATCAGCGATGTTGTGGAGCGGCCAAAAACGTGCGCGCTCCCGGGAGTTGCCAGCGATGTTGCCGGCGATGTGGAAATGTGTGACGGTACCTTAAGGGACTTGAAGCCTTTACTATCTGATTGCTTGTGCTGTACAGAGCCGTGCCGAATCACGACTTTGCAAAGCACAAATGATGATCTTCTGTGAACATTGATACTCATCCAGAAATCACAGGAAGTAAGTCATAACAGTAAAATGGGCTATCATTTTACCACTTGATGTCATGACAACCCATCCGTGTGCCGTAATCACAAGTCAACTGGTGCCAATGGGAGTGGGAAATGGTGTGATCCTGCTGTCATATGTTAGATCATAAAAAAAGGAGAACATCAAAAAAACTTACTACCATGAAGCCAAAACTATCACTAAATGCACACATGGGATGCAATAAACCTCCTTTATACAGATGGTGGCAGCCCAGGTGCAAAATGATGATGAGGCAGCCATTCACAACCTTGCAAAATGAAGGGGGTCAGTGCTTAACATAAGAATTGCACACTAGTAATTAGAAATGAGCGATGTTCGATTCAAAATGTTCACCAATTTCAAATTCGAGCTGTTTTGGGCGGTGTTTGAGTCATTCAACGAATGAGAACAATTAGCTTCAAATTTGGCAGTTCGAGGTTATGTTCGATAACAGTTCGTTCACCAGCACCAGAAGATGGCGCTTCTATGAATGCGCCATTTTCTGGGTGGCTGCTGGCTGCAATTTGCAGCGGGGGGGACAGAAAGCTTGGGCCTCCCTGCGCTGTGGGTTCCAGCCCCCAGCTGCCTAGTTGTACCTGGTTGGACATAGAAATAGCGTGAAACCCCACACATTATTTTTTTATTATTTCATGAAATTCATGAAATAATATAAAAAAAAGGACTTCCCTATATTTCTTTCTGGCCCCCCCTCCACTGCGAATTGCAGCCCACAGCCACCCCAGAAAATGGCGCGTTCATAGAAGCACCATCTTCTGGCGCTGTATCCAGCTCATCCAGGGCCCTGGTGCAGTGGCTCACTGGTTAATAAAGGGGTTAGGGCCAGCTTTGTATTATCAGCTGGCCCTAAGCCCGAAATTCATGGGGTCACGCCAATGTTAGACATGACCTCCATGAATTTCTAGTAAAGTTTAAAAAAAAACACAACACAAGGAATAAATTCTTTATTTGTCAGCTGATCATTTGAAATAACCGGCGGGAAAGCCAGCGGTGAGAAGACTTCACCGCCGGCTTTCCAGCTCTGTGCTGCACACCCCGCTCCCTGATTCTCCCTCATCGCTCCCCCGCCGCCTCCCCGCCTGATCCTAAATTAGGACCGGGTGGAGGGAGCAGCTCCAGGGAGCGGGGAAGGGGCATCAAGGAGCGGGGAGCGCAGCACAGAGCAGGAAAGCTGGCGATGAAGTCTTCTCAATGCCGGCTTCCCCACCTGCGTCTCTCACTCCCCACTCCCTGGAGCTGCTCCCCCCGCCAGTCCTAAGTTAGAAGAAGATGTTTTATATGTGTGTGCATGGTGTTCGATAGTGTTCGATGAACATTCAACAACTATTCGACGAACATTCAACAAACACACACCCAATTCGACAAATCGAATTGAATTCGAACACCAGGGTGGTGGCTCATCTCTACTAGTAATGCATTGACAGCCTGTCTCATAGATATGTGAGATACACAGTGTCTGAACAATAGCCTATTAGTGATGTCAGATAGGGTAGGCTATTTAACACTATGTGAGTGTCTCACAGTCAGTCATACCAATGAATCACCTAAATTCAGAAGGCCCCACTACACCTTGCAAAAATGTATAAAATGTGCAAAAAATATTGTCAGGTATTAGTTGAGGTGCTGAATACAACAGCTGATTCCATTTGATGAATACAGTCGTAAAACGTACTAGTAAGTGATTAAGTGTGACCCACAAGTACTGCCACTCCACACTATCAAACGTCTTAGCAGCATCCGACGACAAGATCACCATATGTCCAACATGATGCGCTTTAATATACAGTCACCTAATATTGGTTGCCGTGGAATTATTGGACATAAAATCTGAGTGGTCTGGGTTTATTAGTGTCATAATTACTTTTGTTAGCCTGTTTGCTAATATTTTAGCAAGGAGCCTAATATACACAGTCAATAGAAAAATGGGCCTATAGGGTGGCTGGCAAACTAATGTTTGGGAATCCAACTCTAAGCTTGATTTATATACTCTACAGCAAGGTACTTATAGCTTCAATATGCTCACTGCACATGCGCTGATGCTGCACCGTACACTTGATCAGCCCCCACAATGCACTGGACCGGATATGATGTTCCAACTGTGGCATCATAGTAGCAGAGGGGGCGGGAATTTCAAATAGAGGAGGATGAGCAGAAGGAATAATGATGTCCTGCGTGCTGAGAGCCAGCGAGGGGAGGACAATGCAGATTCGGATATTGCCCTTCCAGTCTCTGGATGGAGACTGCATGAATCTTTATAAAGCACTTTTCTGAAGCTTTTTAAAGCACTTTTTGGTCATAGAGGGATGGTTAGGGATGAGCTCACAAGGTGCAGGGACAGGTAGAGGTAGTATAGAGGGGTAGAACAAGCTGACAGGTCCCATTAATACAAATTATTATTTTATTATTATTCTATTTTTTTTTCACACATGTGCAAGTTACGATTTTGAACAACTTAAGAATAAGTTAAAAAGTTGTTCCATAAATTCTAGTAAGAATCTGGTAAGAAAATGTATTTTCTATTTGTGTCCTTTGCTCACTTTAGATAAGAATTTAGTGGATAGGACTTGTGACATGTGGGGAGCCGTGTAGTGGCTCACAAGCTTACGTGTTTTGGACCAAAAGACAAACCAATACCCCACAATTTGCTATAGCATTTTCTAGTAAGAACCCAGTTGCTTATATCTCCCTCTTCTTGTGATTCTTGTGATATCTAAAAATTCATATCAATAAAATATTTAAATCTTCAAAGACCCTTTAATAAAAATTGAGTGCTCATAAAAAAAGACACAGTGTAGGTGTGGTAGAGAGAAGGGGTGCTATTATTAGCTGTCCACCTGGTATTTTTACAGCTTTCACCCCAATTGTAGATTTATTGCAGGACAAATTAGGCCACTGGACAAATCTGCATGGGACTTGACAGATTTATTACTATTGCTTTACAAATTTGCCTGAGGTTTTATTGTATTTGTATAACAGTTTAGGTGTAAAACATTTAAAGTTACTGGTCGTTCAGGTCAAGAATTGTAAATACTTGTGACACATCTCAAGTGTCAATGAAGTGTCTTCACCTGTGTTTCTATTCACATAATTGATGTTCATTTTGACAGAACAATGGAAAAAACATTTACACAATGCATTTTCAGAATGACAGACAAATAAGGTGTTGAAGTTTCTGAGAATATAATGATGCACGTGCAACTGCAAATTTTTGCATAGTGAATGCTTTACCCTACTAGATAGAGGATGTAAAATATCTCACATAACAGAGTGGTGAGAATACAATACCTATATAACATTTGTTAGAATGTTTTATGCATATAACAAATCAAATACGGGTACAGGGAGAAATACATCCTATCAGACTGCAGCCGCCTCCACACCAAACTGGATCTTGTACATACTAGAATACCCCTAGCCGCACAACTAAAAACCACAGCTCAGACCTTGCACCCTGAAAAGTCATCAAAACATTTCTTCTACCTTCTGAAGAACAAGAGGTTGCTATACATAACAAATCAAGATAAGGAAAGAGTGCAGTGGAAGACAGTAACCCAAGGTGAGCAAACGTAAAGCATGTACACAAGGGGGGGAAATTATAATAATAGATGCAAGCAAGGGTAACCTTCTACCAACCTAACAGAAAACAAAAGATATATGGAAGGCAGAAGAGAAAACACAGAGTATAAACCACACTGATCTCCGCCTAATAGGTATTATGCCTTAGGTGTAGTGCTGTTACTTTCTAGCAGTAATCCACCTACAGAATATAGCCAGCAGAGAAGGCAGGTGGAAGGTGAGTATAAATAGCCCCACCTGCAATGTTATAGAACAAAGACAAAATAGAAAAGGGAGATCCGCTGATTAACAGCAAAGCAAGGGAATAAATATGCAGATAAAAAACAACAATTGAACAAAGACCTTCCAGACTGTGGCACAGCAGAAAGAAATCTGACAAATTGTAGAGACTGAACAATACTGGAGGAACATATGGGAGAAGGAAAAAGCACACAAAATCAGTCTAAAGTGACAGCAAAATCTGAGAATGAAACACAGTAACCACCTAGAACAAGAACCAAAGAACCAGAACATTATAGAAGCAGACATCCAACCACGTGTCATGAACATGAAGACCTGGACAGCATCTGGCCAAGACCATCCACACCTACTGGCTAAATAAATTAAAAGCGGAACATAAATGCCTGGAAAAACAGAAGAGCCAACTAGTAGCGGCAGGCCACCACCCAGCTTGGCTAACACAAGGAAGAACAGTGCTGATCATAAAGTATCCTTATAAAGGACAAATTCCATCCAACTACCATCTAATAATCTGCTTGACAACAGAGATAAGCGGTGTTTGATTCAAATTGTTCGCCAATCTCAAATTCAAGCTGTTTTTAGGCGGTGTTCGAGTCATTCGCCGAATTAGAACAATTTGCTTGAAATTCGGCAGTTCTAGTACTGTGTATGTTCGATAACGCTTCGATCGCCAAAAGCTTAATCTTCCTAACCCTAAACCTAGTCCTTATACTGCAAATGAATGTTAATATCCAGTTTGTGTGTATAGTGTGCAGAGGGGGTTGTATCAGAACTGCAGCAATAAGGTTGCTTTTTTTTTTTCTCCTAAAGCATGTACAGTGGGGCAGTTCAGGCTGCTAGCCAATCAGTCCCACACTGCAAAGTGCATTTTTTCACACAACCAAGGTCATCATTGGCTGTGTCTGTCACATGTCCTAGGCCTATAAGACTCAACCATTTTAACAATCGCCACCATTTTGCTGAAAGCTGCTGCAGGGTGTTAAATGGCACCGCTACTGCTGTGTGCGCGCGCTAAACAGTGCAAACTCAAAATTGTGTTCTCTCAGTGAGCTAGTGAGTGAATATAAAGTTAGATAGATAGGTTTAGGGAGTAGGGACTGGAGGGAAGGTGCGAATCTTAGTAATATCTGCCCTTTTTAGGGCTGCTTCATAGGAGTAGCGATTAGGGATAGGACTAGGACTAGTAGTCTATCAGCCCTTTTCAGGGCTACTTCATAGAAGCAGGGACTAGTTTTAATTGCAGCCCTTATCAGGGCTAGGTTAAGCAGTCCGTGTAAGTTTTTGCCAGGCAGGTGTGAGTCAGGTGTGTGCCAGTGCTGTGCAAGTCATTCTTACAGCATCAGGCCAAAGTAATATAGTTCTTTGAATCAGTTAGGGAAGGTAGTGTAGCACTGCTGTGAAGAAAGCTTCACCACCTGTCTTAATTAGGCATTTGTTTTGCTGCAGCTAGTCCAGGCACTTTGTTTGGGCTAGTAGCAGACTAGCAGTGTCCCACAGTGGTGTAGCCCACTTGTGAGAGAAGCTACACCACCTGGGTAGTTCCTTCTACTAATTTTTTACTGCACCTAGCAAAACTGTCAGTTTTTGATTAAAAGCAGTGTCCACAAAAAACATTACTGTAGGCCACGTGTAATACAATCAAGTACACCTTAAATGTAGTCCATACTACTAATTTATAACTGCACCTAGCAAACCTGTCAGTTTTTGCCTAAAAGCAGTGTCCACAAAAAACTGTAGTGTAGGCCACGTGTAATACAACCAAGTACACCTGCTGAAGAAAGACCATCTTCCAGCCAAAGTAAGATGTCTACTCCTTTCCGAGAAGATTCTGATATGATTCCTTTCGTATGGACACAACTCAGACGATGAGCGATACCAATTCTCAATGAGGCACAAAAAGAGCAGGAACTTGAATGGATAGCAAGCGCTTCAGCAAGTGGTCTCTCCTCCACCTCAATTTCTACATCACAAATACACCAGTCCCCAGAGGTTTCACCCCAATCCCACTTGCTTCCGCACAGCTCCCAAGTCTCCAGCCACCCATCTGAGTATGGGGTAAGACAGATGGTTGAGTATGCATCGCTCTTCACTCATACTATAGCCTGGGAATCAGAGGTCTGCTCCAAAGCTTTTGTGAGTCAAGACGAAGAAATTATCTGCACTGATGCCCAGAAGCTTTTGGAGTCGGATCTATGCCCAGATAAAGAAGGCTCTGAGCAAGCATACTGTAGACCCTCATTCATAAACTGTGAACTGCACCTTGGAGATCTTGTGAGCCCTTCTGCATACGACTCCTCCTCTAGTGCCACCACCTGACTCCAAATACTGTTTAAAGTGTGCTCCAGCATGTAAATGATGGGAATAGTCATGCTGATAATGGCATCATCATAGCTAAACATCTTGGTTGACATTTCAATACTGTACAGAATGGTGCATAGGTCATTCATTTCAGCCCACTCCAGCTGTGTGATTTGCCCCACCTCTGGATCTCGTAGGCCCAGGTTATACGTCATGACGTATTGCACCAGGGCTCGTCCGTGCTGCCACAGTTGATGCAACATGTGCAGAGTTGAATTCCATCGTTTTGGAACATCGCATTTCAGCCAGTGAACTGGCAGGCCGAACAACCTCTGTAGATGCAAGGCGTTGAGGTGCGGGATGCGAACGGCGGAAGTGAGCACACAGCGACTGTGCCCTCTGCTGAAGACCATCTAGGCCCTGATAGTGTGCAAAAATTGGCTGGACAACCAGGTTTAAGACGTGAGCCATGCAAGGAACATGTGTCACATTGCCTCGGCGGAGGGCTGCACCCAGCATTGCAGCATTGTCGCACACGGCCTTCCCTGGCTGCAAGTTCAGTGGAGACAAGCATTGCTGAAACTCGGTTTCCACAGCTGACCAGAAATCCTCAGCTGTGTGACTCACATTTCCCAGACATTTCAAGGTAAAGACCGCCTGATGCCGTTGAGCCCTGCTGCCATCATAGTAAGGAGGTGTGCAGGATTCCTTGTGCGCAGTTAGAATGTGGGTGGCATTACCAGACAGGCTTTGGGTGCAGGTGGAGGACCGAGATGAGGTTGAGGAGCCAGAAGTAGTGGAGGAACTTGTACATACAGAGGATTGACACACAACTCGTGGGGATGGCAAGACTTGCGACATGCCGTTCTAGCGCAGGCACAGTTTTCTTGAGAAGTAGTGGCGACTGGGCATCTGGTACTGTGGCACTGTGACACTGTGACGGACACAAGGTCTCAAAAATCCCCTATGTACAACAGGTGGAGACAGAGAATTTTTGTAGCCAACAGCTTGCAGATGGTGAAATTCAACCTCTTAGCTTTGTCATGGCTAGGAGGAAATGGTCTTTTACTTGTCCACATCTGAGGGACCGAGGGCTGGCTGCTGTGCTGAGACACGGTTGAGTAGGGTGTCCCCAGCAAACTATTGGTCTCTGAAGAAGGTGCAGGCTGATATATTATGTTGCCTTCATTGAAAGGTGGTGCTCTTGATGTCTGACACCGTTCAACACCAGCAGGTGTTTCCATTTCCAAAAGAACTGATGACCTTCCAATCACACTGGCTGTTGCGGGTAAAGAGATGGAAGGTCTGCGTCCAAAAGCATGTGTGACTGCTGTCCCCACAGTCAGGGAGGATGAAGAGGCAGTGGATGCACTAGATGGGCCAAACGGTGGTTGGTCCGGCCCGCTAGGCCCCATTGTAGCACAGTGAGCTTCCCACTGTGACTTTTGCTTCATATCCATGTGATGGTTCATGCATGAACTACTCAAACTATTGATTTTTTGACCTCTACTTAGATTTTGGTGACAAATCTTACAGATAACATGGAGAGACTAAAGGCTTGTGGATTTTGGAATGTGCTGCATGAAAGTCACCTCACCAACCATTTTAAGCTTGCAACTGCGGGGCAATTGATGCCACTGAAGTGGTGTCTGGCCCCAAATTTTTTGAAAAAATGGAGACTCTTGTATTAGTCCCCTAAATGTGACAATGCTCAGCATGTGCACGAGGCCTTACAGATGCTGAGGTAAAAAACACCAAATACTCATCACCTGCAGAAGGCCTTACAGATACTGAAGTAAAACTCACCAAATACTCATCATCTGGACGTGGCCTTACAGATACTGAAGTAAAACGCACCAAATAATCATCATCTGAACATGGCCTTACAGATGCTGAAGTGAAACACACCAAATAACCATCATCTGAACATGGCCTTACAGATACTGAAGTAAAACTCACCAAATAATCATCATCTGATCATTGGCCTTACAAATAATGAAGTTAAACTCACCAAATACTCATCGTGTGCCTTACAACTACTCGAGTAAAAACTGATTTTGGAAGGGCATGACATGTCTATATCTGTGTCTCCTCCCCCTTTTGCTTGTCTATCTCTTTTCTTTTTACATTTTTATATGTACTTTTCACTTTTCCATGTTTGTTGTATCTTCTGAGTAGTTTGTCACCTTTTGGACACTTTAGAAGGTGTTTTTTTATGTGTTTTCTATGTGTTTGTATGTGTTTGTGTTGGCTTGCCATTGTTTTCAATGGAATTCGACGGTGTTCGATGAACATTCGACAAACATTCGACGAACAAATATGGCGAACCTATTCGAATACGAACACTAGGGTGGTGGCTCATCTCTACTTGACAACAACATTGAAACTCCTGTCAGGCATCATAACCACCAAGCTACAGAATCATATGAAACTGCACACAAATCCAGTTCAGAAAGACATTAGGAACAACACCAGAAGCTCTAAGCACCAGCTTCTAGTTGACAGAGCAGACGCTCAAGACCAAAGCTTCTGACAGACCAATCTCAGCACAGCCTTGATTGACTACAGGAATGCCTATGGCTCAATGGCCCACACCTGGATCTGTGAATACTTGGCACTCTACAATGGCAATAATAAATTAAGAACCTTCCTCAGAAACTCAAAGGAGCTATGTAGGACAACACTGAAAATCAACTCTCAAGACAACTAGCACAAGTGACCATCAAATGTAGCATATACCAAGGTGATACATTGTCTAAGTTGCTGTTCTTCATTGGCTGGAACCCCGTTAGTCAGATAATTACAGAGTCTGGCTATTGATATAAGTTCAAGAGTGGAAGCAACATAAGCAACCTCCTCTGCATGGATGATATCAAGCTGTATGCAAAAAAGAGCGAGACATTAATTCACCTATTAAGGATCTACACAGAAGGCATCAAGATATCCTTCGGACTGTAGAAGTGTGGCCGGTTGGTAAAAAAAAGAAGTAAGATAGTCAAGACTGATGTAGTAGACCTACCAACAGGGCATATAGCAGGCGTATATACCTGCTACCAGTAACTCAGCATCCCACAAAGATACTGTAACCATGAAGAGGAGACAAAGAAAGCAGCAACATCCAAATACCATGAAAGGGTAAGACAGGTCCTGAAAAGCCAGTTCAATGAGAAAAATAAGATCCACGCCATCAATACGTATGCACTGCTAGTTATAAGACACAATACTGGCACAGTTTGCTGGCAAAAAGACGAGATGGATGCTGCAGATGGGAAAACCTGGAACTTCTTACTATTCATCAAGGTCTGTACCCAGTCTGACACCCGAACTTTGTTTATCTATAGAAAGGAGTGTGGTGTAGGTTTGACAGGCGTCCACGCCACCATCATAGACAAAGCAAGGAGCATCCATGAATACATCAGAAAAATGGCACCAAAAGGTGAGATGCTGAGAGATAGCCTAAGGCTAGGGTCACACTTGGAGTGTCACCCATGTTTCACGGGTCCACTTAAAACTTATAAAATTTAGCAGAAATGCATAGCGTTAATGGCAAGCCCTGCCCGGCAACACAGCCCCATAGAAACCCGCTGTTTACCTTAGCAGCACGGTAAGCATCAGGAAGTGGGCTTTTGGCTGCAATGTTTTTCTGTGCGCTGTCCAAAAGCACACTTCCTGATGCTTACTGTGGAGCCGCTGCAATGGTAAACAGTGGGTTTCTATAGGGTTGCATTGTGGGGCAGGGCTTGCCGTTAATGCTATGCGCTTCTGCTAAATTTTCTAATTTTTAAGCCGATCTGTGAAACATGGGTGACAGCCCAAGTGTGACCCTAGCCTAAGGCAGCAATAACAAACGTCCAGGGAGAAAGAACAAGAGCATGAAGTGCAATGGCAAGGTTAGCTGTTGCATGGGATGTAGCATCAAAAGATAATGGAAGTGGCTGAATGTAGAAACCCTACCAATAGCTAAAGAAAGCTACACTCCAAGAAAGCACAGAGGTACTAAAGTAATCATAGCAGCACAAGAGAAGGTGCTGAGTACCAAATCCATGGAACCAGGGATCTACAACATAAAACAAGATCCAAGGTGCCGACCATGTAAAGAAACCTTGGAAATAGTCCAACACATAGAGACAAAATGAAAAATGCAAGCAGGAACAGCGTATACCGAACATCACAACCAAGTAGCAAGAAATGTATACAGGAACACTACAACATAGAGCATGTGCACTAAATCACCCTAAGTCTAGGTGGGAGACCCCAGAAAAAGTGGTGGGGAGTGAAAGGGCTAAATCCTGTGGGAGTTAAAGATCAAGACAAATAAGCAGTTGTTGGCTAACCAACCAGATATCTTGATAGTAGACATGGATCAGAAGACAGTAATCATAATATAGATGTGGCAATGCCAAATGATAGCAATATCAGAAAAAAGGAAAATAGGAAGCTGGAGAATACCAGAGCCTCAAAGAAGAACTGGAAAAGATATGGAAGGTGAAGACAACAGTGATTCTAGTGGTGATAGGAGTATTTGGACCAGTGACCCCTAAGTTGGAAATATGGCTAGCACAGATCCCAGAAGCAACATCTGAACATTCTGTCCAGAAAAACGCAATGTTGGAAACAAATATGGTCCTGTGTAGAGCCCTCAAATTCCCACTGCCTCTTGTAGAGGACCTGAGAATGAGAAAGGACAAAAAAAACACTCCACAGTAGGTGAGAAGGTTGATTTTATACATGCATACACATACATGCTCTCTCTGACCGTGTGCACTGCCTCACCCACTGTGCTTGAAATATAATTGATACGTTCATATGTACAGTATTTATATACACATATATACTAGATGTGGGGCAGATGTTATCGCATTGTGAGGGCATGACATCTTGATGGGAATGGGTTCCGTGATGCTGGTGGAGGCGACCATTTTTCCCCCATGCACTGTCTTTCTCCCCCTGTGCGCTCACCCCCTGTGTGATATCTTCTCCCCCCTGTACTGTCCTCTCCCCTCATGTTCACTCTTCTTTGAGTTGTCTCCACGCTTTGCACTGTCTCGCCCTCCATGTGCTTTCCCCCTGGTGTGCTATCTCTCCCCTAAATGTGCTGCTTCTTGCCCCAGTGTGCTGTCTCTCACCCCTAGTAAGCTGTCTCTCCCTTCAGTGTGCTGTCTTTCCTGCCAGTGTGCTGTCTCTCTCCTGTTTGCTGTCCCCTCAGTGTGTTGTGTATTCTTCTTGTGCACTGTCTCTCTCCCTTTTGTGCTGTCTTCTCCCTCTTGTACTGTCATTTGCCCTCATGTGCAATCTCCATTGAGCTATCTCCTCCTTATGCAGTCTCTCCCTCCATGCGCTCTCTGCCTGGTGTGCTATCTCTTCTCCATGTGCTGTCTCTCCCCCCAGTGTGCTGTCTTTCCCTCAGGGTGCTGTCTCTCTCCTGTTTGCTGTCCCCCCAGTATGTTGTGTCTCCCCCATGTGCGCTGTCTCTCCCCCTGTGTGCTGGCTCCCCTCCTGTGAGCTATCTCTCCCCCCAGTGTAATGTCTGTCCCATCATGCGCTGTCCCCTATGATCTGTCTCTCCCCCTGTGCACTGTATCTACCCCCAATGTGCCATCTCTCCCCCATGTGCTGCCTTTCTTCCCCCTGTGCATGCTCTCACTATCCTCTCTGTGTGCAGTCTGTATCCAGGCGGTGTGCGTTCCACTGTGGAATGCATAATACTATACATGTGTTGTAATGTACCGCCATATACTATAACACTGCTATACATGTACTGTGATGTACCGCCATTTACTATAGTGCTGCTATACATGTCCTATAATGTACCGCCATATACCATAGCGCTGGTATACATGTGTACCGCCATATACTATAGTGCTGCTATACATGTACTGTAATGTATCACCATATACCATAGCACTGCTATACATGTACTGTAATGTACCACCATATACTATAGTGCTGCTATACATGTACTGTAATGTACCACCATATACCATAGCGCTGCTATATATATATACTGTATATGTAGTTCACTCACATTGACTGAACAAGTTCTGTCAGTCACAGTATGTCAACTACATACATATTCTAGAATACCCGATGCGTTAGAATCGGACCACCATCTAGTATATATATATTATATATATATATATATATATCTATAGTGAGGTAGCAATGTTGGTTGACAAGTCAGGAGACAGGTACGCAGGCACTGGATTACACAGAACTCAGTTTAATTGGCACAGTCCACAACAGTACACACCTCTAGGTTCCGAGGCGCAGCCGGGTACACTTCATTAGAGATGAGCCACCACCCCGGTGTTCGAATTCGATTCGTCGAATCGACGGGGTGTTCGACGAATGTTCGTCGAATGCTCGACGAACACCGTCGAACACCCCGGAAAACGAACAAACCGGTCCTGTGGGGCATTTTCACTTCCACAATGTATATACATACATTGTGGAAGTGAAAAAAAGTGAAAGAAAGTGTTAAAAATAAAAAAATGATCAATGCTCACCTGTCCGCGGTCCACCGAAGCCTCCGGCAAGGTCCTGCGGCTTCTAGGACCTGTGGTGACGTCATGTTCTCGCGCAAACTCCGGTCACATGTTTTTATGTTTCGGACCCTTTTTTTAAGTAAAAGTTACTTAAAGAAAGGGTCCGAAACATAAAAATATCTATTTTATGCTTTCTGGCAAGGTCCTGTGCTTCCAGGACCTGTGGTGACGTCACGTTCTCGCGGGAACTCCGGTCACGTGACCGGAGTTCGCGAGAGAAACATGACGTCACCACAGGTCCTAGAAGCCACAGGACCTTGCCGGAGGCTTTGGTGGACCGCGGACAGGTGAGCACAGATTATTTTTTTATTTTTAACACTTTCTTTCTTTTAGGGAATGTTTATTTTGGCTCAAAATGCGGCAGATGCGGTTTTCTGACCGCATCTGCCGCATTTTCTAACCAAAATCGAACATGTTCGAAATTCGCCGAATTGGAACCAAATTGTTCGAACTCGGCGAATGACTCGAATAGTGCCAAAATCGACTCGAATTTGAGATTGGCAAACTATTCGAGTCGAACATCGCTCATCTCTACACTTCATACAGTCGCAATAGCCAAAATAGACACTCTGTCCCTTCTCACGGGTTCTCCCTCGGCTAGGTCCCACGCAAGACCAAGCCCTCCTGGCTAGGCTGTGTTATCTCAGCACACAGCCTCTGCTCTCTCTTTACCGTCCGCTCACTAGCTTCATGAGCGTCCACACAGTAAGGGATTCCACAAGAGAACCACACCCTGTATTCCAAACCCGCCTTTAACCCTACACCTGGGGAATCCTCCAAGACCCGGAGTGGAGGGCTCCTTTGGGGATATGGAGCCCAAACTGAGGCACATACCGGCCGTCATCCCGGTCACTGCCTCATAATAAATATATATATATATATATATATATTCATAGAGTTGTCTTTGGACCGGAAGTGTCTGGGTGTCCCCTTTATTCGCCATCTGATTGGTTCACCTGCTAGGCCGCTTGTAGCGGCCACCTGAAAGACGTACAATGAAATCGTCCATCATATTGGCACACCCAAGTGATGTGATAATATGATGGTTGCACGCTGCTGCTGTTCTCTGGGTCCGGGTCCTCAGTTCACTGCTGCCTCCTCTTCCGTTGCTGCATTCTTCTCCATCACCGACGCTGCTGCCACTCTACCTCTACCTGCCACACTCTCAATATGCATGTGTGTACACACTCTGTTATGTACATTGAGAATTTGCTGGCAGTTAGGATGAGCCCACACCTATCCTCACGTTCCAACAGAACAAATCAAGGACGCGACAGCACTGCCCCTGTGCCACAGAGCCTGCCCCAAACTGACATCATCGCCCTAACAAGCATACTGTGCCACCATCGCGAACCCCCATCCTCACATCCCCACAAGTAAGGTACAAGTAAAGGATGCCACCAGGCTCAAAGACAGCACAGGGGACCAGAGAGATCACAGGGGGCAGAGACAGCACAGGGGCCAGAGACAGCCTAGGGGGCAAAGACAACACAGAGGGGCAGAGACAGCACTGGGGACCATAGACAGCATAGGGGGAACAGAGAGCACACATGGGGAAAGAGACAGTGCACAGGAAGGCAAAGAGTGCACAGGGGGAAGAGAGAGTGCACTCGAGGAAGTTCACAGGGAAGCAGAGACAGCGCATGGGGCAGAGACAGCACAAGGGGAAGAGAGAGCACACAGGGGGAAGAGAGAGCACACAGGGGGCAGAGATGGCACAAAAGGGTGCAGAGATAGCATAGGGGAAAGAGAGAGCGCACAGGAGGGCAGAGAAAGCACACATGGGCAGAGACAGCACAAGGGGAAGAGAGAGCACACAGGGGACTGAGAGCATGCAGGGGGTAGAGACAGCGCAAGGTGGGTGAGAACACACAAGGGAGACCCAGCACATTGCAAGAGAGAGTGCTGAGGGGACGACAGCACACAGGGGGAAGAGAGAGCACGCAAGGGGGAAAGAGACAGCACAAGGGGAAGAGAGAGTGCATAGAGGTAGGAGAGATTGCACAGGGGTGGAGTAAGCAAACAGGGGAAGGGGTGAGCACACAGCGGGGCAGAGATGGCACACAGGATAAAGTGAGAGCGCACATGGGGCATATACAGCGTGAAGGGAAGATAGAGTGCACGCACAGGGAAAGAGAAAGCACACAGTGGAGGGATGAGCCCAAAGGGGGAGGGGCAAGTGTACAGCAGAGAGACCGCTCAAAGGAGAAAGCACAAAGGAGAAAACACAGCACAGGAGGGAGACAGACTGCACACAAGCAGAGAGCAGCTCAAAGGAGAGAGCACTTGAGGGAAGAACACAGCACGGGGGGGAAAAGACAGCACATAGTGGGGAGAGAGCACACAGGTTGGAGAAGACAGCACACAAGAGAAGAGTGCACAGGGGGGAGAAAGATGGGGAGAGATGGCTGCAGCTCCCAGCACCATAGAGCTCACACTCATGGTGATGTTACCGCCCTCCTGTTGTGATAGCATTGGGCCCACATATAGTATATATATGTGTAGAAGGTGTTACTGCAGTGAACAGTTAAAAACACACTGCCACTTTAAGAGGCAGTGCCCCTTGTGTGCATTTAATTGTATGTTCTGCTCCCCCTGCAAAAAAACTATGCTAATGTAACTGGCTGAGGCGAGAAGGGAAGGGGGAGCCTGTGAGACACTCAGAAAGCTGTTAGCTGTCCTGCTGTGAAGAACAGTGTGTGGATCTGGGTAAAAGGTCACGCTGTCTGTCTGATTCTTTTGGACTAGAGTTTTGTGCAGACTTTGTGATTGCTTAAAGCGAACCTGTCACCCCCTCCAGGCATCTAAAAATAACATATGCACCTTCTGCAGCACTAAGGCTGCATTCTGACAAGGTGTCTATAGCATTTATACTCCCTTGATTCACTGAAATAAAGACTTATATAAAATCTGTTTCAAACCAGACCCAAGACCGGGAGGCGGGTTTTCAAGTGTCTATCTCCCTCCTCTGTGGTGTCAGTCATCCCTCTCTGCTCTCTGTGCACCGCCTCCAGGGCCACCTCCCTGCATTACAGAGCTTTGTCAGCTCTGCTACAACATAGAGCTGATGTTATAGGAGACCCCACAGTAGTAAATCTAGCAGGAGGACCCTGAGCAGACAAAGCACTGCCTGCTACATAGCAGCCTTGAGCTGAGCTGTCAGCAGTGCAGCAGAGTTGAGTTTGTGCTTTAGATCAGGGGCTGAGGACGGATCAATGCTGCTGGGTACAAGAAACTGAAAGTGAAACCTGCTCAGCTCAAGGGCTGCTACGTAGCAGGCAGTGCTTTGTCTGCTCGTCCTCCTGCTAGATTTACTACTCTGAGGTCTCTTATAACAGCAGCTCTATGTTGTAGCAGAGCTGACAAAGCTCTGTAATGCAGGGAGATGGCCCTGGAGGAGGCGCACAGAGAGCAGAGAGGGATGACTGACACCACAGAGGAAGGAGATAGACGCTTGAAAACCCGCCTCCCGGTCTTGGATCTGGTTTGAAACAGATTTTATATAAGTCTTTATTTCAGTGAATCAAGGGAGCATAAATGCTATAGACACCTTGTCAGAATGCAGCCTCAGTGCTGCAGAAGGTGGCTGTGTTATCTTTAGATGCCTGGAGGGGGTGACAGGTTCGCTTTAAGAAATGACTGCCATGTGCTTTTCTGAGGAGTCACTAAGCTCTGGTGGCCATACCCAAGACCCAGAACTGGACTTACAGATTCATGGTGAATGGTGAGAACCATGAAGCAAGAGGAGTCATCGATCTGACCAGGAGATGAGTGCACCACCGAGAAAGACTGTTGGGGACCTCCTGGAATGGATCTGAGTCCGCAACATTACCATGAGTTTATTTCTGATTGTGCAAATGTCAGGGTCTAGTGTAGGCCTCAGTAGTTAGAACGCGGCAGCCATGTGGCCCATCTAGCAGAGCAGAGGCAAGTGAGGTTAAATGTAGAGTAGCATTGTACTTTACTGTTATTTGAAGTTATCTGTGTGATATTGATCCTTTAATAGTTGGAGCACCGTGCTATTGAGCCGCCCAGCTAGAGAACACAAAACATTGTTAAATCATCTTTGGCACTACATTTCCCTGCTTGAACCTGCCTTATCTACATATTTCCCTGCCTGTTAATAAAATTCACCCATTGTTATATGAACCTCATCTTGTGTACAGTAATTCACTCTGCACTGCAGTGGTCCCTGAACTATTACTTCAAGTGGCGCTGCAAGCACGGTACGGTCACCAAGTTTGAGGCAGCAGACAGCAATGGCGGAAATGTGATTGCTAATGTTAATGTCGGCAGTGGTGGAACCCCTACAAGGACACTTCCAATGGACACTATATTTAGTGTGCTACCAAAATTTGATGGTAACAACATGTTACTGTCCGACTGTGTATCTCGGCTGAAGAGCTTATTAAAAATTTATAATATCAGCCCAGACCTTGAGGTGGACATCGCTTTGACTGCCCTGGAGAGGGAAGCCCATAGAAATGTTTGCTTATAACCACAGCCCGCACATAGTACCCTGAATGAGTTAATGAAATTCCTAGAAGAGATCTACAGCAAGACTGCTAGAACGGGACACCTTCATGCCAAATTTTTCTCGAGGCTACAGCAAGAAGGAGAGGGGATTTCTCAGTATGCGACAGCGAGCAATGCAGTGTTAGCGGAGATGCAGAGAAAGGAGTAGGATACACTCGATGGCATGGGCTCTACGGTCCGAATACTCCAAGAACAATTCATTCTGGGATCTTACAGCACATCCTTGAAACAATCCCTGTCAAAACGGGTTCGGGCAAATTTGGCTCTTTCATTTCGCCAAATCCTGGCCGGGACGGTGGTCCTAAGTAAAGAGGAAAGTTTGTGACAGCAGTAGTGCGCATTCAGGTTGCCAGTTACAGAGTAGACTCGAATTCCGAAGAGGTATTGGTCAAGGTGGTACAAGGCTTACAGAGCTCCATTCTAATCATGAAAGAGAAGCTGATTGAAATGGAACGAAAAATTGGAGATTTATCCACCGAACATCCCTACCCGGCCTCGCCGGCCCCCTGTCGGTCCTGTCCCTCGACTGCCGGGGAAGAATTACAACATCCTGGTCCATTATACTCATGCAACTATTACTCGGCCCGATTGATAAGTGATCGGTGGGTACAGGCTCCCTCCCTTCAGCCACCAGAGACACGAAACAGGCTCGAGATAACCCCGGCGAGAAGATATTCACAGCTGGAGACACCTTGCCAGAGGGAATCACCAATGGGGCAATGGGAACCACCGTTAAGACCATCAGCTCCCGTGTATGGCGGCACTCTGGGGGAAGGTGCAAAGAGAAGCTGCCCTTCATATTATCGAGCACTTGATCGCTGGGTGTCCCATCCTACATGCAGAATTTATGGGTGTCCCAGTGGAATTGCTTGATAAATACTGGGTCACAAGTGACAACGATGCCAGAAACATACTTCAATCAATATTTCCAGACACTGACCAGGCTATAGAAAGAGCATTGATCCGGATGATTGCTGCTAACCAACAACTGATCCCGGTCACAGGGGTCATGTGAATGAATCTGTTGGCAAGAAGAGGGGAGAAAAGGGATCCTGCTAGTTCCCGAGCCCATCAAAAAAGTTGTGCCTGTAATACTGGGGATGAATTTTGTATGTAAATTAGATCAGATTATGTTTAACAAATGGGGACCCAATTATTGTATGCAGGCTACTATCCATAAGCTTACACAAGAAGCCCTTCAGCCACTGATCCGTATCTGTGGGATGCAGACGACTGTGTCATCAGATGGTAGGGGTCATCAGGGCTCCTGGGAAATAACCTGTAATCCTGCCTCCCTAGCGAGAAAGTATGTTACACCTCCCAGTGGGAACCTATCTCAACCTTGATGGGATGGAAGTGATTGTTCAGCCTGTGGTAGAAGAAGAAGTTATGATAGCTCGTACAATAGCTGTTGTCCAGCAAGGGTGCGTCCCTATCAGAGCTTTGAATGTGAGCGCCATGGAGGTCTCCTTGCCACAAGGAACACATACTGTATGGCCCTGGTATACCTACATAAGGGTGAGGTGGTGAGTCAGAAGGAGATATCTCTATCGCCTATAGAAGGTGCGGGGTGGACCCTAGCAGACGCTGTGGGGGCCAAAGAGACGCCAACCCCGAATGGAGTAATGGGCCAACCTTGATCAAATGGATGTGGATGCGAAGGCACTTGGCCCTGAGCATGTGCAAGCAATACAAGCTATGCTGTGGGAAAATCAGGCCACATTTGCCCGTCTTGCCAAAGATTTCAGCTGCACTGAATCCATCACGCACTGAGATACCAACCGGGAAAGCATGTCCAATTTGAGAACAGTACCTGCAGATCCCTCCCAAAATGTACCAAGAGACAAAGACATTACTGAGGCAGATGCTGGATTCAGGAATAGTACACAGTAGTCTGAGCCCTTTTGCGGCCCCCGTGTTACTCGTCAAGAAAAAGGATGGGACCATCCAGTTCTGTGTAGATTACAGAAAACTCAATGCCTGTACAGTTCGAGACTCGTATCAGTTACTTCGCATTGAAGAATCTTTGACAGCATTGGGGAAGATCAAGAACTTCTCCACCTTGTACCAAGCAAGCGGATACTGGCATGTACTTGTAGTGGGGAAAGACAAAGCGAAGATTGCCCTCATCCTTACTATGGGATTGTTTGAGTTTAAAGGGAAAATGTTAACAGGTTTTTGCCATCCCATCTGAGAGCAGCATAATGTGGAAATAGAGACCCTGATTCTAGTCGATATGTCTCTTACTGAGCCGCTTGCTGTCATTTTGATAAAAATTAGTGTTTTCTCTGTTGCAGGTTTAGCAGTCCATGGAGCAGGCCAAGTAGACTGCTACTGATAATCTCCAGCTGATCAAACAGTGATTTCATCAAAACTACACTGAGCAGCCCAATAAGTGACACATTGCTGGAATCAGGATCTCAGGTCCAATAATATGCTATTCTCAGATTAGGTTGCAAAAACCTGGTGTCAGGTTCCCTGTAACCGGATGCCCTTTGGGCTCTCCAGTGCTCGGGCACATTTAAATGGCTGATGGAAAGTGCTTGGAAGATGTACATTCTGAAGCTATCCTTTCCATCTTGATGACATCATCATGTTTTCTGCCTGGTTCAAAGATCACCTTGCCCGGCTTGGACAGGTACTCTGAAGACTGCAAGCTCATAACTGAAAGTGAAGCCAAAGAAGTGCCACCTCTTTAAGAGAGATCGAATACTTGGGCCACACAATGTCACAAGATGGGGTCCTTCCCTCGCCAGAAAAGGTGGCTGCTATCCAGAAGTGGCCAGTTCCTCGAAGGTGAGAGAACTCAAAGCCTTTCTTGGACTCACTGGTACTACTGCTGGTTCGTCAAAGACTTTGCGAAGGTGGTGGGCGCCTTGAATGAGCTGCTGAGTGGGACTGCCGGAGTGCCAAAGAACCAGGGCATCTCTTCGACTCAGCGACAAGACGAGGCTTTTCAAGTTATGAAGAATGCCCTTCAGCCCTGATTCTGGCCTACACAGACTTTGATCAACTATTGCTGCTGTACACAGATTGTAGCCTTCATGTACTCGGTGCAGTACTGTCTCAGATACAAAATGGACAAGAGAGAGCCATCGGTTAAGACCAGTAGGTCCCTGTGGGACAGCAAAAGAAACCCCCACAATTGTAGCTCTTGGCCCTAGTGTGGGCCATGACAGACAAGTTTGCTGGTTTTCTTACAGTGACGAAGATCCAAGTCTAAACAGATAATAATTTCTGGCCCATCTGAGAATGCTAAATTGGGGGACTTAGAACAACGGTGGGTGGCTCGCCTAGCAAAGTTTGACTTTACCATCCGTTATCGCTCTGCTACTGAAAACTCAATTGCTGATGGGCTGTAAAGAGTGACTGTGGAGACTCCAGTGGGGGATCTCGATGAACAGCTAGGGGAGAACTAACTGGGGAGAACCAATGAAGAATGGGGATGTGCTCAAGAAGTGGGTGTAGGATGGTGTCAGATGAAACAGATGGGTAATCTAGAAGCAGAAGCCCGACAAACAAAAAAGAGGTAACCTTGATGCTGAGATGAAGAGTGTCTTACATCAGTGAAATAGACTTGAAGTTTGTGAATCAGTATTATATTGTAAGAGACAGCAGCCAAAAGATATGGAAGCAAGATGGCAGGTGTTCATCCCTGAAAAATTGACTCAAGAAGTAGCTAAGAAAGTACACGAGTTTGGAGCTCACTTCGGACCAGCAAAGACCTACCAATAGTTAAAGCGATACATGTACTGCCCCCGGTTGGAGTCTGTGATCGAAGAAGTTTGTCGGCAATGTCAAGTATGTAACCTCATTAAGAGCATCAAACAAAGGGCACCCGTCCATATGTTTCAGACAAAAGGGCCACTAGAAGTTTTGATGATCGACTATCTCCTCGTGGGGCACTCGGCCCGGGGACTACAATACTGCTTGGTTATGACCGATCATTTCTCCAAGTTAGCTGTTGTCACCCCGACTAGAGACCAGACTGCTTAATCGGTGGCACAGGCCATTTGTAAAGATTTCAACCAGGGTGTATGGGTGCCCGAAGCGGATACACTCCGACCAAGGCGCGTGTTTCTAAGGCAAGGTGACGGAAGAACTGTACCGCATGTATGGTATCGAGCAGTCCTGGACCACCACTTACCATCCCCAAGGCAGAGGAACATGGGAACACTTCAACCGAACCCTACTTCAAATGCTGAGAACATTGGAGAAAGATAAGAAGGCATGTTGGTCAGACTATCTGCCAGAACTGGTTCGGGCCTACAACAATCGGGTCCACTCCACTAGGAGTTGCACTCAATAGCTACTGCTGTTAGGAAGAGCTGGGCGAGAGATCATCAAGCTGAATTTGGAGTAGCCAGAGGATCTGATGGAGCGAACTGTCACTTCATGGGTGAAAAAACATCGGCAATGACTACTAACGATAAGGCGGGTGGCAGGTCAGCAGCTACAGAAGAAAGAACATACAGGCCATAATCCTACTCAAGAGTATGGCTTCAACCCAGAGACCAAGTATTAGTCAAAAGAAACACCCCAAGGGTAAACTAAATGAAGATGAGAAGTACAGCCTTACAGAGTAATGGAGCAAGATGTGTCCAGTCTAAGGTGGCAGATTGAGAATGGGGCATCTGCCCCTAGAGTATTACACTGAAATATGTTGCGACCATGCCGGTCTGAAGTTCGTTCTACACCATTGCCGACTGAAGTCTCAACTCCACTTCCTGAAATTGTGGTACTCATGTGTGAAGCCAATGAAGACTGGTGGACTGTACCTGACACAGTAGGCGGTCCTCAGCCATCCAAAACCAGTAATCTCATGGATGAGCCACTACTGCTGCATGAAGATGAGACACGACCAGAGCTCACAGTGACTCCTACAGCAAGTCCCCCTCTGGAAGACAACCAAGCCTTGCCTGATAATCAAGATTTCTGAAAATCACAGAGGCCTCCTGCAGGATTTCCACCAATCTGATACGTTGAACAGTGTACTCTGTCTGCTTTGCCGATATTGTTGTCTCCTCTGCAGATGCTGTGCAGACGTTGAGGGCTCCCTTGCTACATGATCTCATTGATCCAACCAGGAGATGAGTGCACCACCAAACTAGACTTTTGATGGGTCCCGGGACTGGACCTGTGTCACCAACATTACCATGAGTTTGTTTCTGATTGTGCACATGTCAGGGCCTAGTGTAGACCTCGAATATGCAAATAGAGTCTGTGGAGCCTCGTTTAGGAGTCTCAACACAGGACTAGCCAGATCTTCCTCTAGTGAAGGACCTAGCCCTGATAACCACCATATTAAGTGGCCCTTTGAGTCAATATCCAGCTCTTTACAAGCGTAAAGATATGACAAGGGAATACCAAGGCCAGGTATCCATCCACAGACAGCTGTTTCGGGGTGTTGCCCCTCATCAGTTTGGAGTAGGATTCTGGCTAGGTGGGAGCAATGCCTAGTAGACCAACAAAACAAAGTATTCACTGATCTCAGGGAGACCAGTTCAAGAAAACACTGCGGGCAGCCGGCTAAAGCGCTCAACACAGTGAATTCCTAGGCCCATTGCCCCTGGGAATTTTGAATATGCAAATAGTGTCTGTGGAGCCTCGTTTAGGAGTCTTAACACAGGACTAGCCAGATCTTCCTCTAGTGAAGGACCTAGCCCTGATAACCACCATATTAAGTGGCCCTTTGAGTCAATATCCAGCTCTTTACAAGCATAAAGATATGACAAGGGAATACCAAGGCCAGGTATCCATCCATAGACTGCTGTTTCAGGGTGTTGCCCTCATCAGTGTGGAGTAGGATTCTGGCTAGGTGGGAGCAATGCCTAGTAGACCAACAAAACAAAGTATTCACTGATCTCAGGGAGACCAGTTCAAGAAAACACTGCGGGCAGCCGGCTAAAGCGCTCAACACAGTGAATTCCTAGGCCCATTGCCCCTGGGAATTTTGAATATGCAAATAGAGTCTGTGGAGCCTCGTTTAGGAGTCTCAACACAGGACTAGCCAGATCTTCCTCTAGTGAAGGACCTAGCCATGATAACCACCATATTAAGTGGCCCTTTGAGTCAATATCCAGCTCTTTACAAGCGTAAAGATATGACAAGGGAATACCAAGGCCAATGTGGATGAATACTTTGTTTTGTTAGTGTAGACCTCAGTAGTTAGAACAGGGCAGCCGTGTGGCCCATCTAGCAGAGGCCAGTAAGGTTATATGTAGAGTAGCATTGTACTTTACTGTTGTTTGAAGTTATCTGTATGATATTGATCCTGTAATAGTTGGAGAACCGTGCTATTGAGCGACCCAGCTAGCGAATACAAAACATTGTTACATCATCTTTTGCCACTGCATCTCCTTGTTTAAACCTGCCTTATCCACATCATTTCCTGCCTGTTAATAAATTCAAGCTTTGTTATTTGCACCTCATCTTGTGTACCTTAATTCACTCTGCACCGCGGTGGTCCCATGGCCATCACTTCATATGTACATAAATACATATGAATATATCAGTTTTATTTCCAACACAAATTGTACTCACTGGTTCAGATTTATCCTTGATGAATGGATAAATTTAGGGTAGCATTAATATTTATTTATATAATTTAAATTTTATTCCCAATCATTTGTCATCTATCATATATTTAGTTTATGACCTATTTTCTTTAAGAGCTAATTTACGGCTCTTTGATAAGCTTGTTACCCCTGTGTTATTATTGTAATTTTTCTATAGCCTATCATTACATCAAATATGTACTGTGATCCTAAAAGACTAACAAAGTTTCAGGGCGTGTTCTTGTTTCTAAGGTTATATGCCGAAGGCAACACAACTATTACTTGGTAGTACATAAAATAAATCCTTCTTCAATAATGTAAAACATTCCAGGTGAAGATAAAGTAATGTGTCTTTAGAAATAAGTTTAGATAGTGATTAAGGAAATAAGTAGATTTCTACCAGATATGAAGCAACTAAATGTTTTGTGGCAAACATTTACAGTTTTTTTTTCTTAAATATACATATTTGCAAACACAAAAAGTGTAAGAATGAAAATGTAGTTGAAAATCTGGTTTAATGGTAAACTGACAAAACTATACAGATTATTCCAATATTCTTTATTAAGACATCAAGGGTTTTTTCTAGCATCCAACAATCTTTATAATAAATCTAGTATCTATTTTGTAGTAAAATAAATATTGATAAATCTAATGAAAAATAAATGCAAATGTGCTCTTCTGTAAAAGAAAGAAAAAATGTCTACTAGGATGAATAGGTAGCAACCCCGTAAATTAGTATTTGATGCCCTAAAAAGTCATCAAACATGACTCAGTATTTGAGCTAATGTCTATGCTCCTTGCAAGAACAGAGCAGGGAACCATCAACTAGATTAAATGCTGCTGACATTGGTCTCAAATGATATTGGTTATCTTAGTGGACAATGGGATGTTGTGGAGAGTCTTATGGGTAACTTAACCAGTCAAGCAGTACACTGCTATATACTTAATAGAAAGTTTGGCTGACATTGCAAGCCATATTTTAGGCTCCTTCAATGGTATGTGCACACAGCATTTTTAGTATCATAGTTATTACTGAAAATTAGTGGGATGAGGTTGATAGGAATAAGGTGAAACATTTTTGAGTCAAGGAAGAGAAGAAAACATTTGCAACAATAGTATAATAACAGAAAACCAGGCATGTATGGATTAAGAACTGATTTTTCTCAGGTGAATGGTGAAGAAGATGAGTCTCACCTAGATTGCTATTGTGATTTTTATAGTGGCTAAGACCCCCTTATCATTGTATAGCTTATTTAAAATATATATTTTGGGATGACAGACTCCATTTCATTGTTATACTCAGATAGTATAAAATATATCATCACTACTTTCTCCTTGAAACAGCTGGATAAATGCTCAAGCAACTCGGTTCCAAAAACGCTATCAACTTTAAATTAAAAATAGCATAGGACTGCTTGTAGTAAAAGTCAAAAAGTACATAGGTAAGGTGTAAAAAATACAAAATAGCGTTAAAAACCATGTCACCACTTAGTTTTTATCTTATCTTTTTATCAGGTAGTAACTAAGGCCATCCGAGGACACCGTTGCCATAGTAACCGTTAGTATGGCAACAGTACCCTCGAGTGACCTCGCAGCTTACCATGCCCCAGATCTCAGCTCAGTCATTCAGTGATCAGATTCCATGGGGAGAGGACGCGCTTTGATGATCCCCGCAGTCTCTGATGTAGCAGAGCTGCATGTGTCTAGCAAGAGAGAAGACGAGGATCATGGAGAGATATGAACGATAAGGGATTAATAAAGATGGGGTCACTAAGTGTCTCTGTGTTTACACTTCAAATAAAATAATTTGTCTCTCTGCTCTGTCTTTTTTGCTATTTATTTTAAACAACTTGGCCTGAAATTAAGAATCTCAGGGCTTAATACCGGATGATAATACAAAGATGATATTAATCCCTTATTACACTATGTCCCACCTCTGGAAGAGGCTGGTGAAGCTGGTAAAGCATCTGGAAATGGCGCTACAAAGAATGTGCCATTTTCAGGGGTGGCTGCGGGATGCTATTCTTTAGTGTGGGGGGCCCACACGCCGCCAAAAATACCAGTCTTACCGTGGCTTGCAATTAAATATAGAGCAGAACCCTATGCATTTTTTTCTAACCAAGATAAAATTAGGCAGCTGAGGGTGGCAGCTCGCAGTTGTCCACTTTTTCTTGGCTAGACTGAAAAATACTGCGAAGCCCTATGCATTTTTAAAATTATTTATTTATTTAACCCACTGTGATAGCGGGTTGGTTGCCATGCACTAATCAACGTACAGATTGAGGGAATGCAGTCTGATTGCAACATCATTGACTTGTTGCAGGCCAATGCAGTGAATATGCATGAAACTTAATGGGCAGCCCCGGAAGTAAGCAGCAGGACACTTATAAGCCCAATCTAGATATTCTTATCATTTATCTATCCTACCTATCTGTCTATTCTATTCAATCTATCCTATCTGTTTGTCTTCTCTTTTCTAATTTTATACAGCATGGGAAAGACAATGTTAAAAATGAATTGCACATGGACACCACACGGATCTCACATGTATACCCCACTGATGTTAGCTGAGAAAAAACGCACAATCGTATTGCACTCACATGCCACATGGATCAAAAAACGGATGGCAGTTGTCCTACTCTCCTGGATGAGAAGCAGTAACATTTTTCAAATGCGCGTGTGTCTTTCCAACCTTAGAGAGGAGCTAAGGGTCTGTGGTGAGATCTGGCAAGAAAAATCTGTGGTCATATGATTGCAAAAACAGACCAGAGCAGTGTTAGAAATAACAGAAGAAGATGACTGGTAAATACAGTATCGAAATGAACACACAGAGTACATTATATTCATAACAAATGGATAATGAAATAACAAAAAAAACAGAATTGTACTTTATATGTTTTTTCAGGAATAAGATATTGATAAACTACCCTCCGAAAAGTGTACTGCTTTTCCCTCTAAATTCTATTCTTAATATAGAGTGGCATGTAAAGGTTTGGGCACCCCTGGTCATAATAACCGCTATTGTGAACAGTTAAACAGGTTGAAGATGAAATGATGTCTAAAAGGCAGAAAGTAAAAGAAGTACCGTATATACTCGTGTATAAGCCGACCCGTGTATAAGCCGACCCCCCTACTTTTGCCCCAAAAATCTGGAAAAACCTATTGACTCGTGTATAAGCCGAGGGTGGACCCCAGCACAGGTATACAGCCCCCAGCAGTGTGGTATACAGGCCCCCCCCAGTGGTATACAGGCCTCCCAGTGGTAGTATACAGCAGCCCTAGTGGTAGTATACAGCAGCCCCAGTGGTAGTATATAGCATCCCCAGCAGCCCCAGTGGTAGTATACAGCAGCCGCAGTGGTAGTATATAGCAGCCCCAGTGGTAGTATATAGCAGCCCCAGCAGTAGTATACAGCAGCCCCAGTGGTAGTATATAGCAGCCCCAGTGGTAGTATATAGCAGCCCCAGTGGTAGTATATAGCAGCCCCAGCAGCCCCAGTGGTAGTATACAGCAGCCCCAGTGGTAGTATATAGCAGCCCCAGCAGCCCCAGTGGTAGTATACAGCAGCCCCAGTGGTAGTATATAGCAGCCCCAGTGGTAGTATATAGCAGCCCCAGTGGTAGTATATAGCAGCCCCAGTGGTAGTATACAGCAGCCCCAGTGGTAGTATACAGGAGCCCCAGCAGCCCCAGTGGTAGTATACAGGAGCCCCAGCAGCCCAGTGGTATATACAGCAGCCCCAGTGGTATACAGGCCTCAGCAGTATATACAGCAGCCCCCAGGGGTTATACAGCACCCCCCAGGGGTTATACAGCACCCCCCAGGGGTTATACAGCGGCCCCCTGGGGGTACCCAGCAGCCCCCAGGGGGTACCCAGCAGCCCCCTGGGGGTACCAACAGCCCCCTGGGGGTACCAACAGCCTCCAGGGGGTACCCAGCAGCCCCCTGGGGGTACCAACAGCCCCCAGGGGGTACCCAGCAGCCCCCTGGGGGTACCAACATCCCCCTGGGGGTACCAACAGCCCCCAGGGGGTACCCAGCAGCCCCCTGGGGGTACCAACAGCCTCCAGGGGGTACCAACAGCCCCCTGGGGGTACCAACAGCCCCCTGGGGGTACCAACAGCCTCCAGGGGGTACCTAGCAGCCCCCTAGGGGTACCAACAGCCCCCTGGGGGTACCAACAGCCCCCAGGGGGTACCCAGCAGCCCCCTGGGGGTACCAACAGCCCCCTGGGGGTACCAACAGCCTCCAGGGGGTACCAACAGCCCCCCGGGGGTACCAACAGCCCCCTGGGGGTACCAACAGCCTCCAGGGGGTACCCAGCAGCCCCCTAGGGGTACCAACAGCCCCCTGGGGGTACCAACAGCCTCCAGGGGGTACCAACAGCCCCCCGGGGGTACCAACAGCCCCCTGGGGGTACCAACAGCCTCCAGGGGGTACCCAGCAGCCCCCTAGGGGTACCAACAGCCCCCAGGGGGTACCCAGCAGCCCCCTGGGGGTACCAACATCCCCCTGGGGGTACCAACAGCCCCCAGGGGGTACCCAGCAGCCCCCAGGGGGTACCCAGCAGCCCCCTGGGGGTACCAACAGCCCCCACAAGCTGGCACTGTCCCCCCTTGTAAGTGCCCCCCCCCCCCGCTACTTATACATTACCATCCCGGTGTTCTGATCGGCGCCGCTCCTCCGTGCTGCGTCTTCATCCTCCCGCGCTGGCTGCATCCGGGTTCTCCAGCGGTCGCGCGATGACGTCACATCGCTGCGACAGCCGGAGATCACGGATGGAGCCAGCGAGGACGGGAGGATGAAGAAGCACCGAGGAGCGGCGCCGATCAGAACACCGGGATGGTAATGTATAAGCACCGGGGGGGGGGGGGCCCTTACAAGGGGGGACAGTGCCAGCTTTTGGGGGGGCCATATGCACTGCTTCCCCCTGCCGCTGATTGACAGGGGGATGCAGTGCATATTTAATGAGCGGCCCCACGTGACGGGGCCGCTCATACAGCAGCCCCCCCCCCTGCCTGCTCCAGCCTCCACAGCCCCCACCACACAGCTCCCACCACACGGGTCTACCGTATAGACCCGTGTATAAGCCGAGGGGGGGACTTTTCAGCCCAAATTTTGGGCTGAAAAACTCGGCTTATACACGAGTATATACGGTATATTAGGAAAAAATCTAGATATTTTAATCATTAGTATGTTAAAAATTACAAAAAAGAAAACAGGCCAATGCAAACGTTTTGTCACCCTTTGAGATTTGTGTGCTCAGATATCTCTGAAAAAAAATTCTATTGTGCCTCTTTTTTACTCTCTGTCTGGATTTGGTCTCTATTTGATTCCCAGCTACGCTAATGAGTTTATATTATTTGTGTGCCTTTTTTGGGCTACTAATTGCATGTATTGCATATGTTAAGCTGGAAACACACTATCCGACTGACATGCTAGTCTCTCGGATGAGACACAGATCAGTCACCCTGAACAGCCTCTGCCTCTCTGGACGGGAGTGTCAGCTGCTTGTGTTTTTGTGCAGCATCACACTCTCGTCCAGGGACACTGATACGAGTCTCGTCTGAGAGACTCGCATGTCAGTCGGATAGTGTGTTTCCAGTCTTAATCTGATATATTTATGATTATATGGTTATACTGTGTATTTATTGCTTTTATTTATCGATAGGTTACATACATTTTGTTCTGTGTACTCATCAGTTATTCTCTGATTGAACTCACCTATTTTAATATTGAAATAAATTTTAAAGTGCCACAATAAAGATTTAAAATATGAGATAAAACGCGCAATAGGATCTTATCTCCTGAATGTGGAAAGTGGATATGTTCAATAGTGGAATCTACTCACCTGATCTGGTTGTCTAAACCCACAACCAGTTTAGTCGCTTCGTAGGCAGCTGCTGCTGGATCCACACATCCACGGGTCACTGTGGTCCAAAACTAGCATATACAGTGTCGTTCGATCCGAGCTGCTGCCAAAAAAGACCAGAAGACTGGAGTATCTGGATGAAGGTGTATGTTTAATCTGACGTGTTTTGGAGCCAATACCCAGCTCCTTCTTCAGGGATTGTCCCTGAGGAAGGAGCTGGGTATTGGCTCCGAAAAACGTCAATTTCAAAACTGTGCAGAAGGAAGCATAGGTCCTTGATCTGAGACCACTCCTGCAGCGTGATCTGCCCCACCTCTGGATCTCATTGGCCCTGGTTATACGTCATAACGTATTGCACTAGGGCTCGGCGGTGATACCACAATCGCTGCAACATGTGCAGAGTTGAATTCCAGCGTGTTGGCACATCGCATTTCAGATGGTGAACTGGCAGGCTTAAAGACTTCTGTAGCGATGCAAGTTGTTGAGCTGTGAGATGCGAACGGCGGAAGTGAGCACACAGCGACCATGCCCTCTGCAGAAGCCCATCTAGGCCAGGATAGTGGGTTAAAAATTGCTGGACAACCAGGTTAAAGACATGAACCATACAAGGCACATGCGTCCCATTGCCCCGGCGAAGGGCCGCACCCAGGTTTTCAGCATTATCGCACATTGCCTTCCCTGGCTGCAGGTTGAGTGGAGACAACCATTGATGAAACTCAGTCTCCAGAGCTGACCACAACTCCTCAGCTGTGTGAATCACATTTCCCAGACATTTCAAGGTAAAGACCACCTGATGCCGTTGAGCCCTGCTGCCAGCAAAGTAAGGAGATGTGCAGGATTCCTTGTGCACAGTTACAACGTGGGTGGCATTACCAGACAGGATATGTGCGGAGGTGGAGGACCGAGACGAGGTTGAGGAGGCAGAAGCAGTGGAGGAACTTCTACATACAGAGGATTGACGCACAACTCGTGGGGACGACAAGACTTGTACAGCAGACCATTCTCCAGCTCTCACCGTAGTTACCCACTGCCCAGTCAGCGACATGTAACGCTCCTGTCCATGCTTACTGATCCAAGTGTCTGTGGTGAAATGCACCCTGTCACACACAGAGTTTCTCAGGGAAGTGGTGATGTTGTCTGCGACATGCTGGTGTAGCGCAGGCACAGCTTTCTTTGAGAAGTAGTGGCGACTGGGCATCTGGTACTGGGGCACTGCGACGGACACAAGGTGTCGAAAATCCCCTGTGTTCACCAGCCAGAAAGGCAGCACTTCTGTAGCCAACAGCTTGCAGATGGTGAAAGTCAACCTCTTAGCTTTGTCATGGCTAGGGGGCAGGGGCGGAACTACACTGGTGCAGCTGGTGCAGCTGCACCAGGGCCCCGACCGGCTGGGGGCCCCTTCAAGCCTGGAGGGGGGCCCCCAGCCGACCCCGCAAGCCGCCGCCAGAGGAGAGGAGGGTCAGGCAAGGGAAGCAGAGAGCTTCCTGCTTCCCCTACTTGATCCCGCCCTCCTCTCCTCTGCTCCTCCGGCTCCTAGAACACTTCCGCGCGGCTCCCAGGTAGGAGAGCATCGCGCCTGCGGCTCAGTGCGGCTCCCAGCGGCACCCTCCCCCCCCTTTCCGGGCCGTGCCGACGGCCAGTGGAACCCCTCCCCCCGGGCCGCGCCGACGGCCAGTAGCCCGCACCCCCCCCGGTCCTCTCCTGCACCAGGGCCCCCGGGGGTGAAGGTCCGCCCCTGCTAGGGGGAAATGGTCTTTTACTTGTCCACATCTGAGGGACCGAGGGCTGGCTGCTGGGCTGAGACAGGGTTAAGTAGGGTGTCCCTGGCAAACTGCTGGTCTGTGAGGAAGGTGCAAGTGCAGATATAATGTTATCTTCATCCAAAGGTGGTGCTCTCGATGTCTGAGAGAGCTCAACACCAGTAGGTGTTTCCACTTCCAAAAGAACTGACGACCTGCCAATCACACTGCCTGTTGCGGGTAAAGAGGTGGAAGGTCTGTGTCCAAAAGCATGTCTGACTGCTGCCCCCACAGTCACAGAGGATGAAGAGCACGTGGTTGCACTTGATGGGGCAGGCGGTCATAGGCCCACCCCGCTAGGCCACATTGTTGCACAGTGAGCATCCACTGCGACCTCTCTACTTAGAGATTGATGACAAATCTTACAGATTACATGAGTTGGGTGATCATTCGCGATCTCAAAAAAGTCCCAGGCTAGACAAGGCTTAGAGCCCATGCGACCTGCAGAGCCATCACAACGTCTGCTCAGAGGCAGAGTTATGGCTGAGGATGCAGTTGTTGACGTGCTTTCAGTACTCCGTCTCTGTCCAGGCACAATCTAGCCTCATCGTCACCATCATCCTCCTCCACCTTCTCTGCTGACCTCATTGACTGGCAGACTGTGGGTTGACAGTAAGTGAGATCTCCAAACTCATCATCACCCTGTATGTTCTCACACCCCTCGTCCTCAGAGACAACCTTTTCCTGACCTGACTGAAAAGTCAAGTTGTTGTTCCAATCAGGTATCTGAGTCTCATCAGCATCTTCCTCATTGTCTCCACCAAGAGGAGTTACAGTTTGGGAAGGAGGGTCTACATTATGGTCAGAACTTTCTTCATCTGGGCCTGGATCTGACTCACAAAGCTTCTGGGCATCAGTGCAGATCATTTCCTCGTATGAACTCACTGCTGCTTTGGAGCAAACCTCTGATTCCCAGGCTATAGTGTGACTGAACAGCTCTACAGACTCAACCATCTGTGTTACCCCATACTCAATAGGGCGGCTGGAGACTTGGGAGCTGGGAGGAAGCAAGTGCAATTAGGGTGAAATCTCAGAGGACTGGAATATTTGGGATGTTGAAGTTGGGTGGAGGAGAGGCCACTTGATGGAGCACTTGAGAACATTCAAGCACCTGCTCTTTTTGTGCCTCATCTACAATTCGTAGCGATGGTCGTTTCTGTACGGAAGGGATCATATCAGATTGTCCACAGAAATAAGTAGACACCTTACTTTGGCTGGAAGATGGTCTTTCTTCTGCAGATGTTACTTTTGCTTTACCACTTACCCCAAGGACACAAACTTTTTTCCCTTTCCGCCACGCCTATTCCCCTTTCCACCAGCAGTAGGCCTTTTGCCACTAATTTTGTATGTGAACAAATTGGAAACTCTGCAGTTGTTGGCAAAAAAAAATTCGGATGGAAATCGAGCAGAGCTGAGTGGCGAAACAGTGCTACTAGGCTCAAACTATTACCTGGGCTAGATGCAGTTAAAAATTAGTATGAAATAGACAGGCGGTGTAGCTTGGTGCACAAGTGGGCTACACCACTGACCTAACAGACACTGCTACTAGGCCCAAACTATTACCTGGGCTAGATGCAGTTAAAAATTAGTATGAAATAGACAAGCGGTGTAGCATGGTTCACAAGTGGGCTACACCACTGACTTAACAGACACTGCTACTAGGCCCAAACTATTACCTGGGCTAGATGCAGTTAAAAATTAGTATGAAATAGACAAGCGGTGTAGCATGGTTCACAAGTGGGCTACACCACTGACTTAACAGACACTGCTACTAGGCCCAAACTATTACCTGGGCTAGATGCAGTTAAAAATTATTATGAAATAGACAGGTGGTGTAGCTTGGTTCACAAGTGGAGTACACCACTGACCTAACAGACACTGCTACTAGCCCAAAAGGATTGCCTGGGCTAGCTGCAGTAAAAAATTGGCTACTGGATAGACAGGCGTTGTAGCTTACTTTACAGCTGGGCTACCCCGCTGACTACCAGACACTGCTACTAGCCCAAAAGGATTGCCTGGGCTAGGTGCAGTAAAAAATTGGCTACTGAAGACAGGTGGTGTAGCTTTCTTCACAACAGTGCTGCACCACCTGCTCAAAAGGATTGCCTAAGTTAGATTTGGCCAGATGCTGTGAAAAACACTTGCACAGCACTGGCACACACCTGCCTGGCTAAAACTGCTAGGGACTGCTCAAAAGGGCTGATATTCCAACTAGTCTCTACTCCCTAAATCTATCTCTTAGTCACACTTTATAGCGCCCACAGCAGCAGTAGCGGTGCCTGACTGACACACAACTGCAGCACTGAGGTAATGGCGGCAATGGGGAAAATGGCTGGGTATATATAGCGCAAGGACATGTGACATACACAGCCAATTTCACATGCCCTTGCTTGTGTGCAAAAAATGCACTTTGCTGTGTCTGTGATTGGCTACAGCCTGCACCGCCCCACTGTATATGGGTTAGGAGAAAAAAAATGGAGATCAGTATTATTTCAGCAGCACTGATCTAAACCCCGCCCCCTGCACTCTATACATGAAACTGGATCTTAACTTTCAATAACAGTATTACTGTGGAAAGCCAGTTAGGCTTTTGGTGATCGAACCGTTATCGACCATAACCTCGAACTGCCGAATTTCAAGCTAATTGTTCTAATTTGTCGAATGACTCGAACACCGCCCAAAACAGGTCGAATTTGAGATATGGGAACATTTCGAATCAAACACCGCTCATCTCTAGCAATAACACCACTTAAACAGAGCCATCACTCAAGATGAGTATAAGCTTTTTTTTAATATGGTAATGAGAAGGGGTTTTAGAAGAAGTAAACACATATTTTAAATGTCCACAATCATGATAACATGTCTTCTATAAAGTATACATTCACACAAGGAATTTAGGATATATTGTATGTGCACTACTTAATACAGAAGTAGAATTATGCATATCATTTCTCAAAATCTCATTTAAACCTTGTAGAATACGTTTGCACCATAAATTAATTCATGTTGTAGATTTGGAATCACGTCATTTCTATGAAGCCTGCATATACAATGCAAAGGGACAAATCTGTACATTAGTAGAACCAAATCCCAAGTGCTACTTTTCCACATCTCATGGTAATGTAAAGTGTAAATAACTTTTACTACAGCTGTTGTTGCAATGTATATTAGTCAGATACACAGCATCATCCTCTGTCTACTTATTTAGTAGAGAAAATGATATATCTCTTAGTACTCACAGTACAAAAAAACATGAATGCTTTGAAATAGGTATAATTTCTGTTCAGACAAAGCTCATGAAAATAATTTATATTGCTCTCATTCTGGCTTCCCAAATAAATTAATATGAAATGATGGACAACTATCTATGGTTACGTTGTTGAAGAAGAAATGCCGTCTTGTATGGACTTGCTAATGACTTGAGTAGTTACACAATCATAATTGCTTGTAACTGTTAAAAGATTGTAAATTTGGCCCAGCTTGCAAAAGGTAATATAGTCCAGGTGTGATTTGCAGGTAGAGTCTCTCAGACAGACTCTCACTTTCTTCAGTGTGACAGCTTGGTTAAACTCTTCGTATTTACAATCTTGACAAATTGTTACCGCACCTGGGCTGTAATTTATCAGATTTATGGGAAATGCCTTTGAGGTTTCAGATTGACTCTTTACCTCATAAGATTTAGATTTTATCAGAGCAGAGAGGAGCAGTGTTCAAAAATACAATTCACAAGAACAAATGGTTACTTCAGACAGCTGTGAACCTTGCTACACCCAAGTGACCTAGAAGACCTTATCAGCATTTAACCTGCAAGTAAAACAATTTTCCTTGGTGTAAGTTTTAATGGCTTCTGAGATATTTCACACCAAATGAAAGTGTTTTAGTTGTCTTTCAGAGATAAAATGTCAAAAGGATGGTTTTATATTCCTGCACTGACTGTAACCATATAATTCTGGTTTACGGTAAACTAACAATTTCCTTGGTGGCTAGTCGAACTTTACTTTATTTGAATTATCTATTCTTTTAGTGATACGAGCGATCAAGTGCTCTACACTTGAATTGAGCCGGTCGGATGCTCAGAATTCAAGTATAGATTCGGATTCAACAAATGAGTAAGATGGAAGTCAATGGGAAACACAAGCATTTTTCTGGAAGAACCTACCAGGTGGACTGGGGAGACACTAAAATTCCTGAAATGAAAGGAAACAGCACTGATATACAATGGGAACATGGAGAAGAAACTGGATGGATCTCTGACTCCCAGGTCACTGCTGGGAACAATGTTGTCAGAGTATTATAATGATAAACAGGAACATTTTTTATGTAACATTATTCTCTCTATAATGATTTGCATATAGGGCAAAATAAAAAAAGAGAGAAAACACCTCCTCCACCCCTTACAATATTTTCACACATCATATTTTTGCTTTGTTTTTTACCTTTCTCATTGCTTTCAATGTTAAAAAAAAACACTGCAAAAATGCTGAAAGAATTGACATGCTCCTTTTTTTTAATAAACAGCAGTTTTCTATTCTGTTAGGAGAAAAAACTATTGTGTGCATTAGATTTATGAAATCTCTTAGCTTTTGCTCAGTCTCTTAAAATCAGCTTTTAATTTACAAAAAAACTTAATGAAAAATGCAGCAAAAAATGCAGCAAAAATGTGTGAATACTGCCTTAATAGCCAGGCCATCACTCACTCTATATCATCGTTGCCTATGACTAGATGACATCGTAGAGGATGCAATTAAGCTACACCTGTAATTTTAACACTTTCCTACCTTATCTTGGTATGTGGTGTTTGCGACATGGTCAAAAACATTCTGTTCAACTTATGATGGAGGGACTCTGAACCACACAAAGCCTAAGCAAAGAATGCAAGAACTGCCAAAAAAACAGAAAAAAGAGGGACTTTGATGCACCTTGTATAAGACGTAATACATATTCTGTTAAAATTGTTAAGGCCACGTTACACACACAGATATATTGGTCACAGATCTCTGGTTGCAGTGAAATCATGGACACATTGCTCCATTTTGTGGCTGTGTACAATGAAACAATGTGTCCATGATTTCACTGCAACCAGAGATCTGTGACCAGTATATCTGTCTGTGCAAAGTGTCCTTTAGTGTGTCTCCTAGATAAATAAAACCTATGCACTATGCAAGAGATGCCAAATATTAGGAAGAAATACTCCAATACATCCCGGAAGACACATGGGACTCCTAGACTAATAAAGACTATGCAATAAAGCAAAAGCTTCCAAAAAATTAGAAGGGGAGACACAAATACACCCCTGAAGACACAGAGATGAAGACCTCAGCAAATTAACCCCTTAATGACCCAGGATGTAATGGTATGTCCTAGGTCAACTCTCTTCATTTGATGTGAGCTCTAGCGCTAAGGCTGGGTTCACACTGCGGCAGCGTCCGGTCCGGGGCTGTCAGGGGTGACAGCCTGGACCGGAGTTTTGCTGCATAGAATACTATCGGGCTGCACGGAGCTGGATCGCGCCGGGTGGCAATTATCTGCCATCCGGCTGCTATCTCGCCGGATGTATCCTGGAGTAGTGAGGAATTGTCTGCCGAATCCAAAAACGTTGCATGCAACGTTTTTGGAATCGGAAGAAAAACCCCACTTGTCCCGGCTTCATCCGGCGAGATAGCAGCCGGATGGCAGATAATTGCCACCCGGCGCGATCCAGCTCCATGCAGCCCGATAGTATTCTATGCAGCAAAACTCCGGTCCAGGCTGTCACTCCTGACAGCCCCGGACCGGACGCTGCCGCAGTGTGAACCCAGCCTTAGCTCACATCATTTCTTGCACATGTTACCTTATCTGATCAGCTGGCATTTGCAGCTATTAGGGTACCTTTACACGTTGCAACATTGCATGCAATTTCACGTGTAACTTACTGGTTGCAGTAAAATCATGGACACATTGTTCCATTTGTACACAGCAACAAAATAGAACAATGTGTCCATGATTTCACTGCAACCAGTAAGTTGCAAGCGAAATTGCATGCCATGTTGCGATGTGTAAAGGTACCCTTAGACGTGGAAAGATCAATGATCTACCTGCACTGTTAGCCTCTTAGAAGATGATGTAAAACACTGACAGAGCGATGTAAAGCGCTGCAGCAGGGATTGTGGTATTCCCCGCTACTATCGCCAATCCTGTGATGCAATCATGAGGCGCTGATGAGTTGCCATGACAGTGAGGGGTGAGATAATAACTTCAGTCACTGTCATGACTCACTTTCTGTGAGCGATGACTGAACAGTGGCGCTCACAGTAGGTGATCATTCTGCCATGCAGAGATGTGCATCACCACGGCTCTGCAATGCAGAAGTATCAGAAACTGCAGTATTCAGGTGTCCTAAGGGGCAAAGTAAACTAAAAAAAACTGAAAAAAAAGTTTAATTTTTATTTTATAAAAATAAAAGTTCAAATTACCCCCCTGTGCCCTATTGAAATAAAACAGTTTACAAAAAAAAAAATAAAATACACATATCTGGTATCATCACATTCAGAAATGCCTGATCTATCAAAATATAAAATCAATTACCGTATTTTTTGCTTTATAAGACGCACTTTTCTTCCCCCAAATTTTGGGGGAAAGTGGAGGTGCGTCTTATAAAGCGAACCTAGTAGCTGTGGAGTAGTGGGATTGGGGGGGGGCTGTGGAGCGGTGTCCTGGGGGCTGTCGGGAGGCTGGAGGCAGCTGCAGCTGCGGTCCCTGATCATGTGGGGCCGCTCATTATCTCCTCTAATATGCACTGCATCCCGCTGTCAATCACAGCGGGAGCAGCGCATGTGACAGGAGCAGTGCGCAGCCCCATGTGAACAGTCAGTGCTTTCCACGCTTTCATTGCGTGGAAAGCACTGACTACCCGAAGAATCTCATACTCACCTCTCTTCATATCGTTTCCTGCAATCCGCGCTATTCCCGCTGTCTCCGCTCAGCTGTGCCGGCCTCCGGTCATGTGAGCATCGCTCATAGTGACATCATCACGGCGCACTGCTCACAGAACTGGATTCCTGTATAAGCAGGCAGCGGGGATGGAGGATGGAGGCTGCAGGGAGCGGTGGAGAGAGGTGAGTATGAGATTGTTTGTTATTTTTAAAGTGCACCATGGGGGAAAGTGTGCCAGGGTGGGGGCTGTCTGTACTATGGGGGGACAGTGTGCCAGGGTGGGGGCTGTTTGTTTCATGGGGGGGGACAGTGTGCCAGAGTGGGGGCGTCTGTACTATGGGGGGACAGTGTGCCAGGGTGGGGGCTGTTTGTTCCATGGGGGGGACAGTGTGCCAGGGTGGGGGCTGTCTATGACAAGGGGGGCAGTGTGACAGGGTGGGGGCTGTCAGTGCCATTGGGGGGACAGTGTGCTAGGGTGGGGGCTGTCTGCCAAGGGGGAAACAGTGTGCCGGGGAAAGCGGGCTGTCTGCCAGCTTGGGGGGACAGTGTTTCAGGTAGGGGATGGCTGTGCCATCATGGGGGACATTGTGCCAGGGGGGGGCTGTCTGTGCCAGCATGGGGGGACAGTGTGCCAAGGTGGGGGCTATCTGTGCCAGCATGAGGGCAGTGTGCCAGGGTGGGGGCTGTCTGTGCCAGCTTGAGGGGACAGTGTGCCAGGATGGGGGCTGTCTGTGCCAGCTTGAGGGGACAGTGTGCCAGGGTGGGGGCTGTCTGTGCCAGCATGGGGGACAGTGTGCCAGGGTGGGGGCTGTCTGTGGCAGCATGGGGGGCAGTGTGCCAGCACGGGGGGACAGTGTGCCAGGGTGGGGGCTGTCTGTGCCAGCTTGAGGGGACAGTGTGCCAGGATGGGGGCTGTCTGTGCCAGCTTGAGGGGACAGTGTGCCAGGGTGGGGGCTGTCTGTGCCAGCATGGGGGCAGTGTGCCAGGGTGGTGGTTGTTTGTGCCAGCATGGGAGGCAGTGTGCCAGCACGGGGGGACAGTGTGCTAGGGTGGGGGCTGTCTGTGCCAGCATGGGGGGCAGTGTGCCAGAATGGGGGACAGTGTGCCAGGGTGGGGGCTCTATATGCCAGCATGAGGGTCCTTTGTGCCAGCATGGGGGCCCTGTGTGCCAGCATGGGAGGCAGTGTGCCAGTATTGGGGGCAGTGTGCAAGCATGGCGGGCAGTGTACCAGCATAGGGGGCAGTGTGACAGGGTGGGGGCTCTGTATGCCAGCATTGGGGCCCTGTGTGCCAGGGTGGGGAACAGTCCATCCGCATGGGGAGGACAGTACGCCAGCATTGGGGACATATATACCAGCATGGGGGGTTTGTGTACGAGAATGGGGGTCATATATACTGATTATAAGGTGGACACTGATATTATAAGACGGACCCCATTTAACATTAAACATTTATTTTTTTCTCTTTTCCTTCACCAAATTTGGGGGTGAGTCTTATAATCAGGTGCGTCTTATAAAGCAAAAATTACGGTAATCTGATATATAAACTGCGTAATGGAAAAAAGTAAAAATGTCAAAATAACATATTTTTGATGGTTGCAACATTGAAATAAAATGCAATAAAAGACACTCAAAACATCACATCTACAGAAAAATGGTATATTTCAAGTCAGCTCAAGACAAAATATAAGCCAACACAGAGCCTGAGATCCCAAAAAATGAAAATTATATTTTTATGGGTCACAGAAAATGGTGCCAATTCTTTTTTTGACAAATTTTAGATTTTTTTTTCACCATTTAAAAGTATACTTGATATCTGCAAACCCATACTGACTTCAGATATCATACAGACATGCCAATTTACCATATAGTGAACATGATAAATAAAATAATTGTGAAATTGCACGTTTTTTTTGCAATTTTGCTGCACTTGGAATTTTTTTCCTATTTTTCAGTACACTATATAAAATGAAAATTAACAAGAAGGAGAAATGGAAAGTTCTCATTGTAGCTTGGGTCAAGGAGGGTGAACAATCAATAATGAGTGTTGGCCAAAATGCATATAATGTGAGAGTCACAGGAAGGGCAGCAGAACATAAAGACACTTCATGTCCCCTCAAGGAGGATAACTTTCCATTTCCTCTTCCTCCTCTTCTTCATGCCATCCATGCTGAATAGATACGATGAAGCTAGTGTGGGTAGTACCCTCTGTAGTGCAGGTAAACATCTCCTGTTCCTATTCCTCCTCACCCTTCTCCTCCTTATTATTACCCAATCTGTGCTTAGAAGTTCAGAAGAGGCTGGATTGGGTATTATCACCCTGTGTATTTTTCCTCCATATTTTCCTGGTCCATATGCAAAGCTTTCTATTTAATTGTGACTAGGCACATAAGCGGATGTTACGCTGCCACTAAACATCTTGATTGATTCCTCAGAGTTTTGTAGAACTTCTCTGATGTTAGACATCGAGCCCCCCAAAGCAGCCTGACGTGTCGGGGCTTTCCTGATATTTACTGAAGGAGCGAAGTCTTAGTCTCTTTTAATGGGTAAGCCTGATCTTAATTGTGATAGCAGCCTTGCACTTTATTCAGGAGTCACAGTGGTCAATCACAATAAAGGTTTCCCTTGGGTGTGCTGACCCCTGCCTGAACAAGACTATAAGCACTTTACACAGTTAAAGCTATAGGCACTCCATTTTTACCAATTTTACCTCTTCTCTCCCTGTCTGTACTTGTTATTCTGTCATCCTCCTCACTGCCTCTTTCTTGGTTGATAAGTTACTTTTTTGACTATTTATACCATCCAACTGTTTTATAGTCCACTTTTAATGAATAAACTTTATTCTTGCATTGAACGCACTGGTGTGAACCTATAAGTGGTGTCAACATGTATTATGGGCAATTGAACACTCATGTTCTCTGGGTTTTATATACTGTATACTGTAGAGTAGTGTGCCATTTTATATAAAAAAATGTCCAGGCATGATCCTGTATTTTTTCTATCTTCTCCTAAGTTTCCTTCTTCAGGGGAGGATCCCATGCAGTTGGGAAATGTGAAACAAAAATTATGTCCTTGGGAATGGAGATTGTACCTTCTGTGCAAGTTGCCTAAACATCTGGTGAGAGATTGCTCCCATCTGGAGCATCAGGGAAACAACCGGGCCTAGAAGACCCCTTTTTAGACAGTGTCTTTTCCCCTTTTATTGATTTTTCAGGGAAGGGAGGTAAAGGGTCATGCTTTTGTTGATTGTGCGGCAAAAGTTAATTTTTTGGACATTTTCATGGCCAAGGCCTTTTGAGTTCTTCCTAAAGCCTTGGAAACAGTTTCATAGTTGTTAAAGTTGAAGGTAGACTTTAAGACCATCTAGTTGAACCCATAGTTTAACATGTTGATCCAGAGGAAGGCAAAAGTCATTAGGCTTACTTTACTAGCTAACTCTCTTTTTACCCAATGTGTAAAGTAGTATCCCTTCACATGGTGTGTCTCCACAAAAAAAATGTCCTTATTATCCTACAAGCCCTACCAGCCCCTGTGGTTTTGCATCTTTCCTGTCTTTGACAACTTAATCCCCATATTAATTGGGTTAGTGGAGACAATGTTAGTTGGCATGAGGAATGTCAGGGAAAATGTTTCTAAGAAATTTCTCGTGTTGTACATTCGACTATTCAAACCCCTTGGTACTTCAAGGACTTTCCTGAGGTGTTTTCTGAAAGACGAAGCTCAGTCCTGCCTTCTCCTTGGTCCAGTGATTGTGAAATCAAAGTGATCGTAGATTCTCCCTTGCTCAGTGGTAGAATTTGTTATATTTTTGAAGCCAAAAGGGTAGCTATGTGGGATTATGTAAGGAAAAATATGACTAAAGGTTTCATTTACCCTTCTTAATCTCCGGTCAGGGCTGGTTTCTTTTTGTAGCTAAAAAAAGATAAACTTTACACAAAATTGTCCTGACCACACCCAGTCCCGTGGGCCATTGGTCCATTTTTAAATTAAATGTTCAAATGCTCAAAAGTTCGCACAGTAAGTCTTGTAGGCTTGGTACGCTTGGTGGTTGCTTTTTTACACCCTTACATGAAATCAAAACAAGTTTACATTTGAACCTGGTTACACTTGTCCACTTAACTCGCTAACATTCCCTGTAACGTGCTGGGATCTGACCTCTGTAGCTATGGGTGGATCTATGCAGTACAGGTATCTCTGATAATCTGTTCTGGTCTCTATTGTCTTTTGCTGGATGACCACTACCTGTACCAAAATGCTGCTAAAACGCTGTAAAAAAAAATGCACCAAAAAAACACCAGAAAAGCATTCCTATTTGTGGTGTGTTTTCCTGCTACAGGGTGCAGTTTTGCTGCAGAAAATTTCTGCACTAAAAAAGCAGCAGCATGTATCATTAGAGGTAAAACAAACTAATGTCTAAGGCTAGGGTCACACTTGGAGGGTGACCCATGCTTGACGGAAGCGGTACAAATGTAGAAATTTCTGCTGCAGCACATAGCATTAACACTATGCGCTGCCAGACAAAGCAGCTCCATAGAAACCCCCTGTTTACCTTAGCAGTGGCTCGACACAAAGCTTCAGGAAGAGTACTTTTGGACAACGCACAGGTAAACACTGCAGACCCTGTTTCCTGTGCGCTGCTGAAAAGCGCATTTCCCGGAGCTTTGTGTGTGGTTGGCTGCTAAGGTAAACAGCAGGTATCTATGGCTGTGTTGTCTGGCAGCGCATAGAGTTAACGCTATGCGCTGCAGTGGAGATTGGTAAGTTTTTAACGCTTCCGTCAAGCATGGGTCACCCTCCAAGCGTGACCATAGCTTTAGGCTGGTTTCACACTGCAGTTTTTTGCCTGATCAGTTTCCATCCGGTTTGTGTGCCAAAACCAGGAGAGGCACTTGGAGAAAAAAACTATAATTGAAAGATTGACACCTGTTCTAAGTTTTGGAGACACTCCTGGTTTTGACACACAAACCGGACGGAACATGATCGGGGAAAAACTGCAGTATGAAACCAGCCTTACTATTACTGCCAATACTACTATTCTCTCATTAGTTGCAATTTATTAAAGGGTTTTAAAGCTGAAGTTTGCTTCTCAACAGTTCAATCTACTTACAAAAATTTTTATAGAGAATGAAATTGAATAATAATAAAAAATAAATAGCAATGATTATAATATAGAGCCACTTCCCTTTTTTCTTCTCCACATATTTTCTTCTACTATGCATTTCATGAATGGTTAAATGTGGATATATATTTCTTGAGAGAAGTAATGTGCAACTATCTTGAGCTAAATCATTCCTGCAGTTTTATTGAAAACAGCTCAATGAGCGCCATATGCATGAGAAGAATTTATATTCATCTAGTTAGTTTGGGGCAGGGCCAAGTAGCTTGTCATTACTGAGATCAGTGTGGTATGACAGGATTGTGGAGAGCAAATTATATGGTTACAGATGAACACTAAAACTGAGCTTCCTGGCAAAGTGATTTATACCACTTTCAATAGAAGGAGAAATATTTGTGAGGCACTAAAAATGTCCTGCAACATGAAAGACATGAAAGGGAAATTAAAGGATACATTTCAAATTGATACTGAAAAAGCATTGATCTGTCGAGAATTCACTTCCTACTTTTCGCTTTAATACAACAGTGTCAGATTTCAATCCTTTCTGTATTATCTTAGCTTATTGTCAGGTTTAAAATGTTTCTCATGAACCAAAATTCCAATGATGTAAGTGCTGCAAATCTCTAAAAAAATACTAAAATAAGTTATGCATTCCTAGAAAGGACCATGTATTTTCATATAGCATGGTCTCTTATGATAGATGGGTTAAGTAAATAATTTCAAATTCACTTTTTTATTTAAAATTATAATGTCTCACTTTAAAAAATGAACCATTGCCAGCACCTAGGTACCTTCGCTATTAACTAGCTATCAGCTGCCTCTTTTCAAGTGTAATCCAATTTAGCAGTAAAGACACCAAGACTGATTTCAGTCAGTTTGGACAATCATTCCACCTGCTCTTCAGGCTATTAATCTACATTCAATGCAGAAAAACACATTTCTACAAAAAAAGTGTGCAGGGAAATAAATTTAAAACTAATATATTTTATTATGTAAGGGTACTTTCACACTAGCGTTTTTTTTAAATCGCGCAGATCGTGAAAAAACCGCATCTGCCGCGATTACCGCATACCGGCTGCACTTGTGGCACAGTTGCGGCAAGCCCCATACAATGTATATGAGGGCTTGGGCAGGTGCGCAAGTGCGATTTTGGCACTTGCGGCAGGTGCGTCCGTGAAAAAAAACCGCGGTCAGCCACGTTTTTTTGCCGCCGCACCTGCCGCAAGTTCCAAAAGTGCACTTGCCACACCTGCCGCAAGCCCGCATATACATTGTATCGGGCTTGCCGCAACTGTGCCGCAAGTGCAGCTGGTTTGCGGTAATCGCAGCAGATGCGGTTTTTTCACCGCATCTGCCGCGATTTCAAAAAAACGCTAGTGTAAAAGTACCCTAAGTTAAGGATTAAAAAAAATACAAAAATAGCACATTAGAAAAGACTCTAATCTAGTGAGGAAGGCAATATCACCTCAAAACAGTGTGCATACTTTTACAAAGAAATGACATGAGGAATGATAATTATGCATGATACAATACAGCAAGTAACAAAAAAGATTAAAAAATGGATACAATACCAAAATTGAAACTTATAAGATAATAACCAAACAAGGTAATCAATGCACAAATGAGTAAGTGATAAGGGTGTGGTATACCAGGCAGATGGCACAATGCACAGTGACATCAATATGAGGGACTCACCGGTTAGAAATGGCCCACCCAATGTGTGTAGTGCACTTTGCTTCATCAGGGGTGGACACATCATGCATAATCCTTCCTCATGCAATTTCTTTGTAAAAGTATGCACACCGTTTTGAGGTGATTTTGTATATTCAGAATTTCTTCACTAGATTAGAGTTTTTTTTTTGTTCTGGTATCTTTTGTTTTTAACTCTTTTTGACTGACATAATAAAATGTATTAGTTTTAAACATGTTGCCCTGCACGCTTTTTTGTAAAGTTTTGTTTAGATTTTTTAGTTTTGGGCTTGTACATTAGCTCTCAAAGTACATATGTTGATTTGTATAAAGGAAGTGGAGATTCATTTGTTATGGAACATCAACAAGCTCATTGCTTTTTGGAACGAAGACAAAGGAAGTTTTGCCCATTTAGTGCTGGTAGAGGGCTGATAATGAAGGAATCAATAGAGAAACAGGACAGTTCCTAGACATACTAATAGGGGCATTACTGTAATTGGTGTGAGGGTTGCAATGGCACATGGATCTTGGGGGCTATGGGTGCTCAAAGGGATCTTTTCACTTGTAAAAATACTATTTTTTATTAAAGATCCGTGATATTTGGAAACCTCTTAGAAGGTTTTGTATTTGGGCAAAAAAGCTTGAAGTTACACCACTGCATTATTAGGCTACCTTCACATTTGCATTTGTGCGCCGCTTATGCGGTGCATGCGCATGCGCTGGTAAAAACGCATGTATAAGCAAGCATGCGGAGGATTTTTCATCAGCATGCGCATACGCATGCGTTCAATGTATGCTGCGTATACCTGCGCTCGTATGCGTTTATGACCATGCGCATGCATTTTTCATGCGCATGCGTTTAATAAATTGGGCAAGATTTCACTTGTCCCACCTACTGGCACGCCCATGGGAAGTGACTTGAGGCCCGTACGCATGCGCATCATACGCACCATACGCAAATCCTCGCGCACGCTTGCGCTCTCATAGGGCTTATTGCAATTTTTATCAGCGAGCGTGCGCGAGCGTGCGCGAGTGCGGATGCGATGGGAAAATTTTATGCGCGGCAAAAAATGTAACATGTTGCGTTTCCAGGCGCAACTAGTTTTCCTAAAGCATACGCATGCGGACAGATACGCAGCCGTGCGCGAGCAAAAGCAGTGTCTTGCCTACGATGCATATACAATGATAAAGATAGGTGCGCAGTCTGCATGCGCATTTGAATATTGTTATCCGCAGCGTGCGCTGCGGATACATACGCAAATGTGAAGCCAGCCTAAGACTGGTGAGTTTATGCACCACAAGCAGTTTTAACTTATTGTGCACGATGAAGACAATAAGGTCAATATTTAACTTGGATTTAAGTGAAAGGACATATGAATTAAGATGATAAAAACCTCAAATGAACAATTGCCTGTTTAAAACTATATTACACCTGGTAATGTTAATTCTTTCAATCTAAGTACACTGCTTGAATAATCTCCTCTGCCCTACGATAAAATAATGTATAAGGCCACTCCTTTGGTATTGAAGTTCGTACAATTATATTAATAGAGTGAGGTTATATTACTTGCTTACAAGCTGTGAGTATATTTTTGATTAAGTAATATTTTACAATCATTAGGCTTCCTTCACATGTCCTTGTTTCCGTTATGTGTTGCATTCTAATTTGCAAAATTTTCTCAGCCACATTTACCAATCTTATGGTGTTGCTCACATGTCTATGTTATCACATCTGAGTTATCACTAGAGACAAGCAAACTTTCCCCAAACATTTTTGCCATGCTTAGCATACATGGTCTTATAGGTTTGTTCACAGTCATGAGACACCATACTTCTTTGCTTTTCCTAGGGGCCAACTTCTTATAGTGACAGGAGTTAGATACAATAAATTACTTAGAAGATATTACTGTTTTCACAATCTTGTTGCCTAGCTCCTCATAAACCCCTCCTTGGGATGGGCTGTAGATATAACGCCACTCACAAATCCAATTACCCATGCCACAAGGTAACACCTAGGTTGCGGTTAGCCTGACATATTGGGAGGAGAATAATGATGAAACTAAATAGGTTTATTCAGGTCACCATTCACCAATTCATCTGGAATGCTGAATTAGGCTAGTGGGCAGCAATGCAAGGACATGTTCAACATGAATTATACATATGACCCACTTGTGCACATGACATGGTCTTATAGGTTTGTTCACAGTCAAGAGACACCATACTTCTTTGCTTTTCCTAGGGTCCACCTCTTCAAGTGCCAGGAGTAAGACACAACAAATAATTTAGAAGATATTACTGTTTGCACATTCTTGTTGCCCAGCTCCTCAAACTTCTTCCTTAGGATGGGCTGCAGATATAACGTCACTCATAAATCCAATTCCCCATGCCACAAGGGAACACCTAGGTTGCAGATAGCCTGACATATTTGGATGAGAAATAATGATGAAAATAAATAGATTTATTCATTCACCAATTCATCTGGAATTCTGAATAAGACTAGTGGGCAACAATGCAAGGATATGTTCAACATGAAGTATACATATGAAATACTTATGCACATGACAAAAATGTGTATTGTAAAAGTATGAAATAAAATAGTGATTGCACATTTTCAAGAAGCAATATCTATACCGGTAGTATGATATTTTATGAGTGTAAACAGACCTATAAGACCATGTATGTGAAGTATATAATGGCCACATGCTATTATTATATTAATTTATACCACATAACTAGAAGAGATGTCTTTGCACGCTGCCGACCCTCTGCAATAATACAAGGTAACTCTAAATAATAATAATATTAATAACAATAAATAAAAAATAAGAAAATAAATATATTTTAAAAAATTTCCCCCCCCAAAAAAAAAATTAAGCTCTCTTGAGGGCATTGTAAGCTTCCTAGACTTAACAGCTGCTTCCACATCTGGTACTGTTTCCAAACTGCATTCCCTGCAGGTGTCAAAACACTTGCAAACTCCAAGAAGCTTAAAAAAATTCAATTAAAGTTCAAAAAAACTCTACAGCTTGATGCAAGTTGGTAGATCCTATGGCGGAAACACTCCTAACTGTAAGGTTAGGTGTTGTCTCCAGCCAATGGGTCTTCTGGTGAGCATTTTGGCCCAAACAAACAGGGAAAGTTCTAGGGACATCTTAAATGTCTAACTTTTTCCGAAGCAAAGCCACATTTAGCACATTTTTTTTGAAACAGCTTGAGTTTCTGATCATGAACTGAATCTGCAATGTTTGTGCTGAATTTGAAATTGGTTAACATGTTCGGGGAAAGTTTGCTCATCTCTACAGGAAACACATTTTGTACTTTTCTCACATGGAGAATTTTTGGAGTTTAGTCCTTATATTATTTTATCATACATAAGGATTGGTTATGGACTAGACATCACATACTCACATTGCATTTACAAGCAGATTATCCATCTGATAACCCTCGTCGAACTTTCCTGCATGAGAATTGGAGTGAGTATGCCAGTGAGACTCTGGCCTTAGAAAATAAAAATATCAGACTGCACACAGATGCTCACACGAGGTACAGATATTTTATGCATCTTCCAGGAAGTTGCAGTGACTAAAGTAGAACTTTTACAACATAACTATAATACCCTCTTTTTTTAATCATTGTTGATGGGCTAGCCTATTTAAAGGGAACCTGTCAGGTGGTTTATGCCCCCCCCAGCTATCACTATCTGTACCTGCAGCTTTATAATACTATTCTAATCATCCCTGTCTGAGCTCATAGTGTAATGTAAAAGGTGAAAAAAACCATTTATACACTTACATTTCAGTCTACACCTTGGATGAGGGAGACTGTCTGGCAGGATAATAGTTAACTCACTATTAACTTGCATGGCTAAAGGACCTGTGTGATGTAACAATAATGTGACCATAGTGGATGGAGCTAAACAAGCCAAATCATTATGTGCTATGGGGACTTAGCTCGCCTTATTGTAGTCACATGGTTATGACATCACATCAGGTCTAGCAACATGTTCTAACATAAGGCTGAAATGTTAACTATTAACCTGCCAAACAGTCTCCGTCCTCCAAGCTGGAGACTGACTGCCTCATTACATAAGGAAATGTAAGTGTATAAATGCTTTTTTCACTTTTCACATTACACTATGAGATCAGACAGGAATGTTAAGACTAGTATTATAAAGCTACAGCAACAAACAGCGATAGTTGGGGGGGCATAAACCAGCTGACAGGTTCCCTTTAATGTTCTTTCTGTTTTGAAATCAGATTAAGAATTTAGAAACAAGTGCTGGACCAACAGATGTTGGATTAAGGGAACTTTGTACTAAATTTGCCCTGAAGTATTAATTGACATCACATCTAGCAAATATGTTTATTAAAATATTTAATAACAGTGCAGTGTGCACTTAATGTTGATCATACAATATCAAATGGTGTCACTAATAGGCACATATTGCTAACAATGCAGACTGTGTCCTGCCAAACTAAGCAAAAATTTTTATTTCTGTCATTGTGTTACTGTAACTTGTACTAATGTCTACAAAAATCTTTTGTAGGCCAGATGGCTCAATAACAGACTCCTTAGGTAGGAATTGTTCAAAATATTTCACTGTTTTTTCTTTACTGTACTTTTAAGTAAAACATGTGGACTATACATTATAGTAAAAATTGAATTAAAGCAAATCTGTCATCAAAGTTGCAGTTTTTAAACAACACCTAACCTTACAAGTAGGAGTGTTCCCAGCGATTAGGTCTATCATTTTCTTTCAACTTGTACAATTTGTACAATTTTTTTGAGCTTTAAAATAATTTTTTAAGCTTCCTGGCATTTGCAGGTGTTTTTGACACATGCAGGGTGTGCATTTTGGAAACAGTGATGGATGTTGCAGCAGCTGTGAATATTAGAATATCTTTAAAGCATTCATTTAAGAGATCTTAATATTATTTTATTATTTTTTTTTAATACTTTTTTTAAATTTTACTATTATTTTTATTTTATTAATTTTTTGAGAGAGAGCAAGCCTTTATTATTGCAGAGAGTCAGCAGCGTGCAATGCCATCACTTATGTGATAGCAATTTCTTTAAAAGTAGCATATGGCCCTTATATGGTTCACATACATGGTATTTAGATCTGTTCACATCTGAAACACCATGCTATGGTTATTGCTTCTTAAAAATGTGTAATCACTTTATTTTTTTTCATTCCATAGATTTAGAATACCGATGATTTTTGACATGTGTACAAGTGTGTTATATGTATAATTTGTTTGGGTTTCATTATTTTGATTTTCTAACAATTATTTTTTACATCCTTTTTTGGAGGGGGTGGAAAGAAAAATGAAAGAGGATTGAATTGGGGTTAATTTTCAAATAAAATATTTATTATTGTGACTTTGTTAGTATTATCGGCTATCTGATATATCGACACTACTAACCTCTGGCTTTGCTGCCAGCTGACATTACCCAGCTGTTGTCAACTCTAATACCATTCCTGTTTTACATTGCACTGGAAGCACATCTAGTGGGGGCACCACTCCTTGGTCAGCTGTCTCCTGCTAATTTTTTTTCAAGCTTTTAAAATCTTTTAAGATTTTAAAAATTACTCAACTTTTCAGCTGCTCAAGTGAGTGGATAGATGGATGCATAGATGGATGTATAGTAGAGTTAGATTTATAGATACAGTGGAAACCAGAAGTTTACATTCACTATATAAAAATACACATATAGTTGTGCTCAAATGTTTACATACCTCCGGCAGATATTTTGCTTCCTTGACCTTTTTTCAGAGAATATGATCAATAACACATAAACATTTTTTCCACTCATGGTTAGTGGTTGGGTGAAGCCATTTATTGTCAGACTACTGTGTTCTCTTTTTAAATTATGACAACCAAAAACATCCAAATGACCCTGATCATAAGTTCACATACCCTGGTGATTTTGGCCTAATAACAAGCACAGAAGTGGACACAAATGGGTTTGAATGGCGAATAAAGGTAACATACTCATCTGTGACCTGTTTGCTTGTAATCAGGTGTGTGCGATCATAAAAGCTGAGTGAGTTTTTGGGATCCAGACAGACTCTTACATCTTTCATCCAGCCACTGACGTTTCTGGATTGTGAAGTATACAAAAATAGAAAAGGTGCCCAGGCACCACTTACGAGTTTTTAACAGAGGAGAATCCTTGGATGATGACATGATGCTGTCAGACCGTCAGACCTGTGTTTCACAGTTAAGATGGTGTTCTTAGGCGTCCAAGCCTCTCCCTTTTTCCTCCAAATGTAATGGTCATTATGGCCAAACAGTTCAATTTTAGTTTCGGCAGACCACAGGACATGTCTCCTAACATTTAGTTTTCTGGTCCTGTGTGCATTTGAAAAAATTTATCATTTTAATGTTTCTTTTGAAGTAATGGCTTCTTCCAGGCAGAGTGACCTTTTATTCCAGGTATCCAGGTATTAGCCTGATAAAGAGGCCATAGTGTTTTGAAAGGTTGCTTTGCTTACCATCTTTTCAGTTAGCCATTAAAAGGTATGAACCACTGAGGACTTATAGATTCTAATATTTGTCTTTCTTTCCATATTGATACAATAATCTTTTTACTGTGGAAAATGACACAATCTTACCAGCTTTTGCCGTCATCTTCAAAAGGTCTTTCGTTCTTGGGTTGATATGCACATGTTGGACCAAACCACTTTCATTTCTGGAACACTGAATCCATCTCATTCCTGAGTGGTATGATGGCTGGGTATTCCCACCTTGTTTGTACTTGCTTTTTTCCAATGTCCAATCAACTATATATGTGCATTAACTATACACTAAAACCTCTCAAAAAACATGCCAGAGTATTTTCTCAAGTAGGAGCACCTCCAGGCATTTAAAGTGAATCTGCACCACAGCAGTAGTTATACTTAAATTAATTTATTCCTTTAAAATTCATATAACCACTTTTAATATTCAGGTACAAAGAATTTTGAGCTATAAATTGATTTTACATAGGGCCACATAAAAAATGTTAGCAATTTATGTACAATTTATATCTTAATGCACACTCATATTTATATACCCCCATAGAGCTTTATAGGTATGCTAAGATCCATGCCCAGTATTTTTGCTGAGTATGTTGTACAATTTCCTCCTACCCACCACAGTATCCTGGGACTTCCAGATCTTATTTCCTATATATTTTATCCATTGCTCCATACCTTTGTTAGGGGTTCTCCCTGTTGTGCTGCTGTATTCCAAAGTGGTCCCCCGAACCGCCAACGTATGTTTCAAGTTTTCTTCCTCAGGGCGTGCTCTCCTCCCATCTAATATTGCATTTTATACTACCCTAGGGACGCTGCGTGTGACCGCAGCTGTCGGCAATTGCTGGCGTTTGACTTCTGGGTTTCGGCATCTCTGTCATGTGACTTCCGACATTCGGCCTGTGAGATGCAAACACGGGATGTTGTCAACATCCAGCATGCCAGCACTGCCCTAGCAACCGGATGCCAGAAGCCTGGAGGTTTAGTCCTCTCGGTCATGCGCACCTGCCGCTACTGCTGAACATTTCTCCCTAAGACCATACTACTAGTTGATCTTGCATAAGGGGATCACTTTTCTATACCTGTTCCTTCACTTATATACATTGCAGTACCTCATATGGATATACTAGGCTGTACCTAATTATTTAAAGTGCTATAGTGCTATTGCATTTTAACAATAAAGTGTACTTACAAATAACAATAATTACACATTAGTATTGTGCAGAAATTAACATCAACAAAGTGATTACATATACAAGTGCAAAATTAATTGATTATTAAATCAAAGTGTATAATAATACTTTTACAGAATACCCTACACCCCAACAATTACTATTTAATATGTAAAAAAGGTTCTAAAACCATATATTCCATAATGTATAAAAAATTGCATCCAAGGATGACTAAGACTTGTGCAAGTCCACAATTCTCTTCCTGATATCTTGGCTGATTTCTTTAGAATTCTTTAGAATTAGAATTTCCCATATGCTACACAAAGAAGCAGTGAGTTTAAGGTGTGCAATAAATACATCCATTGGACTGTCTTTTATTAACCTTGATGTAGCCAATAAACTATTAGAAGCTTCCAAACACATGATGTCATCACATGGGCTGTTTCAAATTGCTTAAAGAGGACCTGTCAACCTAATGGTGCATGGCAATCTAAATGCAGCACTGAATGCAGCATGTCCGCTGCATTCAGGGAAGGGGTCCCCCATGTCTCTAGCCCCCCTGTAAGCTTTATAAATGGCTTGAGAAACCTTACAGTTAAGAGGTCATCTGGGCTGGATCTTATTGAGAGATCCTGACTGCTGGCACAATCCTTCCTGCCTTCTCCTTGTGTGTTTAGTCCCTTCTATGTGTCTGCCACCGCCTTCTCTTCTTCTGGATCTGCCCTCTTCTGCTCCTGATGTCACAAGGAGGTTTTATTTCCATGACAGGGAGAGCAGAAGTATACTTGAAGTAGCATTTGTATGCACAGCAATGTACAAGAAGTCCCTGACTTAAAGAATTTCTGACTTACGTATGACCATGGTTATGATCGTAAAATGTTCAAAAAAATTAAAAAAATTAAATAATTACCTCACCACTGACCTCTCCAACCACTGTCGATTTCTCTTTTTTCTGCCATCTTGCACTTGTGAGTGTGGCATGGAGCGGTACCGGCGGGCAATGGGTTCCCTCTGTTGGTGCCCCGGCCCTCTCACAAAGCAAGGGAGAGTTTTGATGGTCTTGGCTGAGTGCATGGTCTTTTGTGGTGCAGGTCATAAAGGTTAACAGTGAAGAGGTCGAAGAATTGGCATGTCCGATGACAAAAAGAAGAGGAAATAATGGTAAGGTCTTGGTTAAAAAATCGAATACTCACCTCTCTTCTTCCTGCTGTCAAGTGGTCTTATCAACTTCCAATTGGTTCTGAGCAAAAGTCAATTTCCTCCTGGCAAAGGGGCTCCATTTTATTTTTTTTAAATCCTTTACATTTCAATTTTTTTAGCATATTTTTTTAAGCAGTGTGTTTTCCTATTCAAATGAATGTGACACAAAACACAATGGAAAATGTTGCAAAATCTATTGTGAAAACACATAATAAACCTAATTTTATGAGAATGTAAAACAAATTAGCATAAAAATGATACATTCCTCACAGCTCTAATACTGATTTTTCCATAATTTTTGGGCTGTACCTTGTATTATAGCTTTAAAGTGAATAATGATCAGAAGGACACCTACACATTGGCCTTAAGCCAGGGAAATTTTACAGAGTAGCTTGGAGGACATACAACGTTTTTATCATTTTTAATCTGCTGTTTGTGACTTAGGATGTAGAGGTAGAAACAATTCTACTAAGGTGTTCTATTCTTTAACTGTTGATGTTGAAGAAATACTTCTTTATTGAGGCCTCCTTTAAATGTTACCAAAGACTCCAATTTGTCTAAATAGAGTCTGGTTGTTACATTGATTTTGTGATCTTAATGATGTGCAGTAACCTTCAAGGTCTGGATGCAGTTGTAAGTCCTGGCTCATAGTGAAGAATTTAGAGATGTAGCGCACTCGATAACAAAATGCAGAGGACTGTGCAGTGAGTAGCATGGCAGGAAGAGAGGTGAGTATTGGCTATATAAAATATAAATCCTAAGCACTGTGATGGTAGTGCTACTCAATATCTAGTGTTCTTCTTTCTGCTGTTGCACTCTGCATTTCAAGACTTACGGCAAGCCGCAAAAGTCACTGTCAAAAGGTTATGATGTTGATGTTCCAACCTTATGACTCAAAGTTACAAAGTAACATCTGAGGCATAGGTGTGGTGAGACGTTCTGGCCTGTAGCAAAGGGGTTAGGATATAGGGGTGCTTGATGATGGAAAAAAAAAAGAGGATCATATGCAATCATTAAGCAATGTGGTGGGTGAAGCAATCAGTGTTACGTTTTTTTTGCTTTTGCTCTGTTTCAACTTGCCATATCTATGGGTTATGACCAAAGCTACAAAGCTGCATATCTACTTTGTAACCTGGGAAATGCATATAGTCTAAATAAAGATATATTGATTTCATGTTCAAAAACAAGAATAAACAAATGTTTAGAGCTCAATAGAAAAAAGGAAATTGTGGATAAAATGAAACACAACTAGTTATTACCATGGCGACAAACAATAAAATAGGGGTTGATCCATGAAACAGGAGTGATCGGGCACTACAGCTTTTCGCTACAGCCGTCCCACTTGATGGCACAATGAGCAATGGAAGAGTCAGAAGCCAGGGTGCTGTTCAGTTCATCACACATGGAAAACAGCAGAAGTGAAGAATGAATGTACGGCACTCACCCAAGGCGATTCTCAGCTTCAAAATTTATTCCAGGAATTCATATGAACATGTGCAGGGAGGGGAGGGAGGACAGATGACGGTCCACCATTTCTTATCTGGATAGAACTTCTGCGTGGGTATATAAAACAAAACCAGATCAGAAATATAGCATTTGGACCAAACAAATAGTTTTTAATTTGCTTTCAGAATACACCATATATCCATTAATTTAGAATTCTTCTTCTCTTGGTAAAAAACATATTTAGGAGTTCACTAAAGTGGAGAAACCTGTCTGGACTTCATCTATTATTGTAATATTGGCGATTTACCACAGTCTATGACAACTACACCTATGTTTTTACGAAATTGTTGTGTGATAAGGTCATATATTTAAAATACTGCTTTTTCCCTGCATTCTCTTTACATTATTAACACTAGTTTAATATGTTTCTTAAAGTTTATCCTTAAAACGAACAATCATTTTTCAGTTTTTCATATAATAGGTCACAAAATAGCAGTGATGGGCCACTGCCAGACCTGCTCATGCTGCTGCATATTGAAGTGGGAGCATTGACCGCTGTGTGAATCATAAACCTCTCAGTTTGATGATCAACTGTGCAGTAAATTAATTAATCATCATTTTATGCCTCATCAAGCACTTTGCTGAGATTCTCAACAGGAGTAAACCCAATTATCCAATAAGAAGCAGAATGTTTTGTTTAGCTGGGTGAGTCTTCTCTAAACAGGGGAGGCTTTGACAACCTAATAAACATGTAATTAGTCTTGTCACTATTTTCATTGAGGTTCCACCTGTACAAATGGGGAGATAACACAGGTTTGCAAGCTGAGGAGGGGTATTTGTAAAGTAAGTTACAAATCTGGAGACTGCAGAATATTCAAGGAAATGAAGTGTTGAGCATAGTGGCTTTTCAAACATGTCCTATTGTAAGCCATATTTAGCCATGTCTTCATTTTGAACAATGAGATACATGCATAGGTGATGACAGTATTCCCTTTTACACAATATTTCCTATTGTGAATGGTCAGAACAAGATGTTTATTGGTTATTTTAGCCAAAATTCAATTTATTTTTGGTACAGAAAACATACAAGCAAATCTTGAAAATAAACTGACCATTGGAACATTCCCACAGAAGAACTGCATTCTGCTCAAAGGATGCTCAAACATTGTCTCCCCTCAGATATCACCAAATGTTTGCGTCACTGGCAATTCGTTTGTTTGATACAAAATTATATACATTCATTTATTTATAGCAAATAAGTAAATACAATAATACTAGCTTAGGCTACGTTCACACATTTGCGTATTTTGCTGCACTTTTTTCCGCGCGCTTTTTGCCGCGTTTTTCGGTTGCACAAAAAAGCGCAGCAAAATACGCAGGGGCTTTCATACACTGCGCTTTCTTTCCCCCAGAAAGCGCAGTGATGTCACAGAGGGGAGGAAGAATCCTGCTTCCTCCTCCCCTCTGTGACATGTGTGACCGCCCCATTAGACTTCACAGTGTATTAATATACACTGTGAAATCTAAATTAAACAAAAGCAAGTTAATGAAAAATAAAAAAGAATCAATACTTCACCTCTCCGACACCTTCTCCCGCTGTGCGATCTCCGATTCCAAGTGAGATCTCTTCTGACAGGACCTGTGATGACGTCAGAGGGGGCGTTCCGGGGCGGTCCCATCGCTGATTGGCTGCTCGCGGTCATGTGATATCACATGACCGCGAGTGCCCGGGAACGCCCCCCTCTGACGTCACCACAGGTCTTGTCAGAAGAGATCTGACTTAGAACCGGGGATCGCACAGCGACAGAAGGCGTCGGAAGGTAAGTATTGATTCTTTTTTATTTTTCACACACTTGCTTTTGTTTAATTTAGATTTCACAGTGTGTATTAATACACTGTGAAGTCTAATGGGCGGCCACAGCTGTCACAGAGGGGAGGAGGAAGCAGGATTCTTCCTCCCCTCTGGGAGAATACGCAGAAGTAGCTGCGTAAACAATTGACATATCAATTGTTTACGCAGCTGCGTTTTTTCCCGGAAAACGCAGTGCGTATTTTTACGCAATGTCTGCACTGCAAAGTGAATTTCCCATTCACTTTGCAGGCAGACAAAAGGCACATTGCGTATTTTGAAAAGCGCCAGTAAAAAAACACGGCAAAATACGCAATGTGTGAACGCAGCCTTACATATTTTTAAGAGGAATTAAATAGATCAATGTTCTTCAACTCTAATTCCAATGCCCACCACCACCACTGATACCAAAACCAGAATTTCCTTAGTATTGCACCTGTAATGGATTTATTAAGACATCAGAAATTGCCACAGGTTCTCTCAGCTGTGAAGTAATAAGAAATTCCTGAAAAATGATCAGTTGGAGGATCTTGGGGACTGGAGTTGAGGAATGATGATCTAGAACATTTACAAGTGCATCTCAAATTAAAATATCATAAAAAAGTTCATTTATTTCTCTATTTCAATACATAAAGGGAAATGCATATATTAGAGCCATTACAAACAGAGTGATCTTTTCAAGTGTTTATTTATGTTAATGTTGATGATTATGGATTAAAGCCAATGAAAACCCAAAATTTATTATTTCAGAAAATTAGAATATTATATAAGACCAATTGAAATAAGTATTTTTAAATCATAAATGTTGGCCTACTGAAAAATATGTACAGTAAATGCACTCAATATTTGGTCGGGGTTTCTTTTGCATGAATTATTGCATCAAGATGGCGTGGCATGGAGGTGATCAGCCTGTGGCATTGCTGAGGTGTTATGGAAGCCAAGGTTGCTTTTATAGCAGCCTTCAGCCCATCTGCATTGTTGGGTCTGGTGTCTCTCATCTTCCATTTGACAATACCCCATAGAGTCTCTATGGGAGTTAGATCAGGTGAGTTTTGTTGGCCAATCAAACAGTAATAATGATGTTATTAAACAAGGTATTGATACATTTGGCAGTGTGGACATGTGCGAAGTCCTGCTGGAAAATAAAATTGCCATCTCCAAAGAGCTTGTTGGCAGAGGGAAGCATTAAGTGCTCTGGTAGATGGCAGCACTGACTTTGACCTTGATAAAACACAGTGAACCTACACCAGCAGATGACATGGCTCCCCAAACCATCGCTGATTGTGGAAATGTCACACTAGACCTCAAGCAGCTTGGATTATGGCTTCTCCACTCTTCCTCCAGACTCTTGGAACTTGATATCCAAATGAAATTAAAATTTACTTACATCTGAAAACAACAACTTGGACCATTGAGCAACAGTCTAGTTCTTTTTCTCCTTGGCCCATGTAAGAAGCTTCTTGTATTCTCTATCGGTCATAAGTGACTTGACACAAGGAATGTGACAGTTGTATCCCATGTCCTGGATATGTCTGAGTGTGGTGGCTCTTGAAGCCCTGACTCCAGCAGCAGTCCATTCCTTGTGAATCTCCCCAAAATTTTTAAATGACCATTTCTTAACAATCCTTTCAAGGCTGTTGTTATCCCCATTACTTGTGCACCTTTTTCTACCACACATTTTCCTTTCACTCAATATTCTATTAATATGCTTGAATACAGCACTCTGAACAGCCAGTTACTTTAGCAATTACATTTTATTGCTTATCTCCTTGTGGAGTGTGTCAATGACTGCCTTCTGGACACCTGTCAAGTCAGAAGTCTTCCTCATGATTTGTATAGTAGGGTCAGGGTAAGGGGAATAGCTGCTCAATCACAATTACTCACGGCTCCTTGGCTTTCAGGTGAAGTGGATTGGCTGCCACTGGTCAACATGAATAGAAGATTTTTCCTGGAGCCAGACTTAAGTTATTCAGATCCTTCTTTATTCGGTGTGAATTTTATAAAAACATCACACAATCCTACATGGGGTAGCAGAAAACGATCTGAATAACTTGAGTCTGGTTCCAGGAAAAATCTTCTTTTCTTCCTCATGATTGTGTAGACTACTGAAACAGATTTATGGTCCATTTTAAAATGCATAGTAAGCCTTTGCAGGTGTTTTATGTTAATTATTTTAATCTTTGAGATAATTAATTTTGGGTTTTCATTGGCTGTAAGCCATAACTATCAACATTAATAAAAAATAAACACTTAAAAAAGAGCACTCTGTTTGTAATGACTGTGTATATAATATATGCATTTCACTTTATGTATTGAATTACTAAAGTAAATAAACTTTTTGATGATATTGTAATTTATTGAGATGCACTTGTAGATCTGCTCAAACTGCAACCACAATGCGGAAATGACCCATAGTTATTGGTGGGGCACACCTGGGAAGGCTGTTTTTACAGATATTATTGTATGGTGGTTATACTATCCACAAACTCTTCTATAGAAATTCTGCCTACCCTGGAACCATGCTATAGTCACTATCGATGATTATTTCTAAACAGTTAAACATTTGGGATCAGATACAAGCGCCATACAGGTACAAAGCTTGTTTACTTAAGGTTAAATAAAGGCAGAAAGTGCATCTTAACTAGAAATGAACAAACATTTTGAAGTTCAGATTCGGTTAGGTTCGCTTCTTCCTTCTTCCAAGAGCCATAACTTTTTTATTTTTCCATCAATGTAGACATATGAGGTTTGTTTTTTGTAGGATGAGTTATACTTTTGAATGACATAATTTATTTTACCATACAGCGTACAGGAAAATGGGAAAAACATTTCAAGTACTAGGATATTGCAAAGAAAAAAAAAGGGCATTTACACATTTGTTTTTTTGGTTTTTCATTCATCATTATCACTATATGGTAAAACTGACATGTCAGTATGATGCTTTGGATCAGTACAAGTTCATAGATACTAATCATGTATACTTTTATTTTTATGTAAGTAATGAAAAAAATTCACATTTTTTTAAAGAAAAAGAATTGCACTTTTGCGCCATTTTCTGTGACCCTTGGCGTTGTCATTTTTTGGGATCTGTGGCTGTTTGTTAGCTTATTTTTTGTGGCTTTAGCTGGTGTTTGTAATTGCACCATTTTTTTGTAGATATGTTTTTTTGATCGCCCATTATAGCATTGTATTGCAATGTTGTGGTGACCAAAAGTAATTTTGGGGTTTAGATTTTTTTTCTGTTGATTGCTCTCAGTGTGAGAAACAAGATACAAATCTTGCAGTAGTGATACCTTTTGAGATTTTTTTTCTGTTATGTAGATTACAAATCTGATTAATTGATTCACTATTTTGATAGAGTATTTCTGAATGCAGCTATACCAAATATGTTTATTTTTTTAATAGTTTTCTTGTTTGTGGGCAAAAAAGGGTGATTTAAACTTTTTCTGTATTTTTCATACTTTTAAAAACGTTTATTTATTATTTATTTATTTTACTTGGCCCACTAGGGGGCCTCAGTGCAGCACAGTCTGATCACTTCGCCTATGTTTCAATGAGCTGCAGCACATCTGAATATAGGAGAAATGATTAGTTCCTGTCGGTGATGTTACTAGGAGATCACTGGCAGAAATTGATTGCAGACAGCATCTGGGGTCATCACAGGAGCCTGAGCTGTCAAAGTAGCAGATGGAGGTCCCGTGATCACATCACAGGACTTCCAATCACAGTAGGGAATGAAGCGATCCCTGCCGCAGTGCTTTTGATTGCATTGCCAGTGATTGACAGCACCATCCAAAGGGTTGGATTGGTGCCGTTAGCTACATATCTCAGCTGATCATATCAGGTGACATGTGTGGGGGATGATGCGAGCTCAGCACCTGAATTCGCATCAGGGGAGGGACATGGCCAAAGCCTAGATTCTCAGCCAGGAAAAGTAGTAGAGTGTCAGGAGAATATCTGCGTTTTTTTCTCACCTACAATCCATATGTCATATGTAACTCATGCGCATGTCATGCGAGTCTGAGTTTTTTCTCCCATAGCATCTGTATGTCATGCGAGTGCTGTGCAAGTGTGCGTTTTTTCTTCCCTATAAAAGAATAACACACTTGCACACCACTCACATGATATACGGATGCTAGGCAAGAAAATGTATGCACCTCTTCCCATGACATTCCAATAACATACACATGATATACAATTCTAGCTGAGAAAAAAATACAGACAGTCTGCTGACACTCTGCTACTTTTTCTGGCTGAGAATCTGGTCGATTTTATATATGCAAATATGAACAAACCCTTAATATGCATGATCATGCAGTGTGATTGATCAGTTACATGAAGCAGCTGGCATCTGTCCTGCTGCATTTTATTTACAATTGTACATTATTTGTGACTGTGACTGTCTAGCTTTCAAAGTCTGCATTTGATAAGCATGTTTTCTATTGCACAACCTGACATTTTTTACATGTGTACTCTTCACATTAAAACAGTGCCCTATTGCTGGTACTAGTTATTTAGACATGTACCTACCTAAGGCTAGGGTCATACTTGGAGGGTGACCAGCGTTTCCCGGATCTGCTAACGCTTAGCCCATTCAAAGGGGAACCCTCAATCAAAATGTATGGCCCTCCAAAACTAACACAATTCCAAAAATCGCAACCCAGGAGTCAGGCCAATATAATTAAAATTAATAATTTTATTTATTCATAGTATAAAAAACTGGTCAAAACAGAGATACAAAAACACACAGGACAGGATTACCCCACTTGGTACATCATAATTCATGTATACATATAGAGTTCATCTTTCTATTACATGCATCATGCACTGAGCCTATTAGACCAATATGACTGGCCCCACAATGAACCTATAATCAAATACCATAAAAAGACAAGTGCCAAAATAAAACCAAGGGGGTTAAGATATATTACCTGCCTTGTCTGCAATGTTTTCCTGTGCGCTCAACTAAGGCGCACCTCGTAGGGCTCTGTGTGTGGTCGCATCCAAGGTAAACTATGGGTTACTATGGAGCAGCGTTGCCGGGCAGTGAGCAACATTAACGCTAGCCATTGCAGCACACTGGTCTAAGCGTTAGCGGATCCGGGAAAAGTGGGTCATCCTCCAAGTGTGACCCTAGCCTTAGGCTAGGGTCAAATTCGAGCCATGCATTTGCTAAAAGCGTGCATTTTTTCATGTGCACATGTATAAAAATGCATGCGTTAATGCACACATAGATCCCAATGCAAAAAAACACATTGCTAAAGTGCAATGCATTTGGCGCTATGCGTTTTTTGCAGGGCACATCAAAACGCGGGCTGCAGTGGTTTTGGGCCTGTTACTGAAAATAGATGCATTTTTTTTATCATGGGAGTCTATGGGAAACACATCAGTTAACAGATGTGTTAACGCATCCATTAATTTAGGCAACATAACTGCCCATATGTCATATAAACACAATGACAAAAAAATGCATTTTTCAACGTATCCTTCGAGCGGATGCCACAACCCAAGTGTGACCCTAGTCTAACAATTTTTTTTTTTAAATAGACATTTAACTGTAATACATGCATTGGCACACCTGTTTTACCATTCCACTTTGATAATTGCGCTTGTGAAATTTATGTTGCTACCTTCTGCCACATTTTGCTTTTTATAAATCTACCTACCTAACATTTCTTTTAACATCCTTTTAGGCAAGGATTGAGTAACTGAGGTTGAGAAGAGTGAAAGAAGTTACCGTATATACTCGTGTATAAGCCGAGTATTTCAGCACAAAAATTGTGGGTGCTGTGCTGTGTATGGGGGTGCTGTGCTGTATATGGTGGGGCTGTATATGGGGGTACTGTGCTTTTAATGGGGGTGCTGTACTGTATATTGGGCTTCTGTGCTGTATATGGGAGTACTGTGCAGTTTATGGGGGTGCTGTTCTGTTTATGGGGCAGCTGTGCTGTATATTGGGGTGCTGTATATGGGGGTACTGTGCTGTTTATGGGCGTGCTGTATATGGGGCTCCCGTGCTGTATATGGGTGGTGCTATATATGGGGTGCTATATTGTACATGGGGGTGCTGTATGGTATATGGAGGGCTATGGGGTGCATTATATTATATGGAGGACTATGGGGGATGCATTATAGTATTTGGAGGACTATGCATCATGCATATTATATGGAGGGCTATGGCGGTGCTTTATAATATTTGTAGGTTTATGCGGTGCATTGTAATATATGGAGGACTATGGGGTGCATTATAATATATGGAAAATTAAGGGGTACATTGCCTATGGGGGTGCATTATATTATATGGAGGGCTATGGGGGTGTGTGTATTATAATATATGGAGCCAATTATACTATATGGAAGTCATTACAATATTTGGAGGGCTCTGTGGGGGCAGGATAATACTTGCAGGGCTATGATGGAGCCTTTATAATTTATGGGGAGCTATTTGAGGGCTGTGTTGGGGTCTATTATACAGTGTGAAGAGGTTTAGGGATCATTATACTATATGGAGGGCTGTGAAGGGGTCACAGTTGGGGATCATACTGTGCCAGAGTAGTTGGGGGGTACCGTATGGTATGTATGGAGGGTCCTGTGGAGGAATTTACTGTGGGGGGATCATAGTGTTTTTCAGGGACACTTGGTGGCATCATACTTTAGGGGGGCAATGAAAGATCAATTCTCCCGCCGGTTGGTCGGCACTTGTCCTCCTTCCTGCTCCCACATTGGGGGATGATGGGCGCTGCAGATGGATGATGTGGGCTGCAGGGGAACATTGAGGGATGTTGGGTTCTGCAGATGGATGATGGGGTCTGCAAGGGACATTGGGGGATGATGGAGGCTGCAGAAGAATGAGGGGGACATTGGGGGATGATGGGGCTGAAGATGGATGATGGGGGCTGCAGGGGGACATTGGGGGATGATGGAGGCTGCAAAAGGATGATGGGGATATTGGGAGATGATGAGGGCTGCAGAAAAATGATAGGAGCTACAAGCGGATATTGGGGTATAATGGGGGCTGCAGATGGATGTTGGGGATATTAGGAGATGATGGAGGCTGCAGAAGGATGATGGAGGCTGTAGGGGGATATTGGGGGATGATGGGGGCTGCAGATGGATGACGGGGATATTGGGAGATGATGGGGTCTGCAGAAGGATGATATGGGCTGCAGGGGGACATTGGGTGATCATCGATGCTGCGGGTGGACATTGGGTGATAATGGGTGCTTCAGATGGATGACGGGGATATTGGGAGATGATGAGGTCTGCAGAAGGATGATATGGGCTGCAGGGGGACATTGGGTGATGATCGAGGCTGCAGGGGGACATTGGGTGAGGATGGAGGCTGCAGGGGGACATTGGGTGATGATGGAGGTTGCAAGGGAACATTGGGTGATGATGGAGGCTGCAGGGGGACATTGGGTGATGATGGAGGCTGCAAGGGGACATTGGGTGATGATGGAGGCTGCAGGGGACATTGGGTGATGATGGAGGCTGCAGAAAGATTATGTGGGCTGCAGGGGGACATTGGCTGATGATGGAGGCTGCAGGGGGACATTGGGTGATGATGGAGGCTGTAGAAGGATGATGGAGGTTGCAGGGGGATATTGGGGGATAATGGAGGCTGCAGATGGATGATAGAGGCTGCAGGGGGACATTGGGGATAATGGAGGCTCTGCAGATGGATGACAGAGGCTGCAGGGGACATTGGGGATGATGGGGGCTGCAGATTGATGATGGAGGCTGCAGGGGGACATTGGGTATGATGGGGGCTGCAGATGGATGATGGATGACAGTATGGTTATGCTGGTCTGTGATGACAATTACTGTACAGTATGTAATAAATGTTCATTTTTTTTGTTCATCAATAAATCTGAATTATTCATGGAGATAAGACGTCCCCTGAAAATAAGACATCACGCTTCTTTGGAGGCAAAAAATAATATAAGACGGTGTCTTATTTTTACAGAAACAGGATATTAGCTCCGGACAGCCCCATGTGCGGCGCTTGTGATTGGATAAGCGTTTTGGGAGGAGGCGTGGTCTGTTGGGGAAGACGCGCCATTTTATCAGCTTAGTGCAGTGGCGAATTGGTGATGCTCAAACTGCAGGTCGTTGTATATGTGGACGGTGCCGCATGGTGACATGTCTGACACTCAGTGCCAGGCAGTGATTACATTGGAGCTGCCCAGAGTTTTGTAGGTGTGTGCCATAGATATTAGGTGGCAATCAGTGCTGCCTCCTGTGCTATAAGGCTGCAGCCACCATTGTGTGACTGTAGCTTGTGCCAAGCTGCCATTGCCATTAATGATCCTTATTCTGGATTCTTCTATGTGATTCTTGCATGTGCGTGTGCTGGAGCTGACGTCCTTGTGTTTAGTGGGGGGGGGCGCTGTTTTAAAGCTCACTTCAGGAAGCAGAGGGGTTAGGTTCACACCGGTGTATATAAAGTTGAAACAAGACGGTTACATACACTATATAAGGGCCATTTCACATCAGCGGTAATTTGAAATCGCGGCAGATGCGGTGAAAAAACCGCATCTGCCGCGATTGCCACATAGCCGCCGCATAACCGCTGCACTTGTGGCGCGGTTGCAGTAATCGCCATAGTAAGTATAGGGGGACTTGCGGCAGGTGCGGCAAGTGCGGTTTTGCACTTGCGGCTGAACGCGTTTTTTTTCGCGGCCGCACCTGCCGCAAGTGCAAAACCGCACTTGCCGCACCTGCCGCAAGTCCCCCTATACTTACTATGGCGATTACCGCAACCGCGCCGCAAGTGCAGCGGTTATGCGGCGGCTATACGGCAATCGCGGCAGATGCGGTTTTTTCACCGCATCTGCCCAATTTCAAATTACCGCTGATGTGAAAGGGCCCTAAAAAGGCACATATGCATGTTTTTCTCACTATCTGACATAAAAGTAGAATAAACCTTTCACATTTTATGTCAATTAGGATTACCATAATTATTAAAAGAAAATTGTCAGGTCAAAAATCCTTATGTAGCTGCTGTCAGTTTTCTAATTCCTCACTCTAAACCAGGGGTCTCAAACTCGGCTGACTTGGTGGGCCGCATGCAGAAAAAAATTGATACCGGGGGGCCGCATTGCTTGTAGGACTAAGGGTACTGTTACACGTCGCAACATTGCATGCAATTTCACTGGCAATTTGCTGGTTGCAGTGAAATCATGGACACATTGTTACATTTGTACACAGCAAGAAAATGGAACAATGTGTCCATGATTTCACTGCAACCAGCAAATTGCAAGTGAAATTGCATGCAATGTTGCGACGTGTAATGGCACCCTAAAGGTGGGGTCACACTTGGCGATTCTGGCCGGCGATGTCGGAAGCGATGTGCAGGTGCACGCTCGCTTCCAACATTGCAGGCCAGCTGTCACACGGCACGACGTTGCCGGTGACGGGGCGGCGATGTGGGCGGAGCCATCGCTCGCTGGGCTGTGCTCAGCCCAGCGAACGATCCTCAACAACACTGCGATATAGGCTGGATCGCGCCGCCAACAGTGTCAGATGGCGCGATCCAACCTAATCGCTCGTCACAGGTTGACAGGTTTATGAACATGTTCATAAACCTGTCAACCTGCGACCAGCGATAATTTGCAGTTGCGTCGCGCTGTCAGACAGCGCGACGCACTTGTGATATCGCCCGCTTTGACAGAGAAGCGCAGGTGCGTGTATGCGGCCGCTTTCAGCAGACGCTGTCCCTGGTTACCCGATGTGTATCGTGGTAACCAGTTCATACAGCAGCCTGCATAGTGTGCGCTTATCCAGAGCGCACAGGGAAATGCTGCTTGCATACACGCACCTGCGCTTCTCTGTCAAAGCCTAAGAGCACAGGTGTATGGACAAGCCCATATATACACACCAGCACATTCACACACACACACACACACACACATACATCCTCAGACATATTCACACAAACACATACATACTCACACATTGACACACTTACATATTTGGAGTTACTGCCGCTCTAGGCACTTTCAGCGGTCACGTTCCCCTTCCCCCCCAGGCTTCTATCTTCGGCTGTAACAGCGCCTTACCTGACTCCACTCTTTTCATCCCGGCAGCTTCTTCCTCTGTGGCTCCCAGTCTTCCACTTGCCGGCAGCAGCTAGCACCCGGCGGCCGGCACCCGCCTGCACCCAGCACCAGCCGCCGGCGATGTGCCGCTTAGGCGGCGCGGGAATACACTCACACATATACATACACTCACATACAAATATACACGCACACACACATACACTCACACATATACACATACACACTCACTCACATATATACACAAATACTCACACATATACACTCACTCATATATACACACAAACACACACACACTCACATATACACACACAAATACACACACATACACACACTCACATATTCACACACTCACATATACACACACTCACATATACACACACTCACTCACATATACACACACACACTCACTTACACACACACACACACACTCACTCACATATACACACACACTCACATATACACACACACACTCACATATACACACACACTCACATATACACACACACTCACATATACACACACTCACATATACACACACTCACTCACATACACACACACTCACACTCACTCACATACACACACACTCACATACACACACAAATACACTCACACATACACACACTCACATATACACACACAAATACACTCACACATATACACACACACTCACATATACACACACACTCACTCACATATACACACACAAATACACTCACACATATACACACACACTCACTCACATATACACACACACTCACTCACATATACACACACAAATACACATATACACACATACTCACTCACATATACACACACACACTCACATATACACACACAAATACACATATACACACATACTCACATATACACACACACACTCACATATACACACACTCACATATACACACACACTCACTCACATATACACACACACTCACTCACATACACTCACATATACACACACACATACACACACAGTCACATATACACACACACAAATACACTCACATATACACACACTCACATATACACACACTCACATACACACACAAATACACTCACACATATACACACACTAAAATATACACACACATACACTCACACATATACACACACTCACATATACACACAAATACACACACACACTCACATATGCACACAAATACATTCACTCATACACACCTGGCTGGCTGAACTTAATCCGGGAGTAGCATGACCCTGGCAGCCCCGAGGTGGCAGGGGAGTGGGTTTTTGGGGTGGGGGTCTGCTTGCTGGCCGGGAGAGGAGCCGAGGGGGGGGGGCCGCGATGTGCCGACAGTTCTGGCTTGGTCGGGAGCAGTGTTGAGGGGGCGTTTGCAGTGAGCTCTGCTCTAGCCGGGTGAGGAGCGGGAAGGGGGGGGCGATGTTCTGTCAGAGCTCCAGCTGAGTGAGGAGCAGTGGGGGGGGGCGTTTGCGCTGTCAGGTCTGGCCGGGTGAGCAGGGCAGCAGCTGCGGCTGCAAACTGAGAGCCCGGCCAGCCTATTTCATTAATGCCTTCGCGCCTGTACACTCGTGAAAGCAGGCGGCCGGCGGACCAATCAGAAGCCTCCTGTGACGTCACAGGAGGCTTCTGATTTGTCCACCGGCCGCCTGCTTGGACCGGAAGTCACAGTAATAAAGCGGTATCGCGGCGGCTCAATGTATAATGGCCCGGCCGGGGCATGCTTTTTTCTTTCATGGTGCCCCGGGCCGCACTGGGGAGCGTGGCGGGCCGCATGCGGCCCGGGGGCCGCGAGTTTGAGACCCCTGCTCTAAACTCTCTTTCTTTATGTATTACTTTTATGTATATTCCCCTCCTATCTTCTGTAAACTGCAAATAAAGAGACTCATTTCATCTGTCAATCACAGTGAGTGATCCACTTAGTTCTCTGCTGTCCACTCCCCATAAGATAAATATGCATGTTACATATTCACATCACATTACTACTTATGACATCATTGGCAGGGATCTAATGTTTTTGCCTACATCTGTCTTCCCCCCACACTCCTCCGCTCCTAGGAGCCGCCCTGGACGGAGGTGACGCGGCCATGTGGTACGGCTAGAGCGCGCATGCACGGGAACCATGGTGACGCGTCCCGGGTTCCCGACATGCGCGCTCGCCAGCCGACAGTTTCCGGTCGCGTCACTTCCGGTCGACGGCGCGTTCCGATGACGCGATAATGTAGGTGTGGATGTGTAAACGCTGATGGCAGGCACTATATTAAGAGGTATTGGGGCACTGTCTCCTTGCAGGACACATCCCCTTGAGGAAGCTGTGGTCACCAAACCAGTACAGCGAAACGCCGCATTGGGGCTCCTAGCCGTGACCAGGCTTAAGGGACCATATTAAGTGTGCATATGGGTAATTCTTGATATGTGATTATTGATTCACTCTTTGCTGGTTTTCACCCTATACATGTGTTGGGATTTTTTGCTCCCCTAGCATTGGCCCAGATGGAGTCCTGGCCCAGATGGAGGCTAAGTGGATGGTGATGCTCGACACACTTAGCCCCAATGGAATTAATGAATCCTTGTCCTTCAAATCATATCTATAGTGCTGATCTCCTGTTATTTCTCTTATTTTGCATCTGTATCTTTGGTGTATACTTTCCTTTCCACTTTGTGGGAAAGTTTGTTTTAATCCTTTCTTTCTCATTTTAACTTGCAGCTCCTCCTCCTTTATGTTTTTGGGGATTTTTTATTCCCATTATCTCATCATTTCTGCATTTTTTGTCATCAAGTAACTTCCAAACAGAGTCTGGTTACATCATATGGAAGAATTTCTATCTATTTGGGAGCGAAGTGGTTAAAGTCATTAAGCAACTATATCTTTTTCTCAGATAGTATATCCCAATGCATGAAGAAAAAATACACAGACTTGTATTGTGATGACATTATATGTATAGACTGTATATTGGAGACATGGCTGTCATTTTGTCTATGTTTTTAAGATTGCACTCTTTCTTCACTTAGTTTCGTTCTAAGGGTTGACTGTTTGTCCCCCCTCTCTGATTATCTAATGTTTTTGCCTACATCCGTCTTCCCCCCACACTCCTCCGCTCCAAGGAGCCACCCTGGACGGAGGTGACGCGGCCGTGTGGTACGGCTAGAGCGCACATGCGCGGGAACCATGGTGACGCGTCCCGGGTTCCCGACATGCGCTCGCCAGCCGACAGTTTCCGGTCGCGTCACTTCCGGTCGATGGCGTGTTCCGATGACGCGATAATGGAGGTGTGGATGTGTAAACGCTGATGGCAGGCACTATATTAAGAGGTATTGGGGCACTGTCTCCTTGCAGGACACATCCCCTTGAGGAAGCTGTGGTCACCAAACCAGTACAGCGAAACGCCGCGTTGGGGCTCCTAGCCGTGACCAGGCTTAAGGGACCATATTAAGTGTGCATATGGGTAATTCTTGATATTGATTATTGATTCACTCTTTGCTGGTTTTCACCCTATACATGTGTTGGGATTTTTTGCTCCCCTAGCATTGGTAGCCTTTCTTGCTAGTCATGTTTAGCTTAACCACACAGCACTAGGCACTTTATTGCTGCATCTGTGTTAGAGTGCAAACATCTAGATTTTACTATCTGTATTGTTACCACCAATATATGTATTTGATTTGTGGCACCTGCAATGACTGTACTCTAAGACATCTTGGTTATATCTTGAAAATGCCCTGTACATATGATTGTCATACTCCCTAAAAACCTGTAAACGGCTCTTTTTTGTATGCACCTTAATTTGCCACTTCAAGATTTTTAAAGCGTCATTCTAATAAAATAATTTAGTTTTGCATCATATTCAGTCTTCTTTTGTATTATAATGTTTGTTGAATATGTGGATGCTTAAGGCGACCCCCCCACATAAATTATTATGTGGGAGATGTCGACCCCCATTTTTGAGCCCAAAAGGGCATTGTCTCTAATCAAAGCAGTGATTGCCAAATCTTTTATTTTCTGCTAAAAAGGCTGTGTTTGGCCTCAAAGCAATGATTGCCAATGATTGCCAAGTTTCTGGTTTAAAAGCAGTGAATGCCATATCCTTCATTTTCTACCAAAAAAGGCATTTATTTGCCTCAATGGGGTGATTGCCACATCCTTCATTTTCTACTAAAAATGCATTTTTTGTCTTAAAGCAGTGATTGCAAAATTCTTCGGTTTACCGAAAAAAAAATACTTTTTTTTGGCCTAAGAGCAGTGATTGCCAAATCCCTCAAATTCTATTAAAAATGCATATATTTGCCACAAAGTAGTGCTTGCCAAATCCTTCATTTTCTTCTAAAATGGCTGTGTTTGGCCTCAAAACAGTGATTGCAAAATCCTTCATTTTCTACTAAAATTGCTCTTTTTTTAACTCAAAACAGTGATTGCCAAATTCTTCAGTTTACCAAAAAATGTTTTTGGCCTAAAAGCAGTAAGTGCCAAATCATTCATTTTCTACCAAAAAAAGCATTTATTTGCCTCAATTGAGTGATTGTCAAATCCTTCATTTTCTACTAAAAAGGTACTTTTTGCCTTAAAGCAGTGATTGGCAAATCCTTCATTTTCTACTAAAAAGGCATTTATTTGCCTCAAAACAGTGATTGACAAATCTTTCTGTTTCCCATAAAAAGGCTTTTATTGGGCCTCAAACAAGTGATTTTTAAATCTGTGTGCATTAAACATGAGTTGAAAATCCCATGGTCATGATGGGAAGGGGAAGAGGAATAGGCATGGTCGAAGGGGAAGTAGACATAATGATCGAGCTGTGCATGGGGTAGGTGCTAGTGTTAATGTTACTGAAAGCTGTACTGACCAAACACCGTCTCATTGTATCCTAATCAAAGTGACAATTTCTGTTACTGGACTCCAGTCTCTATGTTTTCCAGCAGCAGAGAGATACGAGTTGTGGATGAAGCCCAGAAAGAGCTTTTGCTTCAGTTCATGGCAAGCACTGCATCAAGTGGACTATCTTTCTTTTCCTACACCGCAAAATCACACACAGGATAGTCTGTAGATGTGGCACCCTGATTACCCATGTGTAACCCATTATCACATCAGAGGTCTGCTCCAAAGTCTTACATGCTCCAGAGGAAGAAATCATCTGCACTGATGCCCAAAATGTTTTGAACTTGGATCTGGGAATGGACGAAGTAGGGTCCAAGCAGAATTCAGACACTTGTCATCAGACACTAATCCTTTGGGGTGAAGGTGATACTGATGATGAGACTCAGATACCTGAGGAGCACCCACACTGTACTGTGATTCAAGACAGGAAGAGGAGGAGGGTTACACTCAGGGTGACGAGTGGGACAACAGAAAGGAAGATGATGAGGTTCAAGCCCATATCCTGTTACGGAAGTGGACATGCCTGCTGTTTTTGACTGACCTTAGGCACCGAGCACACCACTTGTTTGTCAACCCACCATAACATCTCTGCCTGCACATCCTGCACAGTGCAGAAGTTTGTCGTGAACACCCTCCACCCTTTCTCAGAACAGAAGCCAGCCCTTGATCCAACAGTTGTAGTTACGGAGATTATTTCCTCCTACACATTAGAAAGCAAAGAGCTTGAACTTCACTATCTCACATTTGTTGGCCACAGAAATGCTGCTTTTCCGCCTGGTGGATACAGACGGTTTCTGAAAGTTGGTGGCCGACTAACCCCCCAAGTATCAGTTGGCCAGTTACCATTATGTGAGAAAGGACGCTTTCAACAGCGTGAGATTTCAGTCACATGCCGGTGTTTGAGCCGCGCTAGGGGCTGTGTCACCATAGGTAAGCATTGGCAGCGTTAACGCAGCACTACCATGGCAGTAGCACTGCATTAAGGCTGCCAAAACCTATGTTTTTAACGCAAACCCCCTTTAACTTTAATCTGACCCTATCCTAAGGCTAGGGTCAGATTTGCGGTATTTGCAGTGCTCAGGGGTGTTCCGTTAAAAACATAGAATTTGGGAGCATTGACGCAGTGTCACTATAGGGATGAATTGGCAGTGCTGATGCCGCATTACCATGGCAGTAACACAGCGTTAAAGCTCCCAAATTCTATGTTTTTAATGGAACCCCCCTGAGCGCAGCTAATAGCGCTAATCTGACTCTAGTTTAAGGCTAGGGTTAGACCTGCGTCAGCCCTCAGGCTGACAAATCCGTTATAAACTTAGTGTTTCTCAGCATGAGCTCATAGCATTAACGGCATGTAAAGTTACCTTCTCACGCCACAACCACAGGAGACATTTTTGGCGGCGATATTTCTCGCTGGAATTATTGCCGCCAAATTGCCTCCTTATTGCGGCGCGTAAATAGGGAATTTGGCAGCGATATGTCGCCTCGCCACGGTCGCCTGATTTCTGAGCACTGCTCGGAAATAAGGCAACCGTGGCAAGGTGACATATCGCCGCCAAATTCCCTATTTTCACGACGCAATAAGGTGGCGATTGGGTGAAAATGTGGCAGCGATATTTCCACGTCGCAATATCGCTGTCAACCATTCTTGCCGCGGTTGCAGCATGTAAAGATGCCCTTACGCTATGCGTCGGCTGCTTATTCATCACTATGGATACTTGATGCTTTGCACAGCCACCGGCTCCACACACAAGGACCTGATATGCGCTTTTGCTGAGCGCACAAGAAAATGCTGAAAATCACGTTTCCTGTGTGCTCTGCAATAGCGCATATCTGGTCCTTGTGTGTACACCAGCAGCTGTGCGAAGCATCAGGTATTCATAGTAATGAATAGGCAGCCGGCACATAGCTATACTTGCCATAAACGCTATGCACTCAAGCTGAGTGAAACTGAGTTTTAAATGGAATCGTCAGCCTTAGGGCTGACGCAGGTCTGACCCTAGCTTAAGGAGGAGAGGGTATAGCACAATTAAGGTGCCGAAGTGGTGGCAAAATACAGGCTAGAATCAAAACGCACATGCAGCTATATTGTATGCATACTCACGCAGTCACATAGATGGAACCATTCAAAACTGATTTTAGACCACACTCACTCTTACCAATGCAACCTTGTTTATCAAGAATAGGTGCTAAGTTTAATATGCAACTAGAAGGTTGCAATCATGCGCCAAGGTACAGGTCACACCAAGTGTGCACCAAATCACCCATCAGCATATTAAATGAGGCTAGGGTCACATTAGCATCATAGAAGCGCTAAAAGTTAGTTTTTTTATGTTGAAATGTGTAAAAACGATAGCGTTAACGAATCCATAGGGTTCAATGCAAAAAACACGTTGCCAAAGTCTAATGCGTTTAACGCTAGTCGTTTTTCTAAGCGCATCCAAAAACGCGTTTTGCTGCATTTTTTTAGGGCTTTTGCAAAAACGTGAGCGTTTTTCCAACATGGGAGTCTATGGGTGATGTACGCATTAAAGCATAGGCCATAATGAGGCATGCGTTAACGCTTGCGTTTTTTAAAATTTATTCAACAAAATTAAATGATGTCATAGGTCACGTGACCTGTGCATGCTATATGGTGGGGTAACAAACAGGAAGTGTGCCCTTGCCCACAGGTGTTCCTTTCCAATTACCTGCATCTGCATCCTGAAGGTATGTAGACATGTGTGTTACATGTTCTCATCATGTATGTTGCAATACAACATACTAAACACATGTAATATTTGTTTATCCTTGTGTTATATACACAGATGTCTGACTTTGAACTCACTGACATTGAGACCCTGCCTGAGTCATCATCCTCTGAGTCTTCAGTGAGTTTAATTTCACTTTTAATGTGTGTTGTGTGCAGTGTGTACAGGTAAATGCTGACACTTGCAGCAGGGCAGCTTTGCCTGGGCGGATGAAGGAGTTTATTGGACACGTGTGTGATGTGTGCTTCTTCCAGGTTTTTTTTAATTGTAACCATCGATGTTACACATGTGACCTACTGTGTTTGCTGCCAACAAAAATCACACCGCCATCAACACCACAGTTGCAAGTGGGATAAGTGAACCAATACATGTGTGTCCTTTTTTGTATGTGCTTGTGTGCAATGCCGCCTACAACACTTGTGGCATCTGTAATATCTCACACATAGTTCATTGTTATCACATTGTGGCATGTGTTATTCATGTGTATTGATATGTAAATATGTGGGCCAGAACACGTGCGCCGAGGGGATCATGTAATAATTGAGTTCTGGGGATCAATGGTTACATGTGGCTTGTTTTTCTCAGCATACGTGCTTTCACAGGCAATCTAACTTGCCCACACACACACTATGTGTATTTTGCAAGCCACAGCTCACTCCAACACAAACCACACATTGATGTCCCATGTGGTAATAGTCAGTGTTAATGGACCGCGTGATTAAATATGAATCAGCAATATAGTTGTTGGGCCACGGCCCATTCTTGCCGTTAACAGATGTCCACACATATGTTTTTATGTATGATGTATGTGCATTATTTAATTTTGCCTTTTTTGTATTCAGAGCAAGAGCACCTCCACTGCTTCATCCAATTCAGGAGTCAAATAAGTAAGTGTGTTGTGTCCTCCATGCCTGTGGAAATCATGTGTATAAGCATCTTGCATAAGTGACATTACATGCGTCACACATGGCACAACGCATACTGTACATGGCCTTAATGGTAGTCCCGGTCATTTTCTTATCCCATGTCCTGTTCCCAAGCAGATTTTTTGGCTCAAAATTGGGCCTGGCTGAGTGTGGGCCATACATTGCATACATACATGTGTTGGATGCTGCACATGTGTGCTTTAAAGTAACCAACAGAAACCCCACACAACATCGTCATGTCAGGCAAACACACATGTTACTTTGTATTTGGGATTGTTGGGAATATATGTGTGTGTACTACCTGCCTAGTTTATGTCTTTCATGAATGTTTATGATACCTTACGCCATGTCCTTTAAGCATACCAATATGGTCTTGACTCAATCGTAAAATGCAGAGATGTTTGAAGGGCAACATGTTTGTGAGTTTCCATGTGGTAGTGGTGGTGCCTGTGTGTGCCTACTCATGTCAACGTGTGTCATTGTAGCCAAAGATTAACCCATATTTGTCTTCTTTTCACCCCATAACTACAAAAGCAGATGAAGTCCCAGAAGCAAGGGAAAAAAGTGTTGAAAAACAAACATGGTCATAAGACCGGGTCGTCACACAGCCGGCGTAAGGTATGTTAGTTGGCCACATATGTGTTTCATACATTGAAAGTGTTTCAGTCTTCATGTGTCTGCTTGGTAACCAACAGCACATATGTCTGGACAATTCAGAGGCACAGGTGAAGGAGCCCTCTCACAGTAGCAAGAAAACATCTTTGAAAGTAAGCAAGGTTATGGGAAGACTACCCCAGAGGTAAGGCATCTCTTGTACAAACTCATGGCCGCCACCAGGGGCGGACTGGCCCGGGTTCCTGGGGGGCAATTGCCCTCCAGGCTGCCGGTTTAGTGACAGTTCAGGGCCGCCCGATACTGCCGGCAGCCGCCCTGAACAGTAAAATGATCATCTGAGAGCGGCCAGCTGTCAGCTCAGTGCGGCCGCAGTGGGACCGCTCCGGGCTTCAAATCGCAGCAAGGGCTGCGTCGTCCTGGCAACCGGCGGGACGCCGGGCGCGGGCGGGATTGAGTCACTGACTGATTCAGTGCTACAGTACTGCTAGTGCCGACTGTCGGCTCAGCATGGCCGCAGCCGCACTCACCTGCTCTGAGCAGAGCTCTCAGCTCTCTCTGCAGGCAGCGGGACCGGTCCTGGCTTCCTGGCAGCAGCGGCCGTTGTCATGGCACCCGGCCGGCCTGCGGGACGCTGGGATTGGATGGCCACTCAGTTTCAGGGACGCCATTATGGCCAGATCGAGGCTGTGTGTGTCCTCGGGAGTCCCGCCCCCCCACCTCAGTCATCCGGCCCGCCCCGCCCCGGCCTGCTGCCTTTGCAATGCATCTCCCTTCACACAGGCCGCGGCAGCAGGCAGCTGAAGGCTCACTCAGAGAGGAGGGAGGAGGAGTGGAGGAGGAAATTTGAATTTCCCGCCGCCGGCACATCGCTGCGGCCGGCGGCTGGTGCTGGGTGCGGGGCGCTCCCGGGTGCCGGCTGCTGCCTCGTGCCGGCAGCTGGCGGCTCCCAGTTGGTGGCGGTTGCCGGGTGCCGGCAGCTGCCACCTGGTGCCGGCTGGAAGCTGCCCCCTGCTGCCGGGTGCTGGCAGCTGCCACCTGCTGTCGGGTGCTGGTGGCTGCGTGCCGGGTGCTGGCGGCTGCCACCTGGTGCACGGTGCTGGCGGCTGCCACCGGGTGCTGGCAGCTGCCACCTGGTGCCGGGTGCTGGCAGCTGCTGATGGATCCTGGCGGCTGGTGCTGGATGCCTGGTACTGGCGGCTGCCTGCTGGGTGTTGGTGGCTGCCGGGTGATGCCGGCTGGCGGCTGCCACCTGGTGCCGAGTGCTGGCGGCTGCCACCTGGTGCCGGGTGCTGGCGGCTGCCGCCTGGTGCCGGGTGCTGGCGGCTGCCGCCTGGTGCCGGGTGCTGGCGGCTGCCGCCTGGTGCTGACTGTTGGATGCTGGCGGCTGGTGTCGGCTACCGGGTGCTAGCTGCTGGTGCCGGATGCTGGCAGCTGCCACTGGCTGCCTGGTGCTGGCGGCTGCCTGCTGGGTGTTGGTGGCTGCCGGGTGCTGACTGATGTGGGATGCTGGCAGCTGCGGTTCCGGGTGCCACCGGATGCTGTCTAGTGCAGGGTGTCGGCTGGTGACGGCAAGCGAGAGACCAGGAGCGGCAGAGGAAGAAGCTGTCAGGATCCGGGATCAGGAGTGTGGAGTCAGGTAAGGCGCTATTACAGCCGAAGATAGCAACCTGGGGGGACAATGGGATGGATGGATAGTAGCAGCAGTTTCTATTGTGTATTTTCTATTGTGTGTATAGCCTACAGCCATCCCCATTGTCTATACAGCCAGCAGTCATCTCCATTGTCTATACTGCCAGCAGCCCTCTCCATTGTCTATACGGCCAGCAGCCCTCTCCATTGTCTATATGGCCAGCAGCCATCTCCATTGTCTGTATGGCCAGCAGCCATCTCCATTGTCTATACGGCCAGCAGCCATCTCCATTGTCTATACGGCCCATAGCCATCTCTATTGTGTATTCTCTATTATGTATTTAGCTATTGTGTATTCAGCCCACAGCAGTCTCAAGTGTGTATGTGTGTAATCCTGCTATAAAATTGCCTTATCGCGTCTTTCTTTCTGTAACGGAAATCCTGCATCGCTGATTGGCTGCTCCGCGACCAATCAGCGACGTGTGATCTCCGTTACAGAGAGACAGCGCTTCGCTTCAAATAGCGGCCAGGAAAGTGGGCGGTGAAGTCGACTTTCCCACCGGCTAGTTGAAGTGTCCGTCCTTTCAGCCCCCTTTTGTCAACCCTCGCTGCACTGTGAATTCTCAGCCCCCTTCCCCCTCGTTGTTACCCACTCCCCGTACTGCGGTGTCACATCTTCCATGATATCCTGCATCTCTCCCTCTGTGCGATTGAGCATGTCAGGCCATCACTGCATGACACTCCTCCCACAGTGGAAGCGTCCGCTATCATGGAAGATGTGACACCGCCACAGCTGAGGTGGTCAGGTGGCATTGTAGTGTTTGTTATAGGAGTGCAGCTCAATCTACAGCAGCACAGATATCACAATGCACAAACAACACAGCATGAACTCTGCTACATCTAAATATATAGATGGCAACTGTTGGAAGGCTGGGAGCAGTATATAAGTGTAGATGTAGCACAGTTGAGTTTGACATAGCAGAGCTGAAATGGTTTGTGTATCGTTCATAGTTTGTTATTGGAGTGCAGGTCAATCTATTGCAGGACATACAGACATCACAATGCACAAAAAAATACAGCACCAGCTCTGCTACATCCTACTATATAATTGTCTAATCGCGTCTTTCTGTCTGTAATGGAAATCCGCCGTGACAGGAGGAGAGATGGAAGAGCGGTGATATGAGGAGCGATGGACGAGCGGTGACAGGAGAGACGAAGGAGCGGTTACAGGAGAGACGAAGGAGCGGTGACAGGAGGAGCGATGGACGAGCGGTGACAGGAGAGATGAAGGAGCGGTGACAGGAGGAGCGATCAACGAGCGGTGACAGGAGGAGAGACAAAGGAGCGGTGACAGGAGGAGCGATCAACGAGCGGTGACAGGAGGAGAGACGAAGGAGCGGTGACAGGAGGAGCGATGGACAAGCAGTGACAGGAGAGATGAAGGAGCGGTGACAGGAGGAGCGATCAACGAGCGGTGACAAGGAGGAGAAACGAAGGAGCGGTGACAGGAGGAGCGGTGACAGGAGGAGAGACAGAGGAGCGGTTACAGGAGGAGAGACGGAGGAGAGGTGACAGGAGGAGAGATGGAGGAGCGGTGACAGGAGGAGAGATGGAGGAGTGGTGACAGGAGGAGCGGTGACAGGAGGAGCGGTGACAGGAGGAGAGGTGACAGGAGGAGAGACGGAGGAGCGGGGACAGGAAGAGCGGTGACAGGAAGAGCGGTGACAGGAGGAGCGGTGACAGGAGGAGCGGTATAGTTCACTCACGTTGACTGAACAAGTTCTGTCAGTCACAGTATGTAAACTACATATATATTCTAGAATACCCTATGCGTTAGAATCGGGCAACCATCTACTATATAATAGAGTTATGAGTGTAAAAGTAAAAAAAAAGGAAAAACAGCACAAAAATATAGAAAAAGTGTACTTTTTTGCCTAATGGCGTTAGCCACGCATTGGTTCTTGGTTCTGCTCTCTTATCTCTGTAGTAAGCTCGGTTCTGCTCTTTTTTTCCCTGTAGTAAGCTCGGTTCTGTTCCCTTATCTCTGTAGTAAGCTCAGTTCTGTTCCCTTATCTCTGTAGTAAGCTCGGTTCTGCTCTCTTATCTCTGTAGTAAGCTCAGTTCTGCTCCATTATCTCTGTAGTAAGCTCAGTTCTGCTCCATTATCTCTGTAGTAAGCTCGGTTCTGTTCCCTTATCTCTGTAGTAAGCTCGGTTCTGCTCTCTTATCTCTGTAGTAAGCTCAGTTCTGCTCCCTTATCTCTGTAGTAAGCTCAGTTCTGCTCCATTATCTCTGTAGTAAGCTCAGTTCTGCTCCCTTATCTCTGTAGTAAGCTCAGTTCTGCTCCATTATCTCTGTAGTAGGCTCAGTTCTGCTCCATTATCTCTGTAGTAAGCTCAGTTCTGCTCCCTTATCTCTGTAGTAAGCTCGGTTCTGCTCTCTTATCTCTGTAGTAAGCTCGGTTCTGCTCCCTTATCCCTGTAGTAAGCTCAGTTCTGTTCCCTTATCTCTGTAGTAAGCTCAGTTCTGCTCCCTTATCTCTGTAGTAAGCTCGGTTCTGCTCCCTTATCTTCGTAGCAAGCTTGGTTCTGCTCCCTTATTTCTGTAGTAAGCTCGGTTCTGCTCTCTTATCTCTGTAGTAAGCTCGGTTCTGTTCTCTTATCTCTGTAGTAAGCTCGGTTCTGCTCCCTTATCTCTGTAGTAAGCTCGGTTCTGCTCTCTTATCTCTGTAGTAAGCTCAGTTCTGCTCTCTTATCTCTGTAGTAAGCTCAGTTCTGCTGTATTATCTCTGTAGTAAGCTCGGTTCTTCTCTCTTATCTCTGTAGTAAGCTCGTTCTGTTCCTTATCTCTGTAGTAAGCTCGGTTCTTCTCTCTTATCTCTGTAGTAAGTGCTCGATTTTTCTGCTCCATTATCTCTGTAGTAAGCTCGTTCTGTTCCCTTATCTCTGTAGTAAGCTCGGTTCTGTTCCCTTATCTCTGTAGTATGGCTCAGTTCTTTGCTCCCTTATCTCTGTAGTAAGCTTGGTTCTGCTCCCTTATCTCTGTAGAAAGCTCGGTTCTGCTCTCTTATCCCTGTAGTAAGCTCGGTTCTGCTCTCTTATCCCTGTAGTAAGCTCGGTTCTGCTCTCTTATCTCTGTAGTAAGCTCAGTTCTGCTCCCTTATCTCTGTAGTAAGCTCGGTTCTGTTCCCTTATCTCTGTAGTAAGCTCAGTTCTGCTCCCTTATCTCTGTAGTAAGCTTGGTTCTGCTCCCTTATCTCTGTAGTAAGCTTGGTTCTGCTAACTTATCTCTGCAGAAAGCTCGGTTCTGCTCCCTTATCTCTGTAGTAAGCTTGGTTCTGCTCCCTTATCTCTGTAGTAAGCTCGGTTCTGCTCTCTTATCTCTGTAGTAAGCTCGGTTCTGCTCTCTTATCTCTGTAGTAAGCTCAGTTCTGCTGTATTATCTCTGTAGTAAGCTCGGTTCTGCTCCCTTATCTCTGTAGTAAGCTTGGTTCTGCTCCCTTATCTCTGTAGTAAGCTCAGTTTTTCGCTCTTATCTCCGTAGTAAGCTCAGTTCTGCTTTCTTATCTCTGTAGTAAGCTCGGTTCTGCTCTCTTATCTCTGTAGTAAGCTCATTTCTGCTCCCTTATCTCTGTAGTAAGCTCGGTTCTGTTCCCTTATCTCTGTAGTAAGCTCGGTTCTGTTCTCTTATCTCTGTAGTAAGCTCGATTCTGCTCCATTATCTCTGTAGTAAGCTCGGTTCTGTTCCCATATCTCTGTAGTAAGCTCGGTTCTGCTCTCTTATCTACTATATGTATCAGCCTGTTTTTAAATCCTTTTACCTCTGCTGCTTTAATGTAGCGGCCAGTGATAAACTGGCCAAAGTTGGGCTGCCGCTGCAGCTCGCGGGCCACTACCTTGTGGTTGCCCCCCAGGCTGAAAAGTGCCAGCCAGCCCCTGGCCGCCACTAATTAGGAATGTGTGTCAACTGGCCGTGTCTCACTTTTGCTAACGGCACTGTGTAGTATTTTCTCCAGTAACAAATTCTAACAAATACATGCCTAAACAATGTGATGACATGTGTGTGCCTTGATTATTGTGCTTAAATTTAGTTTTTTGCCCCATAGGACACTGGAAAGCGAGGCAAGCTTAATCCAATTGGCGTGGGGGCTAAACAAAAAATAGATAATGAGACTTTAATTAACTTGGTGGAGCCTCACAGTTTGCTCTGGAACCAGGGCCATCCTGGCCACCAGGATGTTGTCAAAAATAGGAAAATTTGGAGCAGCATATACCAGGAGCTATTCCCTAATTACAAGGCGCTGCCACTTCAGAGACAGCAATACATTAGTATGTCCCCATGGTTGACAAGGCCACAACACAAGACAGCTGTATTCATCAATGTCATGGAAGTGATATGTGTTTGTCTCTTACAAATAATGTGTTGTACTTTCTTCATGTAGCTCACATTGTCTATGTCCGGTGGAAATCCATCCCGGATAGGTATGTCCGAGATGTCTGAGATACAGAGAAATATTGGAGTGGTGCTGCAGCTGAACCACCCTGGCTGTACAAACATTTTGACCAACTGTAATTCCTACAAAAAACAGTTGAAGGCCGTATGTAAATGCCTAACCATAATATGTAATCATAATGTGTGCGACATCAACATATCAAGTACATGTGATTAATGTTTGTCTTGTTCAACAATACAGGACATTCAGCAGTACGCAGCAACCGGGAGCCAGGAGACGACCTACTGCCATCAGTCAGCACCCAACCACACACCCAACCAACACCGTTTGAGGCTCCTTTGAACGTCGTACCCCAGGAACCACCGTCCAACCCACCTTGGGTCACCCGGGCTAGACGGCGTAATTTACAGAAGGAGGGATCGGACATGCTTATCCTGAATGGACTGCATCAGCTACAGGATACTATGCGCACCAATAATAGTGACCTTCAAAGGCAAATTGAGGACATAAGGGCCAGAGACAACACCCAGCCCATCAACAAGTGGCAGCAGTTGATGTGTTCTTATCTCCTGGACATGACGAATATGGATCCTCAATACAGGTTCCAGTTTTGGGCTGAGCTGAACAGTCTAGGGGCAAAATATTCCCAAAAGATACCACTTAACATCACTGTGGTATGTGATGATGAATCTGCCGAGGCTGAGTAGGGTGCACTTCGTGAGCTAATGTGGGAATCTGCACATATACGTCTGTGGTACCTAGGTGATTTGTTGTTCTTGTTGTTTTCAAAGGTCCCTTGGATTTGTGGAACTTTCATTTGTAGAGCCATATTGTTTTTGTATGTGCGCATGGATTGTGCTTTATGAACTACATACAGTATGTATGCAATTCTGTTAACCATGTGAATTAAACATGTGTCTTTCTTTTGTTTAAATAGTGTTTGTGCTTTACCTTATTAACACTTGGCTACTTAACTCATTCTAAACCACGCCCTATTCACAATGTCCATACAGGTGGGCAGTGTTTGGGATCAGCACTCAATACAAGTATATTTTTTGCAACCTGAACACCCACACCATGCATGACATAATTCCTGACCCTATATTAGCACACCCCAACATCCATGCAGGTATTTCGTGGGTGGTTGACCCATGGTGAACAATATACACACACATGTAGACATGAGCTTGCAATCCATAATTGCAGTTGGATGGAGAAAGATGTTTAGTAATGTTCATTAGCATGTGAATGTACTTTCATGTAGGAGTATGTGTGAGGAGTTGCAACATTAGACCTTTAATGTGTGCCCACACTGCACAGCACGTATATTGACAATATATTTGAAGTGCCGTCCAAAAACACAACAACAATGGTCATCAAAGTTTTTTAGTTAACAAAAAAGGTACACAACCTGTGTTTATGAAATGTACACAAACAATAACAACAGGAGGAACTTAAAAAAGGCTACTTTCACCACAAAAGGAAATACATAACTCAAATATGTGCAGCAAGGCGATGTCTCTTGCCAACATCAGACATTAAATACTCTGCGTATTGGTTACCAGAACCCTGAATGGGCCCTACTCAAGCAATGGGTGAAGCAACAGCAGAAGCCCTCCTCCGAAGCACGGTCACGACTGTCTACCGGAACCTTGACCCTGCTCAGCCAGTGGGACCGGCTGGTTCTGAGAGAAGAAGTACTATACCGGAAGGTTCTCTTGTCTCACATGCTGGAGGAATGCACACAAGTTGTAGTACCTGCCCAGTTAGCCCGTGAGATGGTGGCCGAAGCCCACAAAAGGAATGGACACTTCGGAGTAGATAAGACGTTTCGGTGGATTCAACAATCTATCTATTGTCCGGGGCTCCGCAAGCTGGTTGAAGACGTCTGCAGAACCTGTCGCACCTGTGAACTGCACAAGTCCACCGAACAGCGTGCACCTGTCCAGACGATTAAAACCTCCAGGCCTCTTGAGCTGTTGATGGTGGACTATCTGCTGATCGGGACGGCGAGCAGTGGCTATCAATACTGCCTAGTCATGGTGGACCACTTCACAAAATTCGCCGTCGTTGTTGCTACCAAGGACCAGACGGCCGAATCGGCTGCACAGGCCATCTGTCGACAGTTCATCCACGTCTATGGGTGTCCGGAGAGGTTACACTCTGACCAGGGGGCTTGTTTCGAAGGCAGAGTCATCGAGGAGCTGCATCGGATGTATGGGATCCAGAAGTCGAGGACCACTCCTTACCATCCACAAGGGAACGGTGCATGTGAACGCTTTAACCGGACCCTACTCCAGCTGATCCGCACCTTGGCCGAAGATAAGAAAGATCGATGGCCCCAATTCCTTCCAGATCTAGTATGGGCCTACAACAACCAGGTCCACTCCGTGACTGGCTACACCCCACACACTCTTCTCTTTGGCCGCCCAGGAAAAGGGGTCCATGACCTGAACCTATTCTGCCCAGAAGAAGATGTCTGCCATAACTACCCCTCCTGGCTAAATGCTCACCGACAGAAGATGGAGACTGTACACCGGCTGGTGAGTCAACAAATCCGGGGCCAGAAACATGCTGACCCACTCCCCGTGCAAGAGAAACCCTTAAAGTTGGGACAGCTAGTCTTGCTCCGTATTAAGAAGCCTCAAGGGAAACTTCGAGCCAAGTGGGAGACTGAAGTCTACCGGGTAATCGAACGCCCTTACCCCAATGGACATGTATACCGAGTGCGGGGTGAAGACAGCCGCAGCACCCGCACTGTGCACCGAAATATGTTGCGCCCCTGCCGCTCCCGGCCTGACTCCCCTCCCACAGTAACCGGAGGGGGTGACGCTGCCGACATGACTGACGCCACGGACATTTCTCAACATAGAGATCACGTTGACTCTGAGACCGGTGACCCACCTACACAGACCAGTCCCTCTCCCGGAGTACTGACTGGAGTGGGGCGTAAAGACAGTGACGAGGAGGGGAACAACCGACCCTTGCGACGCACTGACCGCACCACTGCTGGGATCCCGCCCGGACGGTCTTACAGGGACAAGTATGTATGGCCCACTTCTCAACCGACCCCTGTGACAACTACAGTCATCGCCGCCTGGGAACCGACGGTAGTTGACAGGGACTGCCAACCTTTAAGTGGGGGGGTATGTAATGAGGTGTACAATTCAGATTGTATTATTGAAATTGAGACTGAAACGAACTGTGCACAGTCCGCACTTGTCCACCAGGGGGCATCAGTGGACTGTACAATCACAGAGGGTGGAAAGCCCCCACCATCTCTGTTGTTTACCCAGGAAGTAAAAGGAGAAAAACAGTGCAGATCCAGAGAGCGCAGCCAGGACAGACATAGGGCTCTTTTGCAGCCAGATTCTTGGGAAGAAATACCCTGTGAAGATCGTTGCTGCAACCCCCGGTCTGCAGGACCTTGCCTTACCGAGGGTCCCACTCAAATTCAGGACATTGCCTCCGGAATTCAGGACATTGCCACTGGATTACATGTACAGGGGCTGTGACTGACATAAGGGAGCCATCTGTGCTACTGTGATCTCCCTTCTGCTCATCGGTTTGCCCCGAGACTGAGAGAGACTAACAAAGAAAGATTCTGTTACCTCCGAAGGAGACCACAGAAGAAGACTGAGGAGTTTCCCCCTTCAGCGCTGCACCGGGACCCGTCATCGTGAGATCCCCAGGCCTGCTACGTGGGAGCGACACCTTCTTCTGTGATAGACTGGTACGTGATTTTAGGGAAAGTTAGGGAAAGATATCTCCATTGTTGTGTTTTTTTTCTTTGCTAGCTGCGTACCCGGAAGAAGTGAAGATCCAGAGACCCCACCATATACATGTGTGCAGCTAGATCAGTTGACTGTGTTATAGACATGTTTTACAGTAAAGAAATGTTACTACCGGTTAAATCTGAGTATGGGGATTCTGTTGAGAAAGATCATACACACACACCTGCGGCCTTACCACCGGTCGCTACAGTGGCGCACGAAGTTGTGTAGGCACACACAGGCCTTCACAACACTATCAACGTTGTGAGGGTGCAATTGAGTGGTAGTGAGCAGGACCCGCCACTTTGACGTCAACATGCCAAAAGTGCACTCTACATATTGCTGTACCTGACTTAACCGGGTATTAAAGTTACGTCGGGTATGGGTTAGGGTGCGGCTGGCATACAGCTTCATGAGGTTGATAGAGAGTTGGAAAGCCTCATTGGCAACCAACACATAAAGAACACTGGGCGCCATTGTGCCAGGTAAAGGGCATGGTGGGGGAATATTGAAACAGCTGTTATAGAGGGCTTTGCCCATGTTGCTCTCTTTAAATACCCTTGAGTCGTTGGTACGCCCATATGCCCCAATGTCAACAGCCACAAATCTTCCTTGGGCATCCACTATGGCCATTAAAACAATTGAATTTTTTTTTATATAATTATAAAAATTAGTGCTACTGTTTGGTGGCTTGTGGATCAGGATATGTTTGATGTCCAGGGAACCGATGCAGTTGGGAAACTGTGAAACTTGTGAAAACCGGACAGCATTTTGGCGCCAGATTTTGGTGTTGGGTGATGGTAACAGTGGCTGCAACCTTGCCCACAGAACTTCACATGTCTCAGGCATGATGCTGCAGATGGTTGACCAGCCAATCCGGAACTGGTAGTGAAGGGAGACATAACTCTCGCCGGTGGCCAACTACCTGCAATGATAATGTACACAACATTCTACACACAAACATGACATGATGTAATGTTCAGCCTGGAAGAGATCACATATGTGCAGTGTGTGTGCTGGAAACAAGGCAGCTGTGCAACAACACGTACCTCAGGGTCACTACCAGTCTCTCTGCTGGGGATATGGCTGGCAGTCACCGTGTATCCTGGCAACATATTTCATCGCCCACCAGGGCAAGGAGTGCGTCAAATGTTGTCACGGTCATCCAGAGATATCGCAGGAACTTAACCGGGAAAGATCTCAATTGATGGTAAAGAACATGGAAGGACCTATATTTGGGTCAGAGCAAGTTGACCTCATGTACCAAGAGCCTGCTACGTCTGGCATGTCACCACTGCCGATGATGTAATACCAGGTAGCAAATCTCCAGGAACAGTGTGTCTTCCATAATGCACACAGAGACTCAAAACAGATACAAATGTCAAAATGGATAATGGCAACACCCCCAAATGATCAGGGCTTTTTATTGGCTGAAGGGTGTGGCTATAGAAATAATCATGGGAAAAAAACAAAACTGTCAAAAACGCTGTCCTATGTGTTAACGCTAGCGTTAACGAAAGCCACATATGTGTACCATGCATTAATGCTAGCATTATTTTGGACACAAAACACATTGCAAAAATGCATGAAGAAGCATGCTAAAGTAATGCATGCAGTAAAGCTAGGGTCATATATTTTCAGCCAGCGCTGAAACCGGACAGCATTAACGGCAAGCACTGGCTGGAAACGGGAGTCCATAGAAACCCATTGCTTACTTTAGTAGCAGCCGCACAAAGAGCAGCTGGACGGCCGCTTTTTCTCTGCGCACAGGAAACGCACAGGAAAGTTAAAATGTCCCTGACAAATGCTGTCTGCAGTCCTTAAGGACCGTAGACAGCATCACACTCACGCGCAGCACACATGCACTCACAGCTTACACTCGCAGCACACTCACATGCATACAGCCATGCACACTCACCACACGCACCACACTCATACCACACTCACCCAAAAACACGCATATAACTCGCATCACTGTCGTGCATCAAACACGCTCTGTGTTTGATGCACGACAGTGTGCCTTCAGCCTCAATAGTATTATGGAATCAGATTGCTGTCTTCTCAGGTAACCAGTGCTGCACCGCTTCTAAATCATTTGATGGCTATTCAGCCTCTGTATCACTCTATGGGCTGTGTAACCTGGAAGTATATTTTTCAGCATGAGAACAAGGATAAGCAGGCGTACATTGCACTGGAGACTTCTGTCTCATACATAGAGTGCAGTGTTATTCCCAGAGTCTGAATTGCTTCCAGGTGACTCAAAAGAGGAGATGAGTGTTACTTGACATTCGCAAATACATTGATCTGTGATTATATTAAAGAGACTCACACCCCACTAACATTAACAAAGGTTTAGGGAAGAAAAAATATATGAAATTGCTTCTTTAAGTTAGACTAAGTTCACATCTAAGAGGGGTTGCATTCGTGTTCCAATGCGTTTTTGCACTGCATAGAAATGCAAAGATATGCATCCAAAAATGCACCCATTGATTTCAATGAAACACATGTGAAAACGCATGTCATTTTCAGATAACACGAAATGCATGCATTTTTGGAAACACAGCTCAAAATGTTGCAGGATATGTTTTGGGCTGCATTTGCAAAAAACGCTTGTGTTTTGCGTTTTCTGAAAATTACATGCGTTTTTACATGCGTTTTCATTGCGTTTTCATTTAAGAACCTTAAATTGAATATGTGTGATTTAATTTATAAAGGGTCTGTCTACATCCCCTATATTTAATTGGCATAAAGACTCAGATTATTATCATTCTCAGGAGCACCTTTTTATGTGTACACACGTGCTCTTGCGATCGATGATATTTTATGCTCAAAGAATAGTGATGAGCAGTGGCGTAACTTGAGGCCAAGGGGCCCCAATGCGAAAGCTTCAACGGGGCCCCCAATTATTGCAAATCTTTAATATTATTAGTCTTTTTCTATGGGCCAAAGGGACTTTCGGGGCTCCCTAGGCTGCAGGGCCCGGGTACGATCGCAACCCCTGCACCTACTGTAGTTACGTCCCTGGTGATGAGTGGATAGTGAAATACTCAGGCTCGTTGCACATCTATGCGCCTGTGTTTTTGCCTGCCCTGAGGTATCGCAAGTGCAATCGCAGGGGCATTTAGGGGCTAGTGCAGGCAAGCGCACAGATGCATAGTTACCCTGCTCGCGCACGCTCTGACATCCCAGAAGCGCAAGTGTAAATGGGCAGACATCACCGCGCATGTGTGGCACCGCATGGACAATGTTCCACAGTGACATCACTGCCCCTGGGTAGTGGTGTCACCAGAGAGCAACAAAGTGTATTCTCATCAGGCAACACACACACCACACCAACGTCTCTAGGCCAGAAGAGGGAGAACAAGTCCGGGTTCAGGGTGAGATCCCCTATATTTTCTGGTCTGGGTGGGAAAATTTCAGTGCAGTTCCTGGGAGTACTGTGAAGAGGACCTGAGTGTAAAAGAGCAGTGCTAAGCTCATCTCAGAGTCCACTGATGAGTTCCAGGCCTAAAGCTAGGATCTGAGGGATGGAGAAGCAAGAATACACCTGGGAGGCTGAGCAGCACCATGCTCTCCCCAAAGAATAAGAGCATAGAACGGACACTGGAGTCTGAGACTGTGCAGGGTCACACATCCCAGCAGTCAATACTGGAAGGTGGGGGTTCCAGATTCCCAGCCACACTGTACCAAAAACACAGCAACGCATAGACTCCAGCAACACTGACACCCAGGTGCAGGGTAGAGAAAGTGAAGCACTCGAGTTGCCTGTTATACTGGTACCCCGCAGGAAGAGACAGGGTCTGCAGCTTAGCTTAAGCAACTGCAGGAGGCAAATTACAAGCGCAGCAAGGGAGCCAAGAGACCCGTCCGGGTGAGAATAACCGCAAGTTGCTCTCCAGACTCCATGGACAGCTTTTAATGTGTACTCTAGTCAAAGGGACTGAGAAAACTACAACAGTGAGTCTGCCTGTTAATTACGCCTGTTGCCTATAATCCACCTTCACAAAGCACTCACTGATCTCAGGGAGACCAGTCAAGGAAAACACTGCGGGCAGCCGGCTAAAGCGCTCAAACACAGTGAAATCCATGATGCATTGTCCCCTGGAAATTTGAATATGCAAATGGAGTCCGTGGAGCCTCGATTAAGAGTCTCAAATACGGGACTAGCCAGATATCCTTCCAGGGAAGGACCTAGCCATGGGGTTGAATCCTTGCGGAGACCACCATAACCACCATATTAAGTGGTCCTTTTAGGCAATATCACAAAGTAAGTGAACTGCACCGAACACAATCCCTCACTAGGCTCATCCACTACAACTAGTACACCTGCCCTGGGGACCCTCAGCCCTACCTGGGGAGGGCTTACCATCCACGCTGCCCCAAGTCACCGTCCACAGTAGGAATACGGCAGTGGTGGTTCTACTAACCACCTGCCCCGGATGGCGTCACGACAAATCTCCCTGTAAATACTCCGTTTACTTGCCGCATCTGGGATGACGGGATGGGGCCTGGCACCCTGACATCCCCCGTGAGACAATATATACCCGATCTTGAGTACCCCGATCCCTAGTGTGTGACAACTTGGCGTCACGAACAGGATCCCATGCCCGCTGAACCGGGTACTGTGTGCCGTGAATTGTGTGGAATACGTGCTTTGAACTGTCGCCATTGTAATGCGCGCGAGATGCGGGAAGCAGAGGGGGCGTGTTATCATTGGCGGCACCCTCCAGAGAGCGCGGAGCGAAGCCTGGCCTGCGCTCTGACAACATCCAACGGGGACACAAAACCCTGCTGCACCAGTGGAACTATTATTGTACACTCCGACGGAAGTAGAAGACCAGAAGGGTCAACATTAACTAAGGGGGTGGAAAGATGTCGCAGCCAGTGGATCCCGCACAGTGAGTGGATGGAGCATCCGGCAGGGCTGCAGCGCAAGAGATGTCACCGATCATGTGGTTCCTGATGCCGTACACCCTGGGGGCAATGTGGCTCCCACAATACTCAGGTAAGCCCAATACCCTCACTGACTTTAAAGAAAATCTAGATGGCTACTACAGTATATACCCCCTGACAGAGGGCCAGCGCATCAGCATACTAATGGGACAGTTAACCGGTGATGCACAGTGGGAGACAAAGTCCTGGTCGGATGATGAAAAAGACACTGTGGAACATGTAATGGCCAGACTGAAAGCTTCTTTTGAGACCAGTGTACATGCCAGAGCAAAGATGAGATTCTATGGGTGCCGGCAGAAACTACAAGAGAGTGTGAGAGACTTTGCTTTAAATCTGCAGGAGGCACTCAGGGCACTCAAACAGGCAGAACCTGCCTTGGCACAAGGGGAAGATAAACTGCGTATTGACCAGTTTGTGGTTGGACTCTTATTCCTTTCTCATAGAGGATGGCTTATGATGATGGCTATTCAAAACCCAGATTTGAACTTTGTGCAGTTTAAAGAGAGGGCAATCTGCATACTGCAGGCAGAAAAGCCTCATGATACAGACTCTGCCCAATGTTTAGTTGCAATGTACCAGCAACCAGGAGTGCAAAACCCATCAGCCATGTCAGGGGCTAATGCAAAACCTCAGGAGCCCATCACCAATGAGGCTCTAAACCAAAAGATTGAAGCCCTAACCAAAACTGTACCTGAGATGGCCAAGGCTCAGTAGGTTCCCAGCGACCCGAGGACAACCCAGCGATCACTACCACCCAGATGGACAGCCCATTTGTCGCCTCTGTGGAGAAGCAGGTTACTTTGCCAGAGAGTGTACTTTAACCTCTTTACGACCAATGACGAGTATACTCGTCATGAAAAGATGTCAGTTCCCGCATCATGACGAGTATACTCGTCATGGCTTTGAACTGTCACTGCTCCTAAACGAACAGTGACAGCTCAAATCTAACAGCTGTCAGTGACAGCTAAGGGTCAGGGGCAGAGGTGTGGGGACCCTTTTTAGGGGTCCCCACACTCAGAGCGATGTGATCGGTCAGTCAATCTGACCGACCGATCACATCATGATCGCGCAGGAAAGTGCTGAATGTCAGCACTTCCCTGCATGATCTCTGCAGGAGCCGGGCTGTCAGCTGTGCCCGGCTCCTGCACACATCCCCTGGCTGGCCCACTGCTCCTGTGCCCGCTCTCCTCCTTCCTCTCCCCGCTGTGTCCCCGCCGCTCATCCCCTTGTCCCCCTGTGTCCGCCCCCGTTCCCCTCCCTCCCCGGTCATCCCTCTTGCCCCCGCCTTTGCCCCGGGTCCCCCCTGCCCCCTGCTGTGTCTGGGCCCCCCCGCCACCGCTGGTGACCGGCGGGAAGAGGTGATCACCAACCCGGTGAACACCTCTTCCCGCCGCTTCCTCTGCTCACCTCCTCCTGCCGCCGACGTCCTCCTGCCGCCGACGTCCTCCTGCCGCCGCCGACCGCCGCCGCCTCCTGCCGCCTCCCGCTTGGCTCCTCGTGCTCCTCCTGTCGCCTCCTCTCACCGCCGCCGGTAAGACGCCCTGCATGATTCCCTGCAGGGGGATCCCTGATCCCCATTACCCAGCAGGGGGATCCCTGATCCCCCATCACCCAGCAGGGGGATCCCTGATCCCCCATCACCCAGCAGGGGGATCCCTGATCCCCCATCACCCAGCAGGGGGATCCCTGATCCCCCATCACCCAGCAGGGGGATCCCTGATCCCCCATCACCCAGCAGGGGGATCCCTGATCCCCCATCACCCAGCAGGGGGATCCCTGATCCCCATCACCCAGAAGGGGGATCCCTGATCCCCCATCACCCAGCAGGGGGATCCCTGATCCCCATCACCCAGAAGGGGGATCCCTGATCCCCCATCACCCAGCAGGGGGATCCCTGATCCCCCATCACCCAGCAGGGGGATCCCTGAACCCCCATCCCCCTGCAGGGGGATCCCTGATCCCCCATCCCCCTGCAGGGGGATCCCTGATCCCCCATCACCCAGCAGGGGGATCCCTGATCCCCCATCCCCCTGCAGGGGGATCCCTGATCCCCCATCCCCATGCAGGGGGATCCCTGATCCCCCATCCCCCTGCAGGGGGATCCCGGATCACCCAGCAGGGGGATGCCTGATCCCCCATCCCCCTCAACGGGGATCCCTGATCCCCCATCCCCCTGCAGGGGGATCCCTGATCCCCCATCCCCCTGCATGGGGATCGAACTGCAGAAAGAGATCTGACAGCTACGGTCACTGTGCCCAAGTTGTCAGATCACTTTCTACATCTTGATCCTCATGCAGGGGGATTCCCCTGCATGGGGATTGAGCTGCAGAAAGTGATCTGACAGCTCGGGCGCAGTGATCCAGTGGATCACAGCGCCCAAGTTGTCAGATCGCATTCTGCAGCTTGCTCTCCATGCAGGGGAATCCCCCTGCATGGGGATTGAGCTGCAGAAAGCAATCTGACAGTTTGGGCGCAGTGGTCCAAACTGTGCAGTGATCCACTGCACAGTGATCCAGGCTTTCAGACCACTGCACCCAAGCTGTCAGATCGCTTTCTGCAGCTTGCTCTCCATGCAGGGGATTCCCCTTGCATGGGGATCGAGCTGCAGAAAGCAATCTTGCAGCCCCGGCACGGCACCCGGGTGCCAGATCGCTGCTCTGCAATCCGATCCTCCTGCATGAGGATTGAGCTGCAGAAAGCAATCTCGCAGCCCCGGCGCTTCACCGGGGCTGCCAGATCGCTGCTCTGCAGTCCAATCCACCTGCATGCGGATTGAGCTGCAGAAAGCGATCTCACAGCTTCGGATCACTGCACCCGGTCTGTCAGATCGCTACTTTGCAGTCCGATCCTCCTACATGGCGATTGTGGGACCTTCGTTGTGGACTACGTCGGAGGCGATCGAGCGTCGTGGGACCTTCGTTGTGGACTACGTCGGATCTTTTTATAATAAAGATGGAGTCTGAATTTTGTTTGTGTTTTTTTTCAAAATAAAAATATTTTTCTCTGTGTGTATTTATTGACTACTTACCAGAGATTCCTAATGGCGGGTCTAACATTGGCCCAATATTATGAATCTCGGGCTTAGTGCCAGCTGCCAATAAAAAGCTGGCATTAACCCCTTTATTACCCAGTTTGCCACCGGCACCAGGGCAACTGGAAGAGCATGGGTACAGCGCCAGAAAATGGCGCTTCAATGAATGCGCCATTTTCTGGGGCGGCTGCGGGCTGCAATTCGCAGCATGGGGGGCCCAGAACGCTTGGGCCTTTCCATGCTGAGGATTCCAGCCTCCAGCTGCCTAGTTGTACCTGGCTGGGCCAAAAATATGGCGGAGCCCTACGTCATTTTTTTTTTCTAGAATTAGTTCTAGAAATAAAAAAAAATGGGCTTTGCTGTATTTTTGGTTGCAGCCAGGTACAACGAGGCAGCTGGGGGTTGCTGGCAGTCTGTAGCTGCTAAGTTGTACCTGGCTGGACCAAAAATATGGCGGAGCCCTACGTCATTTTTTTTTTCTAGAATTAGTTCTAGAAATAAAAAAAAATGGGCTTCGCTGTATTTTTGGTTACAGCCAGGTACAACGAGGCAGCTGGGGGTTGCTGGCAGTCTGTAGCTGCCAAGTTGTACCTGGCTGGACCAAAAATATGGCGGAGCCCTACGTCATTTTTTTTTTTCTAGAATTAGTTCTAGAAATAAAAAAAAGCCTTCGCTGTATTTGTAGCCAGCCATGTACAACTTGGTAGCTGGCTGACTGGAATCCTCAGCGTGGAGAGACTCAAATGTTGTGGGTCCCCCACGCTGCAAATTTCAACCCACAGCCACCCAAGAAAATAGCGCATTCATTAGAGGCGGCATTTTCTGGTGCTGTACCCCAACTCTTCCAGTTGCCCTTGTGCTGGTGGCACACGGGTTCTCCATATGCGACATGGTGTCCGCTAACAATTTCAATAGAAAATTAGCTCCAATTGTTAGCGGAAACCATGTCGGGTATGGAGAGCCCCTCCCTGTGTGCCTGAACATTGGAGCTCCCCCACAAGTGACCCCATTTTGGAAACTAGACCCCCGAAGGAACACATCTAGATGCATAGTGATCACTTTGAACTCCCAGATGCTTCACAAATTCATCCATAAAAATGAAAAAGCACGTTTTTTTCCACAAAAAGGTTCTTTTTTCATTTTTACGGATCAATTTGTGAAGCACCTGGGGGTTCAAAGTGCTCACTATGCATCTAGATACGTTCCTTGGGTGGTCTAGTTTCCAAAATGGGGTCACTTGTGGGGGAGCTCCAATGTTTAGGCACACAGGGGCTCTTCATATCCTACAAGGTGTCCGCTAACAATTCCAATTGTTAGTGGACACCATGTTGCGTTTGGAGAGCCACTGTGTGTCTCCACATTGGAGCTCCCCCACAAGTGACCCCATTTTGGAAACTAGACCCCCTAAGGAACATATCTAGATGCATAGTGAGCACTTTGAACCCCATATGCTTCAGAAATTCATCCGTAAAAATGAAAAAGCACTTTTTTTTTCCACAAAAAATTTCTTTTTTCATTATTATGGATCAATTTGAGAAGCATCTGGGGGTTCAAAGTACTCACTATGCATCTAGATATGTTCCTTTGGGGGTCTAGTTTCCAAAATGGGGTCACTTGTGGGGAGCTCCAATGTGGAGACACACAGGGACCCTCCAAACGCGACATGGTGTCCGCTAACAATTTGAGCTCATTTTCCATTCAAATTGTTAGAGGACACCATGTCGCGTTTGGAGGGTCCCTGTGTGTCTCCACATTGGAGCTCCCCCACAAGTGACCCCATTTTGGAAACTAGACCCCCAAAGGAACATATCTAGATGCATAGTGAGCACTTTGAACCCCAGATGCTTCACAAATTGATCCGTAATAATGAAAAAATAATTTTTTAGTGGAAAAAAAAGTGCTTTTTCATTTTTACGGATGAATTTGTGAAGTATATGGGGGTTCAAAGTGCTCACTATGCATCTAGATACGTTCCTTCGGGGGTCTAGTTTCCAAAATGGGGTCAATTGTGGGGGAGCTCCAATGTGGAGATACACAGGGACCCTCCAAACGCGACATGGTGTCAGCTAACAATTTGAGCTCATTTTCCATTCAAATTGTTAGCGGACACCATGTCGCGTTTGGAGGGTCCCTGTGTGTCTCCACATTGGAGCTCCCCCACAAGTGACCCCATTTTGGAAACTAGACCCCTAAGGAACATATCTAGATGCATAGTGAGCACTTTGAACCCCCATATGCTTCAGAAATTCATCCGTAAAAATGAAAAAGCACTTTTTTTTTCCACAAAAAATTTCTTTTTTCATTATTATGGATGAATTTGTGAAGCATCTGGGGGTTCAAAGTGCTCACTATGCATCTAGATATGTTCCTTTGGGGGTCTAGTTTCCAAAATGGGGTCATTTGTGGGGGAGCTCCAATGTGGAGACACACAGGGACCCTCCAAACGCGACATGGTGTCAGCTAAAACTTTGAGCTCATTTTCCATTCAAATTGTTAGCGGACACCATGTCGCGTTTGGAGGGTCCCTGTGTGTCTCCACATTGGAGCTCCCCCACAAATGACCCCATTTTGGAAACTAGACCCCCTAAGGAAGGTATCTAGATGCATAGTGAGCACTTTGAACCCCCAGATGCTTCACAAATTCATCCATAAAAATTAAAAAAACACTTTTTTTTCACAAAAAAATTCTTGTTGCCTACATTTTTTCAGTTTCACATGGGCAAAGGGATAAAACATATCCTAAAATTTGTTGGGCAATTTCTCCTGAGTACACCGATACCTTATATGTGGTCATAAACCACTGTTTGGGCGCACGGCAGGGCTCAGAAGTGAAGGAACGCCATTTCACTTTTTGAACAGAAAATTGGCTCTAAAATTCAAATTGCGCTCCCTCCATTCTGAGCCCTGCCGTGCGCCCAAACAGTGGTTTATGACCACATATGAGGTATCGGTGTACTCAGGAGAAATTGCCCAACAAATTTTAGGATGCATTTTATCCTGTTGCCCATGTGAAAATGAAAAAATTGAGGCTAAAAGAACATTTTTGTTACAAAAATTAAAATGTCCATTTTTTCCTTCAACTTTATTTTAGTTCCTGTGAAGCACCTGAAGGGTTAATAATCTTCTTGAATGTAGTTTTGAGTAGCTTGAGGGTGCAGTTTTTGGAATGGTGTCACTTTTGGGTGTTTTCTGTCATGTACACCCCTCAAAGGGACTTCAAATGTGATGTGGTCACTAAAAAATTGATTTTGTAAATTTTGCTGGAAAAATGAATAATTGCTGATGAACTTTGAACCCTTATAACGTCCTGCCAAATTTTTTTTTTTCTTCCAAAATTGTGCTGATGTGAAGTAGACATGTGGGAAATGTTATTTATTAACTATTTTGTGGCACATAACTCTCTGGTTTAGCAGAATAAAAATAAAAAATTTGAAAATTGCTAAATTTTCAAAATTTTTGCCAAATTTTTTATTTTTTCACAAATAATCGCAAAAATTATCGACCTAAATTTAATACTAACATGAAGCCCAATATGTCACGAAAAAACAATCTCATAATCACTAGGATCCGTTGAAGCGTTCCAGAGATATTACCTCATAAAGGGACACTGGTCAGAATTACAAAAAATGGTCCGGTCATTAAGGTGCAAAGTGACTCGGTCCTTAAGGGGTTAAACGGGGATTCCCTGGGGAAGCGTGCCACAGGCCAGGCAATTGCAGGCAAAAAGCACAAACACATAGATGTGAAAGGGCCCTAGGATATTCCTCATCACTTTACAATGCCAGCTACAACATGCACATTGGTATGATGGACTTTGCCCTCCTCTTCCTCCAACATTTCCTTCATGTCATTCTGTGGCCCTTAACCCAAGATTTTAAGAGGCTGTGGCAGCATGTCCTTAAAATATCCATTTAAGAGAGAATAATATTTTTTTTTTCATTTGGAATATGTTTTTATTTTATTTTATTATTTATTTGTTATTATTATTATTATTATTATTTTTGTAGAGCAATCCTTTATTTTTGCAGAGGGTACCTTTATTTTTGCAGAGAGTCAGCAGCATGCAAAACCATCTCTTCTACACTCATGTAATAGTAATTAACAGTATAACCCAAGAAATATTTCAGGCATTAAATTTCAGGTCCTTATATAACAACAAAATAGGTTTCACATGAAATATTGGGCTAAAATAATCTCAGTCCTTTAATAAAAGTAATTAAAAACATAAAAGATGTTTAAAAATTCTTGCAGTTATAACATTTACAAACATGGGGGGGACAGAGTTTAATTTAATTTTACAAGAAACATTCATCCCTATTGAGAACTTTCTCATGTTAAAACAAAAGTAGTAAGCAAAATGTTACTGCATACACTATAGTTGATTATAATACCCTATGTCCAGCAAGATTGTCTCTATATATTAGAGTATATTTACCACAGATGAATATACATGAAGTTTAAGCAGTTCTTACTTTTTAACCTTGTGGTATGTCAGCTCTGTCCTCTCCCCTGCTCCGATGCACGTTTCATGTTGTCACTTCCTCAGATGGCACTTTAATTCATTTCATTCCATGTGTCTACAATACAGATTTTTGGAATGTGCACAAGAGTATTATATGTATCATTAGTATTGAAGTTGTCCTTGCATTGCTGCACACAAGCCTTATTTAGCATTCTGAATTGATGTTGAGCTGAATAAAACTAGGCAACAATTATATCCTGTAAATGCTTGTTTGCGTCTTAGCACTAAGAGAGGTGGACCCCCTAGGCAAAGCAAAGTTGTGTCACTGTTGAGCTCGGCACCATCTTGGCAGTACAGTGAGTACAACACAGCTACACTGTGCTACACTTAGTGTTTGCTAACTTGGGCCGCCTGCAGTATGCAGCTTGGCTATATGGAACCACCACAAGATATGCCTGCTCTGGAGCATGTCTTCTTCCTCATCACCCCAGGGAGTAGAGGGTTCTTCACCACCAGAACTGGAGTGGCCTGCACAGGACACAAATGTCACCTAAAGATCCACCGTGCTACCTACATTGGGCCTCGTATGATGTGAGGTCAGGATCAAGCACTAGTCTCGCATGCCAGAGGAGGACCGGAGGAGTTCACAGTAAGCAGTTCATCCATTCCCATTCCAGCTGGTAGTACCAGATGGAACACACCAAAATATCTTACAGCATGCTTCTCTATATTACACCTTCAACTGGTGCTGCAGCTGCTGTATCAGCAAATCCAAGACCAGGAGCATGATAAGGAGTTTAAGGAGGCTAAGGAAGATGATGTAGTAGAGGCAGAAGGGGCTGTTTTGCAACCATATGTATCACCCCCACCAGAGGCCTTTGACTGGATCTATGCCATGTGGGGACAGCTACATCCTCCAAGTTACTTTCCGATACGGCATGAAAAACCCCATTCTGTCTCCTTTCTTGAGAAGATTTGGCTTACTGATGGCACTGCCAAAGGGTGGATGCAGGGACGTAAAACAAATGACTTTGATGACCAATGTACCTTAGGCAAGCTGGTGGCATTCTTCAAGGATAGGAGGTTTGGCTACCTAGCCGAACAAGGTACTAAGCAATGGTGCTATTTCAGCATCTTCTCAAAAGACTCCACACAATCTATGTTGGGGAAGACGTTACATTCATGAAAGTGATGGGTAGCAAGGAGTGGTTTGCAATTGGCAAAAGTCAGGTTGCTACCGCTGATCACTTTGAGAAGTGGCAGCAAGGAGGCCAACCAGGAGTTAATATGGCATCTAGTGGAGGTTAGGCCTTCCTTGGTTAGCCAGCCAGTTTAACTCAAACCAACAGGGTCTGTCAGTGTTCCCCAATTTGGTCCCATCTCTCCTAGACAGTGTGGTCATCCCCAAATTCCTCCATGTTCTCCAGTGATGGCCTTGATGAGGTTTGCGGGGGGGAAAGACAGGTGGTGGTGGAGAATAACCCTGGAGGAGTAGCCCCTGCTACCCCCCGAGAATGTCTGGCAGCAGAGTACTATGTAGAATGGTAACCTTCATCCCAGGCAGCGTTCAAAAAGCTGCTGAAACTTTCTATTCTGAATAAAGAGAGGACTGACCTAAAAAGAGGCATGTTGTTGGGTTGCTGACATTTGTCTGAAGAAGGACATTTTTCAGTTGTTTTTCAGTTCTTTGAACAGCAAGGCCTTTTTTTTGTTAATTTTATTTTTCCCCTTCCCAGGGTTAGCGCTTCCCCCTGCTAATCAAAGGACTGCAGCCTTTGGGCTAAACCACAAATACCTTAATGGCCTCTGCCCTAATGGACTTTGCACCATTGAAATGGAGTCTACGTATCCCTTTGGGACTTTACTTATATATACTGTGTATATGCATATATATGTCTTTGAGACCTATTATAGTCTATGTTATGTGCATATATTTAAATTATTACTGTTTGGATTTGATAAATGTTACTAATGACATCATGTGCCACCATGGCCTTTTTTCTAAAGTTGCTACAGTAAATTTTTTTACTTCACTCCTATTGTGCTGGACTGTTTTTCCAAAGAGCTGCTTTAATACTGCCCAACTGAGACTGGCAAACAAGCCATCGGTCTCTGGCCTGATGGGCTGAGCTATGGAAAAGCAAGGCACTACACCACACTCCTTTAGAACAGGGCTAGCCAAGTGCAATCCTCAAGGGCTGCAAACAGTGCATACTTTCAGGATTTCCTTAGCATTGAAAGAGGTGTTGGAATCATCATCTCTGCAGGTGATGAAATTATCACCTGTGCTATGCCAAGGAAATCCTGAAAACTTGCACTGTTTTCAAACTTTAAAGAGGACATGTCACCCCCCTGCTGCATGGCAATCTAAATGCAGCACTGAATCAATGTTCAATTGATTGGTTCTGAATGTGGGAGCGCTTATCTGCTCGGCTAATACACTTCTGAAGTCAATCCACGGACTCCCGGCTGAGATTTCCTCTTTCCCCCGGACTGGAGCAGCATGCCATAGGAACCTTACCAGATCCTAAGAGATCAATGTGCCATTGTATAAAGATACGCTATAGGTGAGTGCGCTTGCCTATAATTTACATATATATAAAACCTCTACACTTAGGTCTGCGCCTTCTGCTTTTTTATCCCCTCTAGACCTACAGTCTAAGGTCTCGTGTGTACAAAATGATCACTGGACTTTGATATTTTTGTATGTGTTTCTCATCAATTGTTTCTTATCAGTTTCTCAGATTTGTTCACGCCTATAATATAATTTTCAATTAAGACATACCTGAAAGATGTTGTTTTTATTTATTGTTGTCTCTTTTTATCATCTTATTTTTTTTTCATCTTCAAGATAGTTTATATTGCTGCTGTAAAGCTGTAAGGCAGCTTTAGACATCTTTGATGGACTATTTGGCACAGGTATTTTTTTTATATCATAAACTCTAGTTAAAATTGTATTTTGTATAATGATTCTTTTTGACAATCATCCTTGCATATTGTGAACAAATAAATCATCCATCATTCTGACATGAAGGAAATAAATAAGATTGAATAATACTTTGTCTTCTCTGTGTCCAGGTGTTTCTCAGATTTTATCTCTATGGAATTTGCCTTTTTCTGTGGAAGGCAAATCTGCCTTAAGATGCAGTAACATGACACAGTAATAGTTCACCATAATGACAATGTGATAGTTGTCATTAATTACAAACAAACACGGTTCTATGAAACACATTTTTGCTTGACATATGGACAGTTCATCACTTTCATTTTACCAGGCCTTAGACCATATTTATTAGCAAAACATTAAAATTATTTCTTCAACTTTGAAATGGGGACATTTTTATTAAAAAAATATGTTATAAGTGTATTCCAAATATAAAGTTGTACTATACATATTTTGGCAAAACAAAAAATATGCATTAGGACAGATTTATTAATTTTGGCCAATACAGTTAGGGCCAGAAATATTTGGACAGTGACACAAGTTTTGTTATTTTAGCTGTTTATAAAAACATGTTCAGAAATACAATTATATATATAATATGGGGTGAAAGTGCACACTCCCAGCTGCAATATGAGAGTTTCCACATCCAAATCGGAGAAAGGGTTTAGGAATCATAGCTCTGTAATGCATAGCCTCCTCTTTTTCAAGGGACCAAAAGTAATTGGACAATGGACTCTAAGGGCTGCAATTAACTCTGAAGGCGTCTCCCTCGTTAACCTGTAATCAATGAAGTAGTTAAAAGGTCAGGGGTGATCAGAGAGATAGCAGACATGCTTGGAGTAGCAAAATCAACAGTTGGGTACATTCTGAGAAAAAGGAATTGACTGGTGAGCTTGGGAACTCTAAAAGGCCTGGGCGTCCACGGATGACAGCAGTGGTGAATGATCGCCGCATACTTTATTTGGTGAAGAAGAACCCGTTCACAACATCAACTGTAGTCCAGAACACTCTCAGTGAAGTAGGTGTATCTGTCTCTAAGTCAACAGTAAAGAGAAGACTCCATGACAGTAAATACAAAGGGTTCACATCTAGATGCAAACCATTCATCAATTCCAAAAATAGACAGGCCAGAGTTAAATTTGCTGAAAAACACCTCAAGAAGCCAGCTCAGTTCTGGAAAAGTATTCTATGGACAGATGAGACAAAGATCAACCTGTACCAGAATGATGGGAAGAAAAAAGTTTGGAGAAGAAAGGGAACGGCACATGATCCAAGGCACACCACATCCTCTGTAAAACATGGTGGAGGCAACGTGATGGCATGGGCATGCATGGCTTTCAATGACACTGGGTCACTTGTGTTTATTGATGACATAACAGCAGACAAGAGTAGCCGGATGAATTCTGAAGTGTACCGGGATATACTTTCAGCCCAGATTCAGCCAAATGCTGCAAAGTTGATTGGACGGCGCTTCATAGTCTAGATGGACAATGACCCCAAGCATACAGCCAAAGCTACCCAGGAGTTCATGAGTGCAAAAAAGTGGAACATTCTGCAATGGCCAAGTCAATCACCAGATCTTAACCCAATTGAGCATGCATTTCACTTGCTCAAATCCAGACTTAAGACGGAAAGACCCACAAACAAGCAAGACCTGAAGGCTGCGGCTGTAAAGGCCTGGCAAAGCATTAAGAAGGAGGAAACCCAGCGTTTGGTGATGTCCATGGGTTCCAGACTTAAGGCAGTGATTGCCTCCAAAGGATTCGCCACAAAATATTGAAAATAAAAATATTTTGTTTGGGTTATGTTTATTTGTCCAATTACTTTTGACCTCCTAAAATGTGGAGTGTTTGTAAAGAAATGTGTACAATTCCTACATTTTCTATCAGATATTTTTGTTCAACCCTTCAAATTAAACGTTACAATCTGCACTTGAATTCTGTTGTAGAGGTTTCATTTCAAATCCAATGTGGTGGCATGCAGAGCCCAACTCGCGAAAATTGTGTCACTGTCCAAATATTTCTGGCCCTAACTGTATATAAAAATTGCAAACTTTAACTAGACAGTCTAAAGATGTACCACATTCTTCATAGTGGCTTATGCTGAATGATATTTTCATATACCATATATGTAGACAATGTTGATTTTCTTTGCACCAATTTGACAAGTGTCATTTTTACTTTTTTTTTCCTTAAAGGGAACCAACCACCCCAAATGACCCCCCCGGACTGTTAATATGTGTCCCTAGACCCAGCACACACATTTGGGGCAATCGTTTTTGCTAAAAAAACTGTTTAGTAGAAGCTAAGATATACCTTTATAAACTTTAAAAAATGTGGCCGGCTGGGTGTTACCTAGCTTGTCCTCCTGCAGTGTTCATGTGCCTGTCAGCCTCCTCTCCCCCCCTCCCTTCAGTAAAGCCCTGCCCCTTCAGCCTCTCAGGTTTCAGCCTTTCAAGTCATCCTAAACCCAGAAACTGACCCCCCCTTATCTTTAGACCTGTCCCTGCACCCCCTCTTATCATTTCTAGCAATCCCTTTTGCAGAAAAAAATCACTTTTGTAAAGTAAGAGAAAAGGTTATAATACTTTGTCCTGTGTGAGTTGTCTCTTTCTGTGGAAGCCGCAAATGCCCCGCCTGTCTGCTGCTGCCTGGTAATTATGCACGCCCCTCTCTGCTTCTAAGAGCCTGGCCGTGTCATGAAAGGGGCGGGCTAAATTGCGGCATGCCGGAGCCCCGCCCCCGAGAGCACATTTCCGAGTCTCATAAGCTTTTTCCGCATCCGATTCTCGGTTTGCGAGTCAATTGCAACATGTTGCGATTCTATGCGAGTCACGGACGAGACTCACCAATGCAAGTCTATGGGTCCGACAAAAAACACGGATTGCACTCGGACCACACTCGCACCATCCGAGTCTGATGCGAGTTTTAATTGATACATTACCATTTTGTAGCTCAGACAACTGTAGAAAATGTTCCTGTAAATGATTATACAGTAACTAGCTGCTGAGGAAAAAAAACTGATTACACTCGGACAGCACTCACAAGCCACACTGACCAAAAGTCAGATGACACTCGTCCGACTCTTGGACCAAGAATCGGAGCATTTTTAAACTCGGATGTGTGTCCATACCCTAAAGCAGTTTTCCCAAAATCACAACTTATCATCTTCTGTCATTAAATAAAAGAAAGTTGGACCTTTGAAAAAAAAATGACATCAGATATTGAAAAACATGTATTTTTAACTCAAGTCTCCTCATTACTTGTATTTAAGATCTGGCATCTCACATGTCACAAGGCAAGAAGCTTACCACTTAGACCTCACTTACCTCCCATAAAGGTAGATCAGATCTCATACTTTGCACTGACAAGGGGCAGTATCTGAAAACATCATGCCTGAAAATCGAAATTCTGGTTTGGTTTTATCCCTAAGTCCTATGACAAGGTTCATTACTTCCTTCACACCCGAGTCTGTTTTCACTTTTATTACCAGGCCATTTTTTTCAATTCTGACCAGTCTCAATTTATGAGGTAATAACTCTGTACATCTTTAATGGATTTCAGTGATTCTGAGAATATTTTTTTCAGCACATACTGTACTTTATGTTAGTGGTAAATTTAGGACAATATTTTTTCTTTTATTTGTGAAAATATCAGAAATGTGGAGACATTTTTGAATATTTAGCCATTTTCAAACTTTGAATTTGTATGCCCTCCAACCAGAAAGTTATATTATATAAGATAGTTAATAAATAATATTTACCACATGTCTACTTTACATCAGCACAATTTCCAATTTTTATTATTTTGTTAGGAAGTTAGAAGAAGTCAAAATTTATCAGCTGATTTCTCATTTTTCTAAAAATATTTACAAAGCCACTTTTTTAAGTGACTTTTTTTGCAGTGAGTTTGAGAGAGCTATGTGACAGAAAATATACAAAAGTGACACCATTCTAAAAATGTCACCCCTATAACTGCTCAAAACGACAATCAAGACGTTTATTAACTCTTCAAGTGCTTCACAGGAACTAGAGCAATGTGGAAAGAAAAAATGAAAATTTTACTTGTTTCCTCAAAAATGTTCCTTTAGCCTCAAACTTCGCAGTTTCGCAAGTGCAGCAGGAGAAAAAGGACCCTAAAATTTGTTGTGAAAATTCTACTGATTACACTGATACCCTATATGTGCTGGAAAACTACATTTTTGGATGCATGGCAGGGCTCTGAATGGAAGGAGTGCCATTTCACTTTTGAAATCCAAGATTGTCTGGAATCATTAGCGGACTCCATGCTGCATTGGAGAGTCCTTGATGTACCTAAACAGTAGAAACCCCCACAAATGAACCCATTTTGTAAACTAGACTCCTCAAGTAACTTGCCTAGATGTATGTTGAGCACTTTAAACCCCCAGTTGCTTTACATAATTTTAGTAGAAGGAATGCTGAAATGGAAACAAGATGCAAATCTAGGGTGTTATCAGTATAGCAATTGGAAAGTTTAATAGGTACATACTCATCTGGCACTATTGTGTCAGCCACAACCACTACGAAGGCATATTAGAAGGTTTGCTGCAGTCTTCCCAATAAAATTGCTTCATTAAAATAAAAATAAAAGAAAGGGAATATTGACCGTGCTACCATATATGACAATCACACAAATATGTGGATTTATTGTGATTTTTATTTTCTATGCGTTTCTGGGCTCTCTGGCCCCTCCATCAAGAAAAATCACAGATGTCTTCTACACATTTCTGGGCTCTCTGGCCCCTTCATTAGGAAAAATCACAGATGTCATCTGTGATTTTTCCTGATGAAGGGGCCAGAGAGCTCAGAAACGCGTAGAAAATAAAAATCACAATCAATCCACAAATTTGTTGATAGTCATATATGGTAGCACGGTCAATATTCCCTTTCTTTTATTTTTATTTTAATGTCACATAATTTTAGAACATTCAGTCATGAAAATTAAAAAAATAATATTTTCTCCACAAAATGTTCTTTGTGCTCAAAATTTTTTATTTTCACAAAGGTAACAGAAAAAAATTGTGCCATACAATTTGTTGTGCAACATCTCCTAAGTGCAAAGCTACCACATATGTGGTGGAAAACTACTGTTTGGGCGCACAGCAGAATTTGTACGAGAGGGAGTGCCATTCAAACTCAAAATTGACTGCAATATTAGTGGACACCATGTCGCGTTTGGAGAAACCCTGATGTGCCTAAACATTGTAAACCCCACAAAAGTGACCCCATTTTTGAAAATAGACCACTCAAGTAACTTATCTTGGTGTGTGGTCAGCACCTTGAACCCCAAGATGCTTCATATAACTTTAGAACATTGAGCCGTGAAAAGAAAAAAATCTAAGTTTTACCACTAAAATGTTATTTTAGCCCAAATTTTGTATTTTTACAAGTGTAACCGAAGAAATGCACCATAAAATTGTCTTTGCTATTTCTCTTGAGTATACCGATACCTCATATGTGATTTAAAAACTACTTTTGAGGTACAGTGCAAAGCTCAGAAGGGAAGGAGCACCATACTGGATTTCAGATTTAGATGGAAAGGTTTGGGGGTTCCATGTCATATTAGCAAAGCCCCTGAGGTGCCAGAATAGCAGTAGTTTCCTATAAGTGACATCATTTTACAAACGGCACCCCTCCATGTATTCACTTAGGTGTGCAGTAAGCGTATTGACACCACAGGTATGTCACAGAATTTTATATTATTTGGTGATGAAGAAAAAATATTTATATATTCACCACTAAAATTTTATTTTAACCCCAAATTTCCAATTTTGACAAAGGAAATAGGTGAAAAAGAGCCTTAAAATGAGTAACACTATTTCTCCTGAATCTAGCAGTACTGTTTGGCCACACGGCAAGGCTCAAGAGGGAATGAGTGCCATTTGACTTTTGGGGCAGAGATTTTTGTCCAATACTTTGCGGACTCCATCGGTAGAGCCCCTAAGTACCAGACCAGCTGAAATCCCCTCAAGTAACAACATTTTGGAAATTATACTTCTCTGGAAGTTCATCTGTGGGTGTAATGACAATTTTATCTCTGGTGGAAACTACCCATGGAGTCAAACACTGTGAATGTTGCAGAATTAAAAATTGTAAATAAGCCCTTGTAGCGCCTAGTACATTGTAGTGCTCGTACATTGTGCCCAGCTTGTACTTCTGGAGAAACACACCCCATAAATTTACCAGGCTTCCTCACTACAACAATGTCAAACATGTGGATGTTAACTGTGGATTAGGCATTGTGGGTCTCAAAAGGAAAGGGGACATTTTGATTGATTGATTGATTGATATTGTTTGTTGCTCACTAGAACTATAAGTAGCATGGTGTAAGGCATTCTGTGCCTTGGCATCTGTGCCATTTCAAAGTGGCATTTTTAAGTGGAATATTCAGAGATAGACCAGAGATGGATTATGCTGTGATGGGCTGACCTGACTGTACATCTTTTTCTTCTTTTTCTTCTTCTATCACAGGTACGGAAAGAGACTTCATATTGACGTATCCAACCTCCACTGTATCCAATCTGACTGTGTGCCCCTAATGTATTGTGATGGTACGGAAAGAGACTTCATATTGACGTATCCAACCTCCACTGTATCCAATCTGACTGTGTGCCCCTAATGTATTGTGATGGTACGGAAAGAGACTTCATATTGACGTATCCAACCTCCACTGTATCCAATCTGACTGTGTGCCCCTAATGTATTGTGATGGTACGGAAAGAGACTTCATATTGACGTATCCAACCTCCACTGTATCCAATCTGACTGTGTGCCCCTAATGTATTGTGATGGTACGGAAAGAGACTTCATATTGACGTATCCAACCTCCACTGTATCCAATCTGACTGTGTGCCCCTAATGTATTGTGATGGTACGGAAAGAGACTTCATATTGACGTATCCAACCTCCACTGTATCCAATCTGACTGTGTGCCCCTAATGTATTGTGATGGTACGGAAAGAGACTTCATATTGACGTATCCAACCTCCACTGTATCCAATCTGACTGTGTGCCCCTAATGTATTGTGATGGTACGGAAAGAGACTTCATATTGACGTATCCAACCTCCACTGTATCCAATCTGACTGTGTGCCCCTAATGTATTGTGATGGTACGGAAAGAGACTTCATATTGACGTATCCAACCTCCACTGTATCCAATCTGACTGTGTGCCCCTAATGTATTGTGATGGTACGGAAAGAGACTTCATATTGACGTATCCAACCTCCACTGTATCCAATCTGACTGTGTGCCCCTAATGTATTGTGATGGTATGAAATAGTCTCCCATCTACTTTGTACCTTAGAAATATGCTTTTTTCTTTCTCCTCCTTCCCTTGTCTCTGTCTCCTGCTGATCCTGACCCAAACTTTCCTCTTAGCAGTAATTTGTTAATTGACCCCTGGTGTGATGAATCCTTCTCCTCTGACCCCTCCCCTCTCCCTACCTGGCATATTGTTTGTTGCTCACTAGAACTATAAGTAGCATGGTGTAAGGCATTCTGTGCCTTGGCATCTGTGCCATTTCAAAGTGGCATTTTTAAGTGGAATATTCAGAGATAGACCAGAGATAAGCCAGAGGTAACCAGAAGGTAACAACTCTACCTATTTACTACCTTTCAGTAATTTACTTAGCCCATTGCATCAAAATGTCGTTCATTTCAATGCTTTTATATCTATGTGCATTAGTCATCCACTTTTACCGCCCCATTCCCCCTCCATCACCCTTTATCCACATCAGCCCCTCTCTACTTCCCTTTACTATGTCCTGCTCCCATACTCTCTTCACCCTACTCAATAATCTAAGCTCGTCATATTCCAGGGTCTTGCCTCAACAAAAACAATGTCATAGAGCCAAACATTACTCCCTCCTCCTCTTTCTACTACTGCTTATGTCAGGCGATATTTCTCCCAATCCTGGGCCACCCTCTTCCAGCTTCAACCCCCCACCACACACCTCACATAGAAATCCCAGTAACCTTATTAGCATTACCTGCACACCTCCATCTCCTTCTTTTAAATGTGCCCTCTGGAATACACGGTCCGCATGCAACAAACTTCCCTTTATCCACAACTACTTTCTCAGTAACTCTCTTAACCTTTTGGCCCTTACTGAAACCTGGATCCAGGACTCAGACACTGCCTCCCCTGCTGCTATCTCCTACGGCGGTCTGCACTTCTCTCATTCCCCGAGACCTGGAAACAGACGTGGTGGTGGAGTTGGCCTACTCCTGTCCCCACAATGCACTTTCCAGGTCATCCCCCCCGCTCCATCACTCTCATTCCCTTCTTTTGAGGTTCACACCATTAGGTTGTTCCGTCCCCTCTCCCTCAGAGTAGCGGTGGTGTATCGCCCCCCAGGTTCAACCACCCACTTCCTCGACCACTTCTCCGCATGGCTGCCGCACTTCATGTCCTCAGAATTACCAACCCTCATCCTGGGAGACTTTAACATCCCCATAAACAGCCTCAACTCCACATCTGCATCCCAGCTCCTAGCTCTAACCAATTCTCTTGGCCTCTCGCAACTCTCAACCTCTGAGAAGACACATAAGGATGGTAACACCCTTGACCTGGTCTTTACCCGACTCTGCTCTTCCTCCTCCTTAGACAACTCATCTCTTTCTCTCTCTGATCACAACATTCTCACCTTCACACTCTCAAACCCTCGCCCATCACAGCATAGTCCGACCTATCACACACTCAGAAATCTACAGGCCATCAACCCTCACACATTCACAGACTCTCTTCTCTCATCACTGTCCCCAATCTCCTCCTTCTCCTGCCCCAATCTGGCTGTGAATTACTACAATGACACTCTCAAAAGTACCCTGGACCAAGTAGCACCCCTCACCCTTAGAACCTCCAAACACAGAGTAAAACAGCCCTGGCTCACATCACAAACTCGATTCCTCCAGCGATGCTCGAGGAGTGCCGAACGCCTATGGAGGAAAAGTCGCTCACCAGGAGACTTCATCCATTATAAATTCATGCTAAAAACCTACAACTCTGCCCTTCACCTTGCCAAACAGACCTACTTCACCACCCTGATCTCCTCACTAGCCAACAACTCAAAGAAACTTTTTGACACCTTTCACTCTCTCCTCAGTCCGAAAGTGCAGGCTCCTATCACTGACCTCTGTGCTGACGATCTGGCCTCTTACTTCACAGAGAAAATAGAAAACATCCGTCAGGAAATCAGCTCCCAACCTTCAAGTGTTTCTACTCCCATCTCTCCCCACATCCCCTCTGGCTCACTCTCCATTTTTGACCCAGCCACAGAAGAAGAAGTCTCCAGGCTCCTCTCGTCCTCACGTCCCACTACATGCACCTCTGACCCCATTCCCTCACACCTACTACAGACCCTCTCTCCAGTGGTCACCAGTCACTTAACCACAATCTTCAATCTCTCCCTCTCTACTGGCATCTTCCCCTCCTCCTTCAAACACTCTATTATCACTCCACTACTAAAGAAAACGTCCCTTGACCCATCCTGCACAAATAACTACAGACCAGTCTCCAATCTCCCCCTCATCTCTAAACTCCTGGAGCGCCTGGTCTACACCCGCCTCACTCATTACCTCGCCACTCACTCTCTTTTAGATCCATTGCAGTCTGGCTTCCGCCCCTTACATTCTACAGAAACTGCCCTCATCAAAGTGACCAATGACCTTCTGACAGCAAAACGTAATGGTGACCACTCTCTGCTTATCCTTCTTGACCTCTCTGCGGCTTTTGACACTGTCGACCATCAGCTCCTACTCTCTATGCTGCACTCCATTGGCATCAAGGACACAGCTCTCTCCTGGTTCTCTTCCTATCTTTCTGACCGCTCTTTCAGTGTATCTTTTGCTGGCTCCACTTCTTCCCCTCTTCCCCTCACTATTGGGGTCCCTCAGGGTTCAGTCCTTGGCCCTCTCCTCTTCTCTCTCTACACAGCCCCGATTGGACAGACCATCAGCAGATTTGGCTTTCAGTACCATCTTTATGCTGATGACACACAACTATACACTTCAGCCCCTGACCTTACCCCCGCGGTACTAAAGAACACCAATGACTGTCTAACCGCAGTCTCCAATATCATGTCCGCTCTGTATCTGAAACTCAACCTTTCCAAAACTGAACTTCTTCTGCTCCCACCCTCTGCCAACCTCCCTAAATCTGACATCTCTCTCTCGGTGTGCGGCACCACGATAACACCCAGTCAGCAGGCTCGCTGTCTCGGTGTTTTGATGGACACTGATCTCTCCTTCACCCCATACATACAATCTCTCACCCGCTCCTGTCGCTTGCACCTGAAAAATATCTCCAGAATTCGCCCTTTCCTCACCACGGGAACAACTAAAACCCTCACCGTGGCCCTGATTCATTCCCGCCTTGACTACTGTAATTCTTTATTAGCTGGCCTCCCCCACAGTAAGCTTTCCCCTCTCCAGTCTATCCTCAATGCAGCAGCCAGGATCACCTATCTAGCAAACCGTTACTCAGATGTTTCTGCTCTGTGCCAGTCACTACATTGGCTGCCCGTACACTATAGAATCCAATTCAAATTGCTCGTTGTCACCCACAAAGCTATTCATGGTGCGACACCTCCTTACCTCTCCACCCTCATCTCTGTCTACCACCCCACCCGTCCCCTTCGCTCTGAACATGACCTCAGACTAACATCGGCATTAATCCGAACCTCCCATTCCCGACTTCAAGACTTCTCTCGAGCTGCACCAAAACTCTGGAATGCTCTACCCCAAGAAATTAGGACCATCCACAACTTGCATAGCTTCAGACGCTCCCTAAAAACACACCTCTTCAGGCGGCCTATCCTTCTCCCTAACAGTAGTCACTTAGACGTAAGATATTCATTGTTATAAGCCCCTGTACTTTGTGTTCCCATCCCGTCTTAGATTGTAAGCTCCTTCGAGCAGGGTCACCTTCATTTTCTGCCTTTCTTATTGTATTTCCTAAGTTGATTCTATGTTTTTGGTATGTAACTACTGTTCTGCATTACGTTTCTGTACCGTATATTTTTCTTATGTACCGTTGTACTGTAAAGCGCTGCGGAATATGTTGGCGCTATACAAATAAAGTTTTATTATTATTATTATTATTTGGGAGAACAGGTTTTGCTGGCTCTCTTTGTGGGGGTCAAGGAGCCATAGCAGGAACCTTTTTGCTACCATTAACGTAGAAGCCCCCTATATTTATGTTATCAGATAACAGACCTGAGTGGGGACTTTTTTTGTGTGTTGAGTTAAATGCAATTGGTGGCAATTTAGGTATAGAATATTTTTAAACAGTTCACATTTATCCTCTGCTCTATGCTGAGCACTTACACTCATGTTTCCATCAACATTTTTGAAATATCAGATTCAGGTAAAATCCCTGATGGATCAATTCACTAATGAGGCAACAGAGTTAAGGGCCCATTACACGCTTCAATGTCTCAGCGAACCGACCAATGATCTGACTTGACCTGGATCGCTTGAACGTCGTTCAATGATCGCTGGTGAGGTGTCACACGTACAGATATTGTGAACGACGCAGCAATGATTCCGCGACATACGAACAATACTTGCAGTCATTTGGTCGCCTACGTGCTTCAGTTCTGAATAGGCGAAGTCATAAACGATATCGTTATCAAGGTGTCATACACGATGATGCAGCAGATCGAACGTACAATCAACAATTGATTTATGGTCCTGTTCATAAACCTGCAATCAATGATCAGCTGACTTATCACTGGTCGTATCTATGTGTCACACGCAACAATATCATTACGACGTCGTTGCTCTGCCCCAAAAGCCGTGACGTACTAAGTCGTTAACGATATCATAGCGTGTAACGGTCCCTTTACTCTGGACTCTTTTTGTCCTCTGTTCAGCTGTGTCTTTCTTTTTAAAGGTGAATAAAACTGTTGTTGAATGCACTTTTGTGGACGCCTAAATAGATACAGTAAAAATTGGACAGCGCCAGACCATAAGTCAGATGGGTGTTAATAATGACTCCCTCTGTCTCATTACAGTGAATTTTCCATTGGGTATTTTGTCTGATTCATGTTTTTTAGAGATATACAAGTAATTGCTGATGTAAGCACGCAGAGTAAAGCACAGAAAAAATGTGAACCAAGCCTTACTGCGGTCTTCGGGAGGCAGAATAAATGAAACAACTTGCGGTATAGGTAATTAGGCTTTTTTCATCAGGCCAGTATCATCATAGCGATACCAGATATATGTATTTTTTTTTTTAGTTTTCCCTATTAGACTAAAAATGCTTTTTTGCAAAATAAAGGTTTTTTTGTATTTTGAAGGCTACAGTATTTTTATTTTCTGCCAACAAAGTGATGTGAGGGCTTGTTTTATGTACGATTTGGAGTTTATATTGGTACCATTGGTAATTTTTTTTTATCACTTTCTATTTTGCTTTTTGCATGGCAGAATCAAGAAGGAACAAAAATTAAGTAATTTTTTATTTTTTTAACGCCTATCACCTTGTCGTAAAAGTGTTAATACACCTTTATTCTTTTGGTCAGTATGATTACGGCAGTACCATATTTATATAGTTTTTTTATGTTTTGCTGCTTTTCACCATATAAACGATATTATAGTAAAAATAATAGTTTTTGTATTGCTTTATTCTGAGAGCTATAGCTTTTTTATTTCTTTGCTGACTGAGCCTTGTGGTGGCTTATGTTTTGGGGGACAAGATGATGTTTCCAGTGATTCCATTTTTTTTAACATGTGACTGTTAAATGTGATGATTGGCTTGAAGGACTCAATATCCATCAATGCTGAATGCCGAAAGTGAATGAATAAATTCTCATACCTTTTTGATATTTCAATGACACCCATATAGTCAGTGCATATCTTATATTGCAGATCTAAAGAAAACTGACAGCACACTTTTGATCTCTATTTGAGCCTTATCAATTGTATAAGGTTTCACATTCAATAGAATACACTATTCTCTCATATGTACAGTATAATATATTGGTGTAAATACATGGCCTCCGCTATCAGAGGACGCTAAAACACATATGTGGGAGGACCAATATGGCCGCCGAGATTCTCGCAACACTACTGCGCTTGCGTGAGATCTTGACTAATCACACACATTAAGACACTTGAGTTTTTTCAGCATTGACACTTTTTCTGCAGTACGCTTACTAGAATTATGATAATATGGCCTTTATACCTATACACATGTCATTAGCAGCAAGATGAGTTTTCATGGATAATAATTTAGACATGTGCACTGATTATTCAATTGAATTAATTTTATATATTTTAAATATATATTTTATCTGGACACTGATATACTATCCATATGTCAAACATACATGTATATGTTGCACATCATTATATGTATAACACTTGTAGCAATATACTTGTGAACACTGTCAAATTTATATATTACTAGCTGTACTACCTGGCTACGCCCCGGTTAATAAATAACTGATCTTAGCTATAACAAAATAGAATTTGAATATGTCATATTAATGACCTGTAGGAAAATAGAAGCTGAGCTGTGATTGGTTGCTATAGGCAGCCTGATAAATCTCCAGCCAACAATAAACCTTCCCCTGGCCGGGCAGTATATGTTACCTCACACATACACATAATAGACAGCTCATGTGACTGACATCTGCCTTAATTCCCTGTATGGCACATGTGTTGCACATTGGCTGTTTTTAATCAGATGTTTATTTTTGGAAATTAAAGATAGCACATGTATGAGGCGAGTTGTGTGAGGCAATTTGTGCACAATCTGTGTCTGTCTGTGTGTGTCCCTGGGGTGTGTGTCTGTGGGGTGAGTGCATGTGTCCCTATAGGGTGTGTATGTGTGTGTGTCCCTGTGGGGGGGGTCTGTGTGGTGTGTGTGTCTCTGCGTTGTGTGTGTCTCTTTGTGGTGTGTGTGTGTGTCCTTGTGGGTTGAGTGCTTGTGTCCCTATAGGGTGTGTATGTGTGTGTCCCTGTGGGGGGGGGTCAGTGTGGTGTGTGTGTGTCTCTGTGTTGTGTGTGTCTCTTTGTGGTGTGTGTGTGTCCTTGTGGGTTGATTGCATGTGTCCCTATTGGGTGTGTATGTGTGTGTGTCCCTGTGGGGGGGCTGTGGTGTGTGTGTGTCTCTGTGTTGTGTTTGTCTCTTTGTGGTGTGTGTGTGTCCCTGTGGGGTGAGTGCATGTGTCCATATAGGGTGTGTATGTGTGTGTGTCCCATGTTAGGGCCCCACCTTAGTGACTATATGCTGGTATTTGCTGTTAGTCTTTGGTGCTGTCATTAAGCCCCTCTTATTCACAACTGTCAACTGGTAACTGTCACTTTTTCCCCATTATGCAGATAGGAGCAAAATTGTTTGTTGAACTGGAACACACAGGGTTAAAATTTCGCCTCACAACATAGCCGATGAGGCTCTCGGGGTCCAGACATGTGACTGTGCAAAATTTTGTGGCTGTACTTGCGACGGTGTAGATGCCAATCCCGGACATACACACATACACACATTCAGCTTTATATATTAGATATCACTAATTTGCTTATTGAATGACCAGTTGTGGGTTATATCTGAATCATGCAGCAATTTCAGATATCCAGTGGCATTGTGGTTTCCATTGATGAAGAATGGCCCCACTATCTTTTTACCCCATATACCACACCATACCATCAATTTTTGTGTTCCATCAGTCTTGGAGAGATCTATTCACTGTGGGTTAGTGTCAGACCAATAGCGGTGGTTTTGTTTAACTTCCCCATTCACAAAAAACGTTGCCTCATAGCTCATCTGAAGACAATTTTCTATGCTGTGAAGATATGAGATGTGCAGCTTCTGAGACAATGTACCGTATATACTCGCGTATAAGCCGAGTTTTTCAGCCCAAAAATTGGGCTGAAAAGTACCCCCCTCGGCTTATACGCGAGTCAGTGCTGTATACCGATGTATACATCGGTACATACCGATGTATACATCGGTATACAGCAGCCCCCGCATCCCCAGTAATGCAGGGCCCCCCCAGGGTCTCTCCGGTCACCTGTAAAGCAAGCTATACTTATCAGTGTCCCGCTCGCACCCGCCGCTGCCGACATCCACGATCCTCCATCTTCATGCGACTCCTCTTCCTGTTTCTGTGCGCGTCGCCGGCAATGACGTCATTCCCGGCGACGCGCACAGGAAACAGGAAGAGGAGTCGCATGAAGATGGAGGATCGTGGATGTCGGCAGCGGCGGGTGCGAGCGGGACACTGATAAGTATAGCTTGCTTTACAGGTGACCGGAGAGACGCTGGGGGGGGCCTGCATTACTGGGGCTGCCTGTATACTACCGCTGGGGCTGCTATTTACCTCTGGGGCACTGTATACTACCACTGGGGCTGCTATATACCTCTGGGGCCCTGTATACTACCACTGGGGCTGCTATATACCTCTGGGGCACTGTATACTACCACTGGGGCTGCTATATACCTCTGGGGCCCTGTATACTACCACTGGGGCTGCTATATACCTCTGGGGCCCTGTATACTACCACTGGGGCTGCTATATACCTCTGGGGCACTGTATACTACCACTGGGGCTGCTATATACCTCTGGGGCCCTGTATACTACCACTGGGGCTGCTATATACCTCTGGGGCCCTGTATACTACCACTGGGGCTGCTATATACCTCTGGGGCACTGTATACTACCACTGGGGCTGCTATATACCTCTGGGGCACTGTATACTACCACTGGGGCTGCTATATACCTCTGGGGCCCTGTATACTACCACTGGGGCTGTATATACTACCACTGGGGCTGTATATACTACTGGGGCTGCGTGTATACTACCACTGGGGCTGCTGTATCTACCTCTGGGACTGGTGTATACCACACTGCTGGGGGCTGTATACTTGTGCTAGGGTCCACCCTCGGCTTATACACGAGTCAATAGATTTTCCCAGGTTTTGGGGGCAAAAGTAGGGGGGTCGGCTTATACACGGGTCGGCTTATACACGAGTATATACGGTATACTGGAAGCCTGTGCTAGCATTTCTTTTGCAGTGTTGCTATCAGTGTGTCAAGAGTGGGAGAAGAGGGCTGCATTGACAATCCAACACAATGGGCAGAACTTTGAACACATTTTATATGTGGTCAAAAAATTTGTAAAAAAACTCATGAAATAATAAAGTTACGTTAAAACAAAGCACATCATTGTTTTTCTAATGAAATTCTCGATAAGTTTGATGTGTCACATGACTCTCTTCCCATTGAAAAAAATAAAGTTGGATTCAAAATGGCCAACTTCAAAATGGCCGCCATGGTCACCACACATCTGGAAAAGTTCTCTCCCTCCCATATACTAATGTGCCACAAACAGGAAGTTGATATCACCAACCATTCCCATTTTATTTGGATGCATTGATATAAATGGTGCACCCTGTATATATACTGCTCAAAAAGATAAAAGGAACATGTAAGGTTGAAGTGCTCCCTTTATTTTTTCGAGCAGCTTATATATCTACTCTATAATTGCCGAAGGCATTTTCATGTCGGCCCCCGACGTGCCGTGGCTATGTCACACTCTGTGACGTCATCACGCCGAAGCATTGGCCGCGAAGCGGCCATTGCGAGCCGTCGCCGCTGTCAGCACACATATTAATAGTGATGATCCTCCTCCTGCCCGCGCTGCCTGCCCCATCACCCCCCCTGCCTGTCACCATAGCCATCCTCCACTGCCCGGTCACCCCCGCCTGTCACAACACTTCCCCCCGCTGCCCCATCACCCCCCTGCCTGTCACCATAGCCATCCTCCACTGCCCGGTCACCCCCAGCCTATCACCACTGCCCCTCCGCTCCCCGATCGCCCCCCCCCCCCACTCTCCGGTCACCCCCCGCCTGTCAGCACAGACCCCCTCCACTGTCCCGTCACCCCCCCCGGCCTCTTACCACAGCTCCTTCAAGCCAGCCGCGATCTCTCTTCATCCTGCTTGAGGACCTCTGATGACGTCACGATGATGGGTGGAGTCACAGATCACATGATCGTGACGTCATCAAAGGTCCTGTTCCGATCTAACCTACTCTGCCTACTCATCCCCTGCGCTGCACACTGACCCCCACTCTGCCCCTGACCCTGCTCTGCCTACTCACCCCCACTCTGCCCCTGACCCCCACTCTGACCACTCACCCCACTCTGCCCACTCACCCACCAACTCTTCCCCCTCACCCCCACTCTGCACACTGACCCCCACTCTGCACACTGACCCCCACTCTGCACACTGACCCCCACTCTGACCCTGCTCTGCCCACTGACCCCCACTCTGACCACTGACCCCCACTCTGCCCACTGACTCGACCCCCACTCTGCCCACTCACCCCCTACTCTTCCCCCTCACCCCCCTCTCTGCCACCCCTCACCCCCACTCTGCACCTGACCCCCACTCTGCCCCTACCCTGCTCTGCCCACTGACCCCCACTCTGACCACTGACCCCCACTCTGCCCCACTCACCCCCCTACCCCTTCCCCCTCACCCCCTCTCTGCCCCCCTCACCCCCACTCTGCACACTGACCCCCACTCTGACCCACTGACCCCCACTCTGACCACTGCCCCCCACTCTGACCACTGACCCCCAAACTCTGCACACTCACCCACCAACTCTTACCGCCTCACCCCTCTCTGCCCCCCTCACCCCCACTCGCACACTGACCCCCACTCTGCCCCTGACCGTGCTCTGCCCACTGACCCCCATCTGACCACTGACTCCCACTCTGCCCACTCACCCCCAAACTCTGCCCACTCACCCCCCTACCTGCCTGCTTGCCCACTGACCCCCACTCTGACCACTGACCCCACTCTGACCCACTCACCCCCCTAACTCTCCCCATCACCCCCTCTCTGCCCCCTCACACCCCACTCTGCACACTCCCACTTGACCACTACCCACTCGCCCACTGCCCCCCATCTGCCATGACCCCACTCTGCACACTCACCCCCAACTCTTCCCCCTACCCCCCTCTCTGCCCCCTCACCCCCACTCTGCACACTGACCCCACTTGCCCTCTGACCCTGCTCTGCCCATTCACCCCACTCTGACCACTGCCCGCTCCCACTTGACCCCTCTCTGCCACCCCCCTACTCTGCCCACTCACCCCCACTACTTGCCCTGCCATGCTCAGCCACCCCCTCTCGGCCCCTCCTCACCTGGCCACTCATCCTGCTCTGCCCACTCACCATGCTCTGCCCACTCACCCCTGCTCTGCCCACTACCCCACTCCCCACTGACCCCCTCTCTGCCCACTGACCATCTGCCCTACCCTCTCTGCCCTCTCCCCACCCTGCCTGCCCACTGAACCCCTCATCTGACCCCTGCCTCTGCCCATTACACCATGCTCTGACCACTGACCCCTTCTGCCCACTGACCCTGCTCTGCCCACTACCCCCTCTCTGCCCACTCACCCCCACTCCCTGCTCACTGACCCATGACCTCCACACACCCCCACCCTGCTCTGCCCACTACCCCTCACACTGACCCTCATCTGCCACTGCCCTGACCACTCACCCCTCCACTGCCCACTGACCCTCACACTGCCCACTACCCTCACACTGACCCTGCATCTGCCCACTTACCATCCTCTGCCCTACCATCCCTCATGCCACTGACCCCTCTACCCACTGACCCTACTGCCCTGCCCTTGCCATCATGCTCTGCCCACTGACCCCTCAATGCCCACTCACCCTGCTCTGCCCACTGACCCCTCTGCTCACTGACCACTCCCTGCCACTCACCCTGCTTCCACACCTACCCCACTGACCCTGCTCTGTCCCTCACACTGACCGCTGCCCACTACCTGCCTGACCACTCACCCCCTCACTGCCCACGACGCTCACACCCACTACGCTCACACTGCCCTGACTGCATGCCCACTTAACCCCATCTGACCCTTGCCCACTGACCCACATGACTGCTGTGCTCATTACTCCCACTCTGCCATACCCATGCTAACCCATGCTCTGCCCACTCCACCTCTGCACCCCCCGCTCTGCTTCACCCTGCCCACTGACCCTGCCTGCCCTGACCTGCCACTCACCCATGCTCTACCCACTGACCTTCTCTGCCCCCCACTTCCATACCGCCCTCTGCCCACTCCCTGCTGCCACTGACTGTGCTCAATAACCCTTGCTATGCCCACTAAACCCTGCTCTGCCCACTCACCCCGCCTCTGCCCCGCTGACCCTGCTCTGCTCACTGACTGTGCCCACTCACCCCTGCCTGCTCACTCACCCCTGCTCTGCCCACTGATTTTTCCCACTAACCCCTGCTGTGCCTACTGACTGTGCCCACTGACCCCTGCTCTGCCCAATCACTCTGCCCACTAACCCCTGCTCTGACCACTGACCCCCAAATCCTGCTCACTGACCCTGCTCTGCCCATTCACCCCCCACTCTGCCCACTCACCCCCGCTCTGCCCACTGACCCTGCTCTGCCCACTTACCCCCCCCCTCTGGCTACTGACCATGCCCACTGACCCCTGCTCTGCCCAATCACTCTGCCCACTAACCCCTGCTCTGACCACTGACCCCCAAATCCTGCTCACTGACCCTGCTCTGCCCATTCACCCCCCACTCTGCCCACTCACCCCCGCTCTGCCCACTGACCCTGCTCTGCCCACTTACCCCCCCCCCCTCTGCTACTGACCATGCCCACTGACCCCAGCTCTGCCCACTGACCCCAGCTCTGCCCACTGACCCCAGCTCTGCCCACTGACCCCTGCTCTGCCAATGACTCTGCCACTAACCCTGCTCTTCCCACTCATCCCCCACTCTGCCCACTGACGCTCGCTTTGCCCACTGACCCCCAGCAGATCGGTTTCCCAGCCAACGACAGTCCTGTCTGCCACCTACAAGACGGGTGGTGCGAGCCGCCGCAGGGTAAGTATCCTCACTGAGGTTTTTTTAGTTTTATTATCACCATGAAGGAGGGGGGAGGGGGGTGTGCAGCCCCAGAGGGAGGGGGGCCGCAGAGACTGGAGGCCCAGAGGGATGGGTGCCACGGGGAGCGGAGGGGTCAGGAGGAGTGCCTCCATCCTGCCCCCCCCTATCCATCCTGCCCCACCCAACACCATCCTGCCCCCCCGACTCCATCCCGCACCCCCACCACCATCCTCACCCCCCGCCAACATCCTGCCCCGCCGCCTCCATCCTCCCCGCCCCCCCTCCCCCCGCCACCATCCTGCCCTGCCGTCTCCATCCTGCCCTGCCGTCTCCATCCTGCCCTGCCGTCTCCATCCTGCCCTGCCGTCTCCATCCTGCCCCGCCTTCTCCATCTTGCCCTGCCTTCTCCATCCTGCCTCGCTCCGTCCATCCTGCCCCTCCGACTCCATCCTGCCCCTCCCACTCCATCCTGCCCCTCCGGCTCCATCCTGCCCCTCCGGCTCCATCCTGCCCCTCCGGCTCCATCCTGCCCCTCCGCCTCCATCCTGCCCCTCCGCCTCCATTCTGCCCCGCCCCCTCCATCCTGCTCTGCCACCCACCATCCTGCCCCCCCACCCACCATCTTGCCCCCCTTGCTCCTTCCTGCCCCACTCACTACTTCCTGCCCCGTTCACTCCATCCTGCCCTGCTCGCTCCATCCTCACCCCGCTGTTCTTGCTCCCCTGCCTCCATCCTGCCCTCACGCTTACTCATCCGGCCCCGCTTGCTCCATTCTGCTCATCTGCTCAATCCTGCCCCTTCGGCTTCATCCTGCTCCTCCGCCTCTATCCTGCCCCGCTCAATCCATCCTGCCCCCCGCTCTTCTTGCTCCCCCGCCTCCATCCTGCCCTGCTCGCTCAATCCTGCCGCCCCCCTCCCCCGCCTCCATCCTGTTGCCCTGCCTCCATCCTGTTGCCCCGCCTCCATCCTGTTGCCCCGCCTCCATCCTGTTCCCCCCGGCTCCATCCTGTTCCCCCCCGCTCCATCCTGTTTCCCCCGGCTTCATCCTGTTTCCCCCGCCTCCATCCTGCCCCCTCCCGCTCCATCCTGCCCCCTCCCGCTCCATCCTGCCCCCCCTTCCCGCTCCATCCTGCCCCGCTCGCTCCATCCTGCCCTGCTCGCTTCATTCTGCCCCGCTCGCTTCATTCTGCCCCCCCAACACAATCCTGCCCCCCCTCCCCTCCTCAGCTGATCGCTTGCCCAGGCAACTACAGGTCCTAAAGGCCTGTAGGACCTACAAGGCGGAGGTGGAGCGAGCCGCTGGACAGGTGAGTATCCTCACTGAGGATTTTTTTAATTTTACTGTGGACAACCGGGGGCCAGGAGGAGTGGGGGACCGCGGTGACCGCAGTATTGCCATATACCATAGTGCTGCTATACATGTGCTATAATGTACTGCCATATACCATAGTGCTGCTATACATGTACTGTAATGTACCGCCATATACCATAGCACTGCTATACATGTACTGTAATGTACCGCCATATACTATAGTGCTGCTATACATTTACTATAATGTACTGCCATATACCATAGCGCTGCTATACATGTACTCTAATGTACCGCCATATACCATAGCACTGCTATACATGTACTGTAATGTACCGCCATATACTATAGTGCTGCTATACATTTACTATAATCTACCGCCATATACTATAGTGCTGCTATACATGTGCTCTAATTACCACCATATACCATCGTACTGATATATATATCTACTATATAATTGCCGTAGGCACTTCCGTGTCGGACCCCGAAAAGACCGTGGCTATGTCACTCTGTGACGTCACCAGTTGGCCTGCGCGAGCAATGGCCGCGAGGCCATTGCGAGTCGCTGGCCGAAAATAGAACCAGAGGCTCGGCCACAAAGTTAGCGATTTACCGCTCATGTAGCGCGAGTCGCTGCCTGAGCGGTAAATCGCTAACTTTGTGGCCGAGCCTCTGGTTCGATTTTCGGCCAGCGACTCGCAATGCCCACTTCGCGGCCATTGCGAGCACTCAGCCCCAAAAAGTATTCACACCCCCCCAAAAAGTATTCAACCCCCCCAAAAAGTATTCACACCCCCCCAAAAAGTATTCAACCCCCCAAAAAGTATTCACACACCCCCAAAAAGTATTCACACACCCCCAAAAAGTATTCAACCCCCCCAAAAAGTATTCACACACACCCAAAAAGTATTCACACCCCCCCAAAAAGTATTGAACCCCCCAAAAAACTATTCACACCCCCCCAAAAACTATTCACACACCCCCAAAAACTATTCACACCCCCCCAAAAAGTATTCAACCCCCCCCAAAAAGAATTCAACCCCCAAAAAGTATTCACACACCCCAAAAAGTATTCAACCCCCCCAAAAAGTCCTTACACCCCCCCAAAAAGTATTCACACCCCCCCAATAAAATAAAAAAAAAAAAAAATAATAATATATAAAATTAATATATTAATTAAATTAACTAATTTAAATAAAAAAAAATAATCTAATACAAATAAATTTCATTAAAATAAAAAATTAATATACAAATAATAAAAATAATAAATATTAAAATAAATCAAAATTAAAAAAAAAATATATATATATATAATTAAAATATTAATAACATTAACTAATTCTAAGAAATTCAAATTACTCAAATAAAAAAAAAATCAATTAAAATAAAAAAAAAAATAATATTCTAAAAATATTCTATAATAAATAATTACAATAATAAAATCATAAATAATAAAAAAAAAATATTCCATATAAAAATTCATAACATTAACTAATTCTAATAAAATAAAACTAATAAATAAAATATTCATAACATTAAGTTATTCAAAAAAATTGGAAATAAAAAAAAAAAATAAAAAAAAAAATAATATAGCTACTATAATCTAATTAACGCACGTTCTAGAATCCCGATGCATTTGCATCGGGCTCACAGCTAGTATATATATAAGCTGCTTGAAAAAAAAAAAAAAATAAATAAATATATATATATATATATATATATATATGTATATTATATATATATATGCCCTTAATATGGGTAGATTTGTACTGCTTGAGAAAGGCTAGTGGATAGCCAAAACATTGTGGTCCTGGGAGAATAAATAAGTCTACAATTTTTTCTTCTAGTATGGTATGCTGCCTTTCATATTTTATACTCTAACATCATGCTTAAGGATTTGTGGTAGAAGGGCTCTGCACCTGATTTTTGTCTTTTGTTTTTATTCGTTTTTCTGTTATTAATCCACAGACATTTTGCACTTTTTACCTTTTTTTCTATCCTGTCTTTTGTATGTGAACAATGGAAGATAATGTTGAACCTGGAACCCTCAGTTATACCTCAGAGGGATGAGGATCGAATTTTAAAGGGTGTGGAGGTTAATGCAGCTTTTTTAAGCACTGCTATTGTTGATATTAAACATAAATATGAGAATTTATCCAAAAACCTTTACTCTTCAATTGCCTTTAACAACATTGATTTAATATCTTAAAACAAAAATAATGCCATGGGGTCTCGGATCCAACATATAACTGAATTTAATGACTGGGGATTTATTTTTTTGCTCACGTTTTTGTAAGATATCCAACAAATACAGACTTGATATTATTTTACTTAATATTGAGTTTATTCAGCATGATTTGAAGAAGATACAAGCAGTCTTTTTAAGTGTGGAATCTAAAATATGGAGTACAGTTTATTGAAAGGGGAGGATTTTGTGTCTTTCTCTACTATCTCTACACGTCTTGATAAGCTACGTGCCGAATAGGAGGAGGGAAAAATACTTAAATAGTTAAGAGACTCAGGGAATTACGAAAGTGTTAACATCTAGAACTGGCAGAGAGATGTGGCTGGAAAATGGAGAAATAAAGGTGGTCAAATTATGACTAATGGTTGTGAATGTGGTGTCTCTGCTCATGTTACTAACAATTTTTTGAGATTTAGATCACTACAAGGAAGAAGGCAGAAAAAGAAGAGGAGAAAACGAGGCACCACAGTAAACAAAAAAGAGAAGTGAGGGACAAGGAAACAGCAAAGAAAACTCCAAAAAACTTGGAGCAGACTTGGTGGTTAATCTATCAAGTAAGGTATTGTCTAAAATGCATTTATCTGTATTTAACAAAGGTCTTAACTTTGTACCTTATTCCCATGCAATTTTTTTTTCAATTATAGTTGAATTTGCAATATCTTTTTTAGGTCAATAAAACTAAAGGAGTGGGTAAGTTCTAAAGAGGAGTCTACCAAAAAAATTTGTTTGTGAATTGGAAATACAGATTTTGGGGTTAAAAAAGAAAAATAATTTTGTTCCATCATCATGTTTCTCTGTAATTGACTCTTTCATTTCTGCTGTAAATAGAGATATAGGGAGTTTAAAGGATAATATGAACACATCCTTTAAATGTCCTAGTTTAAAAAGGCAGAGCTTGAAACTCTTTTTGAATTTGCCCACAATAAAAGCATAGTTATAAAAATGGCAGATAAAGGGGTGATGTTGCTATCATGGACATAAATTAAATTAGGAGACAATTGGATGACCAGGAGTTATGCAAGAGACTTATGAAAAACCCTAGGCTTGATATTGCCAGGGCAATTAAATCAATTTTATTGATATCATTGGACAAGCAATTTATCAATCAAAATTCATTTGATTTCTTATATATAAAGTTTCCTACCATGCTGGTACTGTATATTCTACCACAAATCCAGAAGTCTCTTGTGAATCCTCCTGGTCGTCCTATTGTCTAAGGTGCTAATTCTACATTTTCTAATATCTGTGTTTTTCTGATAAAGTACTTAATTCATTGGAAAAAGGGGCTGAGTCATATATAAAGGCTACTAATGACTTTCTATGTGTTCAAATAATTTTTATTCGAGTTTCAATAAATCAAGTACAAAGTATAATAATCAAATACAGTTGTACAGCAAACTGATAAGAAGTAGAGAAGTCAAAGGTATAATATGAAGAGATTACCTTATTACAATCAATTTCATCAAATACAGAACACCAAAAGAGAACAATGAAAGTAAACAGGGAAACAAAGAATTACACATCTCCAAATAATACTTTGGGAAGTAATTATGAGATAATATAATTAAAGGCAATCAATACTAAGGACCAAGAATCTCAAGCTAAGTCAAGTTATGAAGAACTGCTCTTCAGCAGATAAACATAAGGGAGAGAGGAAAGGAAATGAAGGGGGGGAAAGGTAGCTATAGACACTTACTATAGTACATGCTATAAACAATGAGTCCAACATACAGTCCAGTGGTGAAGCCTAGAGAAAGTTATCTGGGGGGACTTTGGCTGACTTTAAGAACGGAGATGGAAATTTTATATTCCACAATGCCCATTTCTTCTGATATTTGGTTTGTAGGCCATTTCTAATAGCGAATGAATATTCAAAAGAATTATAAGATGCAATTCTATCTATGACAACCTGTATAGATAGGACTGTAGACTCTCTCCAAAGTGAGGCAATCATAGTTTTTCCTATTAAAAGAATATGAATTGTAAGTGGCCTTTTACGTTTTGGAAGAGAATCCAACCCAACCAAAAGCAACACTAACTCAGGAGATAGAAGAACCTCAATTCCAGAAATATCTTTAATTAGATGCCTTATGTCTCTCCAAAATTTTTTAAGGAATTGACATCCCCAGAACACATGAGTCAGATCAGCAGTTTGGTTACAGTTCCTCCAGCACATCGGGGAGTGGAGTGAATTAAACTTATTGAGCTTCAACGGAGTAAGATACCATCTTGAATACAATTTAAATTGGGTCTCAATAAGGGAGATGCACGGTACCTGTGTATACATAAGATCAAAGGACTTGCCAAGTTGTTCAGTATTTATAGAGATGTTCAGGTCTTTCTCCCAGGTTACTACATTTGAAGATTTCACATAGACCGAATCTAAGTTAATGTCCTGATATATGTTTTTCAACTTCCAAAAAAAGGTACTCTGCGGGAACTTCAAAAGTTGTGTCACATTGTGAGGAAGAGAGAATACCAGTTTATGGCTCAACAGAATGCGATGAATCTCCTCCCAGGTTTTAACTTCTATGTCTTCCAGACCATAAGTGTTTTGTAGGACCGCAAAGGGAATCAACCATCCTCTGCCATCCAAGATGTTAGATATAAAACCAATCCCATGGTCTTTCCAGGATTTAAGTTTCAGGTTTGCAGAAATATAGTCTAATATATTAATTGGGATCCAAGTAGGTAGATGAGGTTGAAAGCTTTTCAATGATTTGGAAACAAACAATCTCCAGGATTGAATATAGGCTTTCACTAACGTTTCTTTCGGGAGAGGTTTGTTTTTATCACAAAGGAAGGAAAGAAGCTGTGGACCAAGGCCTCCCTTTAGCATATTGTTATCTTCAAGAATAAGCCAACTTGGTCTATCGCCTGTCTCCCACCATGATTGACTCAGTTTTATGATAGTGGAGTGATGATATGCGGTGAGGTTGGGAACAGCCAGACCTCCTCTAGACCTCCCTTTCTCCAGGGTAGTCTTAGCCACTCTTGGTTTTTTTCTTATCCCAAATGAATCTGTTGAGTTTGTAATTTTGCCATCCATTGTCTGGACACAGGTAGGGGTACAGAACGAAAAATATAGAGAAGTTTCGGTAAGATAAACATTTTAAATGAGTTTATTCTTCCCAACCATGAAATATCAATTTTGGAAATATGAAGAACATCGTCCTGAATGACTTTGTAGATATAATTAAGATTAGTGTCTACAATCTTAGATAGGGATTTGGTCAAATAAATACCTAAATATTTTATAGATTCTTTTTCCCACGAGAGAGAGTGTTCGCGTTTTAACAAGTCAAGTAGGTCCTGATCTATATTTAAGTGTAACACCTGAGTCTTTTTCAAATTGATCTTATAATGGGAAATTCGAGAAAATTTATCAATTGTGTCAAGGAGATATCGTAAAGAATTTATGGGATCAGTCAAAGTTACCAGGATATCGTCAGTGAATAAACTAATCTTAAATTGTCTCATAGAAATGGGAATGCCTTTTATCAAAGGATGAGTACGTATTTTTTCCGCTAACGGCTCAATAAAGAGGTTAAAGAGAGAAGGGGAAAGGGGACAACCTTGACGTGTACCATTCGTTAGCAAGATGTCTTTTGACAAAAAGTTATTTGTTATGATTTTCGCACTCGGATTAGAATAAAGCGAATGAATTAAGTTAGTTATATTACCCCCAAAGCCAAACCTCCTCAAAACCTCAAGGAGGAACCCCCAGTGGACCCTGTCGAACGCTTTCTCCGCGTCGACAGCGATCACTAGGGATGGAGTCCCAGTTCTCTCCATAAAATCTATTAAATTTAACGCCCGTCTCGTAGCATCCGATGTTCCCCTTCCCTGAACGAAACCCACTTGATCCCCGTGGAGGAGTGTCGTGATAACTTGTTTTAGTCTTATTTAAAGTTTTACTAATAATTTTTAGATCTGAATTCAGGAGCGATATGGGTCTATAGTTAGCTACATTCTCAGTATCACCCTTATCTTTTGAGATAACCGTAATCACTGCCTCTTGCATTTCCTTGGGAAGACTACTCTGGTCAGTAGTGAGGAAATTGATTAACCTAGTTAAATATGGGACAAGGATATCTTTAAAGGCAATATAGTATTCGTTCTGTAACCCATCAGGCCCGGGAGACTTAAATTCCTTTAGGGACGCTATAGTATCAGAGATTTCAGCTTCAGTGTAGGGTAAGTTTAGGAATTTTAACTGGTCAGATGTCAAAGAAGGAAGTTGAATAGAGTCTAAAAACGAAGCCATTTCCACAGCACAGGGATCAACTTCCCCGGGCTTCTTTCCTAAGTTATATAACTTCTTGTAATAAACTTCAAAGGCATCTGAAATTTCCACAGGGGATTTGACTATAGAATTAGGTTTATTCCTGATCTGTAGAATTCTCGCTTTGGCCCTTCATATTTTTATCAATTTGGCAAACAGTTTGGAGGGTTTGTTGGTACAATTATAAAAATTAGATTTAGTAATGTGGGAAACCTTAACAAATTCTGCAGTTAAAAGGGATTTTAGGTCAACCCTCAATTTAAGAATGTCACCAAAGATGGAATTTTTCTTGGTCCGAATCACCTCCCAAGTCTTTAATCTTACTTATGATGGAAGCCGTATCTTTAGTTAATTTTCTTTTTAGGAGAGAATTTAATTGAATTAGATGACCTCTAATCAGTGCCTTATGGGCAGTCCATAAAGTTGGAATAGGCATATCTCCCAAATCATTTTCTTTAAAGTAATATTGTAAAATTCTTTGAATTTTGGATTTATAATCTGGATGGTGGTATAGAAAAGAATTTGCTCTCCAGAGTTTCCGCCCACTATAAGAAGCCCCATCTGTAGTAACGTAGATTATCGGAGAGTGATCCGACCAAGATCTAGGAAGTATTTCTATTGATTTAATCTTCTGCAAGGAATTGATATCTGTCAAAACTAGATCTATCCTAGCAAAGGATTTATGCGAGTCAGAAAAATGAGTAAATTCATCGGAATGCATCATAGAATTCCTCCTGGTTAAATAATGGATCAAGCTGGACATTGGTATTCCTGGCTTTATTGGAAGAGTCAAACATAGCATTAGGAACCGCGTTAAAGTCCCCAAAAATGAAGAGGTTACCTTTCTTATGATCATGGATAGTCCTGAAGAGTTTTTTTAAAAATGAAATTTGACCTTTGTTAGGAGCGTATAAATTCACAAGTGTGTGAGGAGTATCATTTATTTTACATATCAGGATAAGATATCGGCCCTCATCATCTCTATGGACCTCAAGTTCTTCAAGTTTAAGAGTATCCCTAATCAAAATGGCAACTCCAGATTTTTTTTTCTTGTTAGAGGAGAAATAGATATGAGGAAATAGTTTATTTCGTAAACTTTGGTGGATTTTCTAGGCAAAATTTAGTTTCCTGAAGTCCTGCCAAATCAATTTTATGTCTCGCAAGTTCTTTCCATACATGGAACCTTTTTTGAGGGGTATTTAACCCATGGACATTTAGTGAAAGGTATCTGGTGGTCATTGTCTCAATGAAGAATTAAAAGTGTACGTAAGCTAGCTGCAATGAAAGTATGAAGTTGAGGAAGTGTGAGGGAGAGGGAAGGGAGAGAATTATGAGGGAAACTAAACTACTACAGGTAGGTAAAGAAACAAACTATTAAATGAAGCAAACTATAACACAGAATGTAACTAGTAATAAGAACTATGTAAGTATCAATACTATAAGGAAGGGTTCAAGGGAACCGTTATTCAACTTCCTGCAAGGCTAATGTTTTGGCCATTGTGCCTAATTGGACCTTAAATCTTTAAAGTGTCAAACAGAGCTAATTAAGACCCGTCAAGTATTAGTTAGATGTAAGTTTCTCAAAACTTTCAGTCCCTCAGACTTATCTTCAATAACAAAAGATTTCTGTTTGTATGTAAAGATAACACTAGTGGTCAGACGACCCCATCTGTACAAGATCTCCTTAGCACGTAGAATGTCCGTTACAGGCTTCAAAGATTTCCTCTTCAGCATCGTGTCTTTAGAAATATCTGTGAAGATTTTAATCCCATCGTAAGGTGGAGGTAGGGATTTATTATCTCTTAAGAAAGTTGTCACTTTATCTCTGGTTTGATAGAAGCTAAATTTAGCTATCACATCCCTCGGGACATCATCCGAAAGATGCGAGGGCCTTGGCAATCTATGGGCTCTTTCTATAAAATACTCCATATTTTCCAGTGAGGGAGCAATTTTTCTAGTGAGAGATTTCACGTAATTAATCAAGTTATCCTGCTTTATCTTTCCGAGAATTCCTCTAAATTTCAGGTTATTCCGGCGGTCCCGGTCCTCTCTATCTGCTAACCTATCCTTCAGAACTTTAATTTCATTAGTCACCCTGTCTTGAGATTTTTTAGAGTCAATGCACTCCGTTTTTAATTCTTCAATGGCTTTCTCTGTTTTTTCTGTTCTGGAAACTATCGAGGCCACCGAATGTTTAATCTCATCAATGTCGTCTCTCAAAGATTTTTTAAAATCAGCAAATACTTTAACCAAGAAATCTCTATCTGATAGTTGTCCATCGTCAAGGTTGGAGAGAGGATCTATGTCTTTCCTTGAGGTCTTCATTCTTTGCCTCACCAGGCTCTTGGTTTGAGGTTCTCGAGCTGAGTCATAATCTTCCCGAAAATTAGAGCCATCATGTGATCTGGATATAGTTTCCATTTCTTTTCTTTTTGAGTTTGCCTGGGTAGATTCATAAATCATAGGTGTGGATTTCCATTCTTCTGAACTATTCTCCACTGGTAAGGAATCTTTACTGCCACTTTGTGACTGGTTACTATGGTAGGCCAAGGAAGGCATAGTGTTCGCACTCTGTGGACTAGCCTCCACCAGTTCACCAGTGGAATTTTTGGAAGTAACGTTTGGTTTAGGCTTGGGAGACATTAGGACTAGTATACCGTATAAATTGAGGTATATAAATTAAGAATATCAAAGTATGTATAGTAAGTCTCTATAGCCAGCTCCAGTAAACTATATTGAGCCAAAAACAATTACAATTAGGCAATAGACTTCCACAATGCTAGAGCCAATGAACAGGAATGAAGTACAATTATCTGTAAATACGGACTCAGAGTATAAAGTAAATAGCTCTCTCCCCCAATTAGAAGATGAAAAGATCACCCACCCAAGACCCAACAACTACCACCCAAACTACCTTTATCCACAAGAAACAGAGTCAAACATCAATATGCAGATCAATATAAAGGTGTACCCCAACAGCACATCCCTATAAAAGAATAGCTGTTTAGTTGACTCCTCGACACCGGAAACCGTCTACGAAGTTCGGATACGTTGGAGGCTCAGCGACCCCGCTTGATTGAAGAGATCCCTCCCAGGAGTGGTCGGATCGTGTAGACACCTCAGACAACAGGATCCATCTACGTAGCTCGGATACGTTGGAGGCCTGCTGACCCCGCTTGATTGAAGAAGTCTTTCTTGGAGATGTAGTAGCACGCAAAGATGGAAGAAGTTATAAGGCAACAGCTTGCAAAAAAACAAATGAGTAGCGAAAAAGAGTCTCCTGAAGTCTCAGTGTAACACTAGGACTAGAAAGGTTATATAACTCCCCTTCAGACTCATGAATTGTCCAATATGTAGAATGGTATTATCCCCACCCTATGCAAGTATGTAACTAAGCAAGGAGCATCCAAAATAGTATGACCAGATAGACTATGAAGAAGGCTGCAGGGATGTCTCAGTCTAGTCACTTATATTAAATCTCCTCAATCAGGACAGCAGCTCATCTTTTAGTAGATTCCCCACGCCTCCTGTACCTGTCACTGTTGCTTTCCAAATGCATATGAGGGAAAATTTACCTCAGAGGTCCGGATCTTACAGTGAGGAAAATCCGTTTGTGTAGTAAATTGGCATCCTCCAGGAAAGCCGCAATCAGCAAATCAAAGATGGCGCCTCCACTACTTCCCTGAGAGAAATGTCAGTTTTCCTTACAGAATAGCAGAAAATGGTCTAAGAACAAACTTAATAGACCAAAACAATAAAATCTCCAAAAACTAATGAGAGAAGTGAATAAAAAAGCCCATGTCAGAGATAGCATAGGCTGTATATTGAAAATAAAGCAGAATAAGATATTGATAAATATATCACCAAGACAAGATCTTCTGGTCCAGAAAGACAAAGTCTAATATTACTTCAGTAAACTGTGACCTGTGTTGTCAATTTCAGATGATTTATGGGTGACAGCAGTATTATTATGAAGCATTCAGTGATCACAAAATGGCGCCACCTTCACTCTCATGTGAGGAAAAAAAACAAAAAAACAAACAAATAGACTTCAGGCAGTGTCTTGAGGTAAAAATCATTTCAAATTCAGCCGAATAAAGGTAAAAGCCAGTATAATTTCAGAATTATGACCTGAAATGTCAATTCCTGACTTTTAACAGACAACAGGAGGATATTATTATGAGGTGACCAGTAGTCTTAAAATGGAGCCTCCATCACTCCTCTGAGGGGCCAGATTTCAAGGTGTCCTGAGGTGAATTCCTCTCAGAATTGATCTCAAAAGGGTTCAAATGAAGCCCAAAGATTAGATCTTACAGGTCTTGTCGCTTTGATGAGACAATTTGCCTTTAAAAAGGCAAAAATTCCCAGTAGCTTGTCTGTGGGCACAGGAGCTCAGGGATCCACGTCCTCACATGCTGCTGCAGGCCATGCCTCCCAGGCCACGCCACCCTAAAAAAACTCTAGAGGCAATACCATATAGTCAGTTAATCAGTATTAAGAAAATTGTGAATAATGAAGATGTTCAGGAAAAATTCCTTGAAAAGATGTTGAAAAAGTTCTCACAAAGAGGATATCTTCTGCAGACACCAACTTGTCTAAAGGAAAAGGTAAACAGAATACAGAGGTCTGATTTATTATGTAAAAAAAAAAATCTCAAAAAATTGGAACATATCCCAATGGTCACGATTTACTGTAATGAGAGTGGAGAGATTGCAAAGATTGTTAAGAGACATTGGGATATCCTACAAAAGTGTCTCCCACATGTTAAAAAGTTTTATTTGCCTCCTTTATTCTCATTCAGAAAAAAAAAATCATAATTTAGGTGACATATTAGTCAATTCAGACACAGGCTCCATTAAAAAAGACACACAAATGTATTTAAATGGTTCTTAGGGGTTCTTTACACACAGCGATATTGCTAGCGAAATCGCTGCATCGTCACATGTTTTGTGACGTAGCAGCGACCTCGCCAATGATATCGCTGTGTGTGACACGCACCAGCGATCATCCCCCCGCTGGGAGATCGCTGACCGGTAATGAATGGCCTGGACCATTTTTCGATCGGTGGTCTCCTGCTGGCCAGGCTGCATTGCTGTGTGTGACAGGGGCATCGACCAGCGATCCGCAGTCTGCACCCGAGACCCTGAACGATCCCAACGACCGTCAGGTGTCAGCGCATCGCTGGGTGATCGCTGGTAAGTCTGCCTGTCTGGCATGTCACCAGTGACCATGTAGTGATGCACCAGCGATCCCAGCCAGGTCAGATCGTTGTCGAGATCGCTGGTGCGTCGTTACATGTAACAGGGCCCTAAGAGGAGGGAATGTTACTCCTGTCTTTCATGCGTGAACTGTTTGCTCATGTTAAAGGGGTCTTCCTTCTCACATCCATTAACGAATGTTCAATGGGAGATTAAACACTTTCTGACTTGTTCTTTGGATTATGTTATCTACTAGTAAAAAGGCCCGATGCAATTGCATCGGGAGCGCGGTGAAATGAATTGTGTGCATACAGGCAGGTCAGTGGGTATCAGAGTATAGAGGCGGGTCAGTGGGTAGTAGAGCATCGAGGCGGCTCTGTGGCTAGCAGAGTATGGAGGCGGCTGTGTGGGTAGCAGAGTATGGAGGCGGCTGTGTGGGTAGCAGAGTATGGAGGCGGCTGTGTGGGTAGCAGAGTATCGAGGCGGCTGTGTGGGTAGCAGAGTATCGAGGCGGCTCTGTGGGTAGCAGAGTATACAGGCGGCTCTGTGGTGGAGGGGTGAGGAGAGATGCGGCTCTGTGGTGGAGGGGTGAGGAGAGATGCGGCTCTGTGGTGGAGGGGTGAGGAGAGATGCGGCTCTGTGGTGGAGGGGTGAGGAGAGATGCGGCTCTGTGGTGGAGGGGTGAGGAGAGATGCGGCTCTGTGGTGGAGGGGTGAGGAGAGAAGCGGCTCTGTGGTGGAGGGGTGAGGAGAGATGCGGCTCTGTGGTGGAGGGGAGAGGAGAGAAGCACACAGTATATACATACATGAGACATTGTATAGACAGACAGTATGCAGAGATTACACATATTATACACACAGTATAGACACAGTATACACGCATGACAGAGAGTGTAGAGAGACATGAGAGGGACAGAGAATGTAGAGAGACATGAGAGGGACAGAGTGGAGAGGGACATGAGAGTGCAGAGAGACATGAGAGGGACAGAGAGTGCAGAGAGACATGAGAGGGACAGAGAGTGCAGAGAGACATGAGAGGGACAGAGAGTGCAGAGAGACATGAGAGGGACAGAGTGGAGAGGGACATGAGAGTGCAGAGAGACATGAGAGGGACAGAGAGTGCAGAGAGACATGAGAGGGACAGAGAGTGCAGAGAGACATGAGAGGGACAGAGAGTGCAAAGAGACATGAGAGGGACAGAGAGTGCAGAGAGAAATGAGAGGGACAGAGAGTGCAGAGAGACATGAGAGCGACAGAGAGTGCAGAGAGACATGAGAGTGCAGAGAGACATGAGAGGGACAGAGAGTGCAGAGAGACATGAGAGGGACAGAGAGTGCAGAGAGACATGAGAGGGACAGAGAGTGCAGAGAGACATGAGAGCGACAGAGAGTGGAGAGGGACATGAGAGTGCAGAGAGACATGAGAGGGACAGAGAGTGCAGAGAGACATGAGAGGGACAGAGAGTGCAGAGAGACATGAGAGGGACAGAGAGTGCAGAGAGACATGAGAGGGACAGAGAGTGCAGAGAGACATGAGAGGGACAGAGAGTGCAGAGAGACATGAGAGGGACAGAGAGTGCAGAGAGACATGAGAGGGACAGAGTGCAAAGAGACATGAGAGGGACAGAGAGTGCAGAGAGACATGAGAGGGACAGAGAGTGCAGAGAGACATGAGAGGGACAGAGAGTGCAGAGAGACATGAGAGGGACAGAGAGTGCAGAGAGACATGAGAGGGATAGAGAGTGCAGAGAGACATGAGAGGGACAGAGAGTGCAGAGAGACATGAGAGGGACAGAGTGGAGAGGGACATGAGAGTGCAGAGAGACATGAGAGGGACAGAGAGTGCAGAGAGACATGAGAGGGACAGAGAGTGCAGAGAGACATGAGAGGGACAGAGAGTGCAGAGAGACATGAGAGGGACAGAGAGTGCAGAGAGACATGAGAGGGACAGAGAGTGCAGAGAGACATGAGAGGGACAGAGAGTGCAGAGAGACATGAGAGGGACAGAGAGTGCAGAGAGACATGAGAGAGACAGAGTGGAGAGGGACATGAGAGTGCAGAGAGACATGAGAGGGACAGAGAGTGCAGAGAGACATGAGAGGGACAGAGAGTGCAGAGAGACATGAGAGGGACAGAGAGTGCAGAGAGACATGAGAGGGACAGAGAGTGCAGAGAGACATGAGAGGGACAGAGAGTGCAGAGAGACATGAGAGGGACAGAGAGTGCAGAGAGACATGAGAGGGACAGAGTGCAAAGAGACATGAGAGGGACAGAGAGTGCAGAGAGACATGAGAGGGACAGAGAGTGCAGAGAGACATGAGAGGGACAGAGAGTGCAGAGAGACATGAGAGGGACAGAGAGTGCAGAGAGACATGAGAGGGACAGAGAGTGCAGAGAGACATGAGAGGGACAGAGAGTGCAGAGAGACATGAGAGGGACAGAGTGGAGAGGGACATGAGAGTGCAGAGAGACATGAGAGGGACAGAGAGTGCAGAGAGACATGAGAGGGACAGAGAGTGCAGAGAGACATGAGAGGGACAGAGAGTGCAGAGAGACATGAGAGGGACAGAGAGTGCAGAGAGACATGAGAGGGACAGAGAGTGCAGAGAGACATGAGAGGGACAGAGAGTGCAGAGAGACATGAGAGGGACAGAGAGTGCAGAGAGACATGAGAGGGACAGAAAGTGCAGAGAGACATGAGAGAGACAGAGTGGAGAGGGACATGAGAGTGCAGAGAGACATGAGAGGGACAGAGAGTGCAGAGAGAGCGAGACATGAGAGGGACAGAGAGTGCAGAGAGACATGAGAGGGACAGAGATGCAGAGAGACATGAGAGGGACAGAGTGCGAGAGGAGGACAGTGAGAGAGAGACAGAGAGTGCAGAGAGAGACATGAGAGACATGGACAGAGAGTGCAGAGAGACATGAGAGGGACAGAGAGTGCAGTGAGAGCATGAGAGGGACAGAGTGGGAAGAGGGACATGAGAGTGCAGAGAGACATGAGAGGGACAGAGAGTGCAGAGAGACATGAGAGGGACAGAGAGTGCAGTGAGACATGAGAGGACAGAGTGCAGAGAGACATGAGAGGGACAGAGAAGTGAGAGAGACATGAGAGGGACAGAGAGTGCAGAGAGACATGAGAGGGACAGAGAGTGCAGAGAGACATGAGAGGGAAGAGAGTGCAGAGAGACATGAGAGGGACGAGAGGTGCAGAGAGACATGAGAGGACAGAGTGGAGAGGGACATGAGAGTGCAGAGAGACATGAGAGGGACAGAGAGTGCAGAGAGACATGAGAGGGACAGAGAGTGCAGAGAGACATGAGAGGGACAGAGAGTGCAGAGAGACATGAGAGGGACAGAGTGGAGACAGAGGGACAGAGAGTGCAGAGAGACATGAGAGGGACAGAGAGAGGCATGAGGAGACATGAGAGGGACAGAGAGTGCAGAGAGACATGAGAGGGAACAGAAGAGTGCAGAGAGTGAGACATGAGAGGGACAGAGAGTGCAGAGAGACATGAGAGGGACAGAGAGTGCAGAGAGACATGAAGAGGCAGAGTGAGAGGGACAGAGAGTGCAGAGACATGAGAGGGACAGAGAGTTGCAGAGAGACATGAGAGAGGACAGAGAGTGGAGAGGACATGAGAGGGACAGAGAGTAGAGACATGAGAGGGACAGAGAGTGCAGAGAGACATGAGAGGGACAGAGAGTGCAGAGAGACATGAGAGAGGAGACAGAGAGTGCAGAGAGACATGAGAGGGACAGAGAGTGCAGAGAGACATGAGAGGGACAGAGAGTGCAGAGAGACATGAGAGGGACAGAGAGTGCAGAGAGACATGAGAGGGACAGAGAGTGCAGAGAGACATGAGAGGGACAGAGAGTGCAGAGAGACATGAGAGGGACAGAGAGTGCAGAGAGACATGAGAGGGACAGAGAGTGCAGAGAGACATGAGAGGGACATGAGTAGTGCAGAGAGACATGAGAGGGACAGAGAGTGCAGAGAGACATGAGAGGGACAGAGAGTGCAGTGAGACATGAGAGGGACAGAGTGCAGAGAGACATGAGAGGGACAGAGAGTGCAGAGAGACATGAGAGGGACAGAGAGTGCAGAGAGACATGAGAGGGACAGAGAGTACAGAGAGACATGAGAGGGACAGAGAGTGCAGAGAGACATGAGAGGGACAGAGAGTGCAGAGAGACATGAGAGGGACAGAGAGTGCAGACAGACATGACAGTTTATGCTCACCTCTCCCCGAGCCCCCGCCGTCTTCTTGCAGGTTCCCGGTGGTGCTGCAGGCTGCCGGTGTCAGCACAGGTCTGCTACTGCAGTTCAGGACCTGTGGTGATGTCAGAGTCACGTGACACCAGGTTACCATGGAGTAACCTGGTGTCACGTGACTGTGACATCACCACAGGTCCTGGACTGCAGTAAGAAGAGCTCTGCAGACACTCGGAGCCTGCGGCAGCCACCGGAAGCCTGGAGGAAGCCTGGAGGGAGACGGCGGGGGCTCGGGGAGAGGTGAGCATATTTTTTTTTTTTTCACGTCATCACTCGCAGTCGTGCAAAGGAGCTTTGGATTCGGCGACAACGCCCGAATTCCCAACTCCCAATTATATAAGTAGAGAGAGATTTGATGGCATGTCCATGTTCCTAATGGTATGTCAGTGGGATTTTAAAGCCAGAATTAACCATCACTGGCATACCATAAGGAAAAAAAGACGGCACCTGCCTCAAAGCATTTTGAAGGTATTGGACATACGGAACGTTAGTTGAGACTTTGAATTATTGATGTGATAGCTGTAGAGAGGCGTGGCGGCGATCACATACCAATTAAAAAAAATAAGAACTAGAGTGGATCCAACGTCTAAAAACATTGAAATCACATGATAAAAATGTGGATATTAAGATCACTAGCTTGTTGTAATACTAATATGTTGAGTCCTCTATTCAATTGATGTCATTTTATATTTTTTAAATGTATAATTTATCTGCACACTGTATACTTGTATTTAAAACAAACATGTAAATGTTGCACACTATTATATGTAAAACACTTGTAACAAATATGTTTGTGAAGAACACTCTAAAATGTATATATTGTACCAAAAATTTGTTCATTGAATGACCTGTTGTGGGTATATCTAATATATAAAGCTGAATGTGTGTGTGTATGTATGTGTGTATGTATGTATATCCGGGATTGGCATCTACACCGTCACAATTACAGCCACAAAATTTTGCACAGTCACACGTCTGGACCCCGAGAGCGTCATAGGCTATGTTGTGAGGCAAAATTTTAACCCTGCGCGTTCCAGTTCAACAAACAATTTTGCCCCTATCTACATAATGGGGAAAAAGTTAATAGAAAAGTGTTGGAGGAAAATCGACAGCTGCCAGCTACAGGCACAAAATTTTGCACAATCACACGTCTGGACCCCGAGAGCGTCATATGCTATGTTGGGAGGCGAAATTTTAACCCCGCGCATTCCAATTCACCAAACAATTTTGCCCCTATCTACATAATGGGGAAAAAGTGACATTTACCAGTTGACAGTTGTGAATGAGAGGGGCTTAATGACAATGCCAAAGACTAACAGCATATACCAGCATATAGTCACTAAGTTGGGGCCCCAACATGGGATATTCACCACATACGGGGACATGTATACACACCACACGCACACAAAGAGAAACAGCAAGTCTATAGTCGCTAAGGTGCAGCCCCAACATTGGATACTCACCACGCACCCGAACGCACACCACAAAGAGACACACACAACACAGAGACACATACCACACCACAAAGAGACACACACAACACAGAGACACACACACACCCCACGGATACACACACACACCCTATTGCGACACATGCACTCACCCCACAGGGACACACACAACACAGACACACAAACACCACACAGACCCCCCCCCCAAGGGACACACAAACACCCTATAGGGACACATGCACTCACCCCACAGGGACACACACACACCACAATGAGACACACACAACACAGAGACACACACACACACACCACATAGACCCCCCTCACAGGGACACACACACATACACACCCTATAGGGACACATGCACTCACCCCACAGGGACACACACAGACACACACCACAAAGAGACACACACAACACAGAGACACACACCCCACACAGACACCCCCCCAGGGACACACACATACACACCCTATAGGGACACATGCACTCACCCCACAGGGACACACACACCACAAAGGGACCCACACAACAGAGACACACACACCACACAGCCCCCCCCCCACAGGGACACACACATACACACCCTATAGGGACACATGCACTCACCCCACAGGGACACACACACACACACACACACACACACCCCATGGACACACACCACACAGACACAGATGTGCACAAATCAACCCACACAACTCGCCTCATACGTGTGCTATCTTTAATTTCCAAACATAAACATCTGATTAAAAACAGCCAATGTGCAACACATGTGCCATATAGGGAATTAACAATAAAAAGGGAAATGGAGCGCACATAGAGTAATTTCCTTTCGTACAATTATCCTCAGTGCCCCCCTTTAGTGGAAGGACTCACCTGATTTGGTTGTGCAAGTCACAACCAACTAACTCCGCTCTCTCTTATGGTCGCAGCAGGTGCCCAGCAAAAGTAAGGATCCAAAGGGTTAACAGAAAGTGCTGGGTTTCATAGATCCACCGCGCTGACCTCCAGTGAAGACAAACAGAGTGATGTATAAAACTCTGTTTAATGGGTAATTTGCCTACCGGTTTCGTGATTTCAGTTATCACTTCATCAGGGCATCAAGAGCAGCAGTATTAACAAGATTTATATACACACAACAACATTATATGACTCCACCCTTCAATTATGATGGTGTTTCCTGTGGGAACGCCTCCTTCACACATGCAGGGTGGATAACATCTATTAAAAGACATATCAATAACAATAATTCATTAAAAACACCACATCTATTACAAAAACACTCTTCAATTCACAAATTAGATAAAAATGCACCAAGATCCACATGGGATTCAATCTGGCACCTCCAAAACTAAAAGCTTATAGAGTCAGCATTAGATCACTAAGCCATTCATACAGTTAGAAGAATTCAGTAAGTGTATGTAGGGAGAACATACCTACTGGGGAGTTAGAAAAGATATATCTGTTATATGACCCCACCCATTCAGGTATGAAGGTAGCTACCTTCATACCTGAATGGGTGGGGTCATATAACAGATATATCTTTTCTAACTCCCCAGTAGGTATGTTCTCCCTACATACACTTACTGAATTCTTCTAACTGTATGAATGGCTTAGTGATCTAATGCTGACTCTATAAGCTTTTAGTTTTGGAGGTGCCAGATTGAATCCCATGTGGATCTTGGTGCATTTTTATCTAATTTGTGAATTGAAGAGTGTTTTTGTAATAGATGTGGTGTTTTTAATGAATTATTGTTATTGATATGTCTTTTAATAGATGTTATCCACCCTGCATGTGTGAAGGAGGCGTTCCCACAGGAAACACCATCACAATTGAAGGGTGGAGTCATATAATGTTGTTGTGTGTATATAAATCTTGTTAATACTGCTGCTCTTGATGCCCTGATGAAGTGATAACTGAAATCACGAAACCGGTAGGCAAATTACCCATTAAACAGAGTTTTATACATCACTCTGTTTGTCTTCACTGGAGGTCAGCGCGGTGGATCTATGAAACCCAGCACTTTCTGTTAACCCTTTGGATATAGGGAATTAAGGCAGATGTCAGTCACATGAGTTGTCTATTATGTGTATGTGTGATGTAACATATACTGACCAGCTGGGGGAGGGTTTACTGTTGGCTGGAGATTTATTAGGCTGCCTATAGCAACCAATCACAGCTCAGCTTCTGTTTTCTTACAGGTCATTAATATGACATATTCAAATTCTATTTTGTTATAGCTAACAGCAGTTATTTATTAACCCGGGCGTAGCCGGGTAGTACAGCTAGTATATATATATATATATATATATATATATATATATATATATATATATATATACAGTATATACTAGAAATAGGCCCGATGCTATTGCATCGGGAGTGCGGTGAAATGAACAGATGCCGTAGAAATAGCCGCTGAATAGTACAGTCCTCTCTCCAGAAAGTTCGCTGTAGTTGCGGGATTTATATGATGTATATAGAGGCTCAGTGTTTAGCACTGTGTTCTCTGGCTCTGTCCTGTGCCTCAGTCCTGTGCCTCTGTCCTCTGCCTTTGTCCTCTGCCCTGTGGCCCTGTCCTCTGTCTTGTGGCCCTGTCCTGTGGCACTGTCCTCTGTCTTGTGGCCATGTTCTGTGGCTGTGTACTATGTACTGTGTCCCTGTCCTCTGCCCTATCCTGTGCCCCTGTCCTGTGCCACAGTCCTCTGTCCTGTGCCCCAGTCCTCTGTCTTGGGCCCCTGTCCTCTGGGCCTGTCTTGCACCCTTGTCCTCTGCCCTGTGCCTCTGTCCGCTGTCCTGTGCCTCTGTCTCTGTGCTGTGTCCCAGTCCTCTGTCCTGTGCCCCAGTCCTCTGTCTTGGGCCCCTGTCCTGTGCCCTTGTCCTGTGCCCTGTTCCCCAGTCGTCTGTCCTGTGCCTCTGTGCTGTGCCCCAGTCCTCTGCCCTGTGCCCTTGTCCTTTTCCCCTGTCCTCTGTCCCTGTTCTGTGCCCCAGTCCTCTGTCCTGTGCCCCTGTCCTCTGTATTGTGCCCCTGTCCTCTGTCCTAGGCCCTTGTCCTCTGCCCTGTGACCCAGTCCTCTGACCTGTGCCCCTGTCCTCTGTCCTGTGCCCTTGTCCGTGTGCTCTGTCCTGTGCCCTTATCTTCTCCTCTGTCCTGAGCCTCTGTCTTGTGCCCCTGTCCTGTGGCCCTCTCCTCTTTCCTGTGCTCCTGTCCTCTGTCCTGCGCCCCTGTCCTGTTCTCCTGTCCTCTGTCCTGAGCCCCTGTCCTCTGTCCTGAGCCCCTGTCCTCTGTCTTGTTCCCCTGTCCTGTGCTCCTGCCTTCACGTGCCTTCTTCCTCCTGTGCTTTTGTGTCTCTGCCCCCATTCCATCTCTCTGCTCTCCCCTGTGTTATAGTTCCCCCTTCCCTGTACCTGCTCCCTCCTTTTGTGTCTCTGCCACTCATTCCCTCCTTCCGAGCTGTGACAGCTCCGTGTCATAGCTAGGAAGAAGTGAAGACTACAGGAGGCGGCATTCCAGTGATGTACGGTCATGTGTGTGATCACATGACTGTGACATCACCAAAGGTCCTGTCGGAATGGGTGAGCTAACAGGGGTGTGCGTGGGTGTGTGGGCGCTGGAGGAGGGTTGCGGTGGTCGGAGCGGGGGTGTGGGGGTTTTCAAGCACCGGGAGAGGGAGTGCGGGGGTCTGCGGGCAGAGGAGGAAAGGATGCGAGTGTGTGCGGCCTCGGGAGAGGTGCGGTGGCAGGCATGCGGGGGGGAGTGTCTATCCGCGGCTTACTGCGCATGCGTGCGCGTCGGGAGGCTGCGACTGGTCGCGAGGATCGGCGGAGAGGCTCGCGGCGGTGGATTCTCGGAAAGGCGGCGCTCGCGATGGTGCATGCGTGCCATCGCTCATGCCGCGTGTACTCGTAGTGCCGTTAATTGCGGCTTGCGATGGCATCCGGTCGCGGTGCATGTCGGAATAGCGGCACAATGGCCGGATGCCAGAAACTCGTAATTATATAACGAGATATTTGTGTGTGAACCCTTGATATTGACTGTTATTGCTTGAGAACATTGCACCCCTGGGGGAATAAATAAGTCCAGAATATTTTCTGCTATTATGGTGGACTGCCGTCCATTTTTTAAACTCTTACAGAAAGCCTAAGGATTTGTGGTAGGAGGGTTCTGTACCCAATTTATAATATTATATATATACAGTGCCTACAAGTAGTATTCAACCCCCTGCAGATTTAGCTGGTTTGATAAGATGCCAATAAGTTAGAGCCTTCAAACTGCAAACGAGAGTAGGATTTATTAACAGAAGGATAAATCTTACAAACCAAAAAGTTATGTTGCTCAGTTGAATTTTTATAAATTTTAAACATAAAAGTGTGGGTCAATTATTATTCAACCCTAGGTTTAATATTTTGTGGAATAACCCTTGTTTGCAATTACAGCTAATAATCGTCTTTTATAAGACCTGATCAAGCCGGCACAGGTTTCTGGAGTTATCTTGGCCCACTCCTCCATGCAGATCTTCTCCAAGTTATCTAGGTTCTTTGGGTGTCTCATGTGGACTTTAATCTTGAGCTCCTTCCACAAGTTTTCAATTGGGTTAAGGTCAGGAGACTGACTAGGCCACTCCAACACCTTGATTTTTTCCCTCTTGAACCAGGCCTTGGTTTTCTTGGCTGTGTGCTTTGGGTCGTTGTCTTGTTGGAAGATGAAATTACGACCCATCTTAAGATCCTTGATGGAGGAGCGGAGGTTCTGGGCCAAAATCTCCAGGTAGGCCGTGCTATCCATCTTCCCATGGATGCGGACCAGATGGCCAGGCCCCTTGGCTGAGAAGCAGCCCCACAGCATGATGCTGCCACCACCATGCTTGACTGTAGGGATGGTATTCTTGGGGTCGTATGCAGTGCCATCCAGTCTCCAGACGTCACGTGTGTGGTTGGCACCAAAGATCTCGATCTTGGTCTCATCAGACCATAGAACCTTGAACCAGTCTGTCTCAGAGTCCTCCAAGTGATCATGAGCAAACTGTAGACTAGCCTTGACATGACGCTTTGAAAGTAAAGGAACCTTACGGGCTCGTCTGGAACGGAGACCATTGCGGTGGAGTACGTTACTTATGGTATTGACTGAAACCAATGTCCCCACTGCCATGAGATCTTCCCGGAGCTCCTTCCTTGTTGTCCTTGGGTTAGCCTTGACTCTTCGGACAAGCCTGGCCTCGGCACGGGAGGAAACTTTCAAAGGCTGTCCAGGCCGTGGAAGGCTAACAGTAGTTTCATAAGCCTTCCACTTCCGGATGATGCTCCCAACAGTGGAGACAGGTAGGCCCAACTCCTTGGAAAGGGTTTTGTACCCCTTGCCAGCCTTGTGACCCTCCACGATCTTGTCTCTGATGGCCTTGGAATGCTCCTTTGTCTTTCCCATGTTGACCATGTATGAGTGCTGTTCACAAGTTTGGGGAGGGTCTTAAATAGTCAGAAAAGGCTGGCAAAAGAGATAATTAATCCACACATGTGAAGGTAATTGTTATTTGTGCCTGAACTACTTCTTAATACTTTAGGGGGACCAAACAGAATGCTGGTGGTTTGAGGGGTTGAATAATAAATGACCCTCTGAATTAACTTTTAACGCTTTAAAAAAAAAACAAAAAAACAAAAGAAAAAATTTTTTTTGTGGCACTGCATTTCCCACTTCCAGGCTGATCTACAGTCCAAATGTCACAATGCCAAGTTAATTCCGCATGTGTCAACCAGCTAAATCTGCAGGGGGTTGAATACTACTTGTAGGCACTGTATATTCTCCCTCTTTGACCGCATACAATCCGGTTTCCGACCTCATCACTCCACCGAAACAGCCCTAACCAAAGCCACTAATGACCTACTGACCGCAAAGAGCAAGCAACATTACTCCAAACTCCTCCTTTTCAACTGCCTGCCACCTTTGACACTGCCGACCACTCCCTCCTACTCCAGATCCTGAAATCTCTCGGTATCACTGACCTAGCCCTCTCCTAGATCTCCTCATACCTATCGGACCAGACCTTCAGCTATACCCACTCCCACACCTCCTCCTCACCCTACCCCTTATCTGTTGGCAGCCTTCAAGGCTCGGTTATGGGACAGCTACTCTACTCCATTTACACCCTTGGCCTTGGACAACTCACTGACTCCACGGCCTCCAGTACCACCTCTATGCCATCGACACCCAGATACACCTCTCAGAGCCCAACATTACCTCCCTACTAGCAAAATTTCCACAATGCCTGTCCGCCATCTCGTCCTTCTTCTCTGCTTGCTTCCTCAAGCTCAACATGGACAAAACAGAGTTCATCATCTTCCCCCTAAGTCGCTCTCCCCCTCTACGAAACCTATCCATCATCTCCACCTCCTGCTGACTCCAGCTCAAAAACATTTCCTGGATCCGCTCTTTTCTTGACCATGACACTTCTATAACCCTTGTTCATGCTCTCATTATCCCTTGCCTTGACTACTGCAATCTCCTGTTTACCGGCCTCCCCGCTACTTCCCTTGCACCTCTCCAATTCATCCTAAACTCTGCTGCTCGACTAATCCACCTGTCTCCCCACTACTCCCCTGTCTCCCCCCTCCACCAAGCCCTTCACAAGCTCCCTATCTTTCAGAGATCCCGATTTAAAACCCTAACCATGACATATAAAGCCATCCATCACCTGTCCCCCATACATTTCCGACATGTTCTCCCGCTACCGGCTCACATGCAACTTACGATCCTCCCAAGAGCTACTTCTCTACTCCCCCTTGTCACATCCTCTCATAACAATAAAAAGGGAAATGGAGCGCACATAGAGTCATTTCCTTTTGTACAAATATCCTCAGTGCCCCCCTTTAGTGGAAGGACTCACCTGATTTGGTTGTGCAAGTCACAACCAACTAACTCCGCTCTCTCTTATGGTCGCAGCAGGTGCCCAGCAAAAGTAAGGATCCAAAGGGTTAACAGAAAGTGCTGGGTTTCATAGATCCACCGCGCTGACCTCCAGTGAAGACAAACAGAGTGATGTATAAAACTCTGTTTAATGGGTAATTTGCCTACCGCTTTCGTGATTTCAGTTATCACTTCATCAGGGCACTCACCGCATGTCACCGCTGCCCCCAGCGTTGCGGAAGTTGTATTGCGCATGCGCCAGTGTTCTCTGACACTGCCGTTACCTAGGATGCGCAGTAGTGTTTTTCATGCTATTACACCCAGCGTCCGTCCTTAATACATTTACCCCATGTTAACACTTCCTGTATCGTCCCAATATCTTTAAACCTTTCTTTTACAGTACATAGTTTACCCAAAACTCTTGTAAACCAAATTAGAAAGGATCTTATCATCTTTAAACGATAGTTAATTCTATATTAAGTGTGAATTTTTTATTTTTTAATGAAATAGGTGTATATAGTGACTTAGTGCTTTTAATAGTATATTAAAACTGGCATACTGATGATTTTTTGGGGGTTACTACTCATGCATATTCCATCACTACTTCTTATTTCATATAGATCTACATTTCTTTCTCTTATCTTCCATTAAAGTATTATGGGATATATACATTATCCTATAGCACTCCACATTTCTGTGGTATATGCTATCCCTGTCAGTATGCAGATTTAAGAAGATTCAGCCAGGGCCGTATTTGCCATTAGGCACTCGTAGGCACGTGCCTAGGGCGGCGCCATTCTCATAGGGGGTGGCGTCTCAGCGTGTTTTTTTTTTTTTTTTTTTTTTCCGGCTCCGGGCCGGCCGGGTCGCAAGCCCCGCCCCCATACCCCCCACCCCCTTTCCCTTCATCATTACGGCCGCCCCGCCTGCCTTCCCGCCCACCCACCTCAGTCAGACACCCGGAAGAGACGAGGAGAAGGAGGGGCCCACAAGGGAGGGGAAACTTGAAGTTCCCGCTCTTTTTCCTCCTCTCCCGTGCGCCCAAGTGCTGCGGTGGTGGCGGTGGCGGTGGCGGTACTGGCGGCACTGGCGGCTCCTGCACTGGCGGCTCCTGCACTGGCGGCTCCTGCACCCAGCCGCCCCCTCCAGGCCCAGGGAAATGAGGAAGCAGCTGGCCGGAGGCACTGGAGGATGGTGCGGCTGGCGCATCAATGTGCTTAGAGGGAGCCCAGCCCGGCCAATGTGAGCAGCCAGCACCAGGTGAGGGAAGTGTGGGGGAACTGTGCAGGGGACAGAGGAGAAGAGGACAAAGGAGCATAGGTCCGAGGAGAAGAGGACAGAAACATAGGGGCAGAAGGACAGAAACAGGGGGACAGAGAAGAAGAGGACAAAGGGGCACGGGGACAGAAACAAGGGGACAGGGGTGTAGGAGGACAGAGGAGCAGCAGGAGGGACAAAGGAGAGGAGGACGGAGTGCAAGAGGAGCAGCAGGAGGGACAGAGGAGGATGGGGTGCAGGAGGACAGCCGAGCAGCAGGAGGGACAAGGGAGAGGAGGATGGGGGTGCAAGAGGAGCAACAGGAGGGACAGAGGAGAGGAGGATGGGGGTGCAGGAGGACAGAGGAGAGCAGGACGGGGGTGCAGGAGGACAGCCGAGCAGCAGGAGGGACAGCGGAGAGGAGGACGGGGGTGCAGGAGGGACAGAGGAGAGGAGGATGGGGGTGCAGGAGGGACAGAGGAGAGGAGGACGGGGGTGCAGGAGGAGAGCCGAGCAGCAGGAGGGACAGGGGAGAGGAGGATGGGGGTGCAGGAGGGACAGAGGAGAGGAGGACGGGGGTGCAGGAGGGACAGAGGAGAGGAGGACGGGGGTGCAGGAGGAGAGCAGGACGGGGGTGCAGGAGGACAGAGGAGAGCAGGACGGGGGTGCAGAAGGGACAGAGGAGAGCAGGAGGGCAGAGGAGAGGAGGATGGGGGTGCAGGAGGGACAGAGGAGAGGAGGACGGGAGTGCAGGAGGACAGCCGAGCAGCAGGAGGGACAGGGGAGAGGAGGAAGGGGGTGCAAGAGGAGCAGCAGGAGGGACAGAGGAGAGCAGGACGGGGGTGCAGGAGGGCAGAGGAGAGCAGGGCTGGGGTGCAGGAGGGCAGAGGAGAGCAGGGCGGGGTGCAGGAGGGCAGAGGAGAGCAGGACGGGGGTGCAGGAGGGCAGAGGAGAGCAGGACGGGGGTGCAGGAGGACAGAGGAGAGGAGGACGGGGGTGCAGGTGGGACAGAGAAGAGGAGGACGGGGGTGCAGGAGGACAGAGGAGAGGAGGATGGGGGTGCAGGAGGGACAGAGGAGAGGAGGACGGGGGTGCAGGAGGGCAGAGGAGAGGAGGACGGGGGTGCAGGGGGGACAGAGGAGAGGAGGACGGGGGTGCAGGAGGACAGCAGAGTAGCAGGAGGGACAGGGGAGAGGAGGACGGGGGTGCAAGAGGAGCAGCAGGAGGGACAGAGGAGAGCAGGACGGGGGTGCAGGAGGGCAGAGGAGAGCAGAGCGGGGGTGCAGGAGGGCAGAGGAGAGCAGGGCAGGGGTGCAGGAGGGCAGAGGAGAGCAGGACTAGGTGCAGGAGGGCAGAGGAGAGCAGGACGGGGGTGTAGGAGGGCAGAGGAGAGCAGGAGGGGGGTGCAGGAGGACAGAGGAGAGGAGGACGGGGTTGCAGGAGGGACAGAGGAGAGGAGGACGGGGGTGCGAGAGGAGAGGAGGACGGGGATGCAGGAGGACAGAGGAGAGGAGGACGGGGTGCAGGAGGACAGGAGCAGCAGAAGGGACAGAGGAGAGAAGGACGGGGGTGCATGAGGACTGAGGCTGTGGCTGGCACTGTGTGTGGTGATAATGGCGGCTGTACCGTGTGTCTGCCTCCATGCAGCTGCTGCCACCTTCCTGAGTTGGCAGGGTGTGGCATGCCGGGAGTTGTAGTTCTCCTACCTGCCTGTCCTATATGATTTCTGGTCAGTGTGTTGGGTGCTAGGTGTTGTTGTTCTTCCAGGTGGGCTCAGTGTTGTCCTGCCGCCCGTCTGTGGCTTGTCTGTCTCTTCTGGGATGTCCTCAGCTCTGTGCTGTGCACAGACAGTGTACCACTATCTCCCCAGCTCCATGCTGTGCACAGTGTACCACCATGTCCTCAGCTTTGTGCTGTGCACAGACAGTGTACCGTACACTGTCTGTGCACAGCACGGACCTGAGGATATGGCGGTACACTGTCTGTGCAAAGCACAGAGCTGGGGAGATGGTGGTACACAGCACAGAGCTGAGGACATGGTGGTACACTGTCTATGCACAGAGCTGAGGACATGGTGGTACACTGTGCACAGCATGGAGCTGAAGACATGGTGGTACACTGTCTGTACACAGCATGGAGCTGAGGACATGGTGGTACACTGTGCACAGCACGGAGCTGAGGACATGGTGGTACACTGTGCACAGCATGGAGCTGAAGACATGGTGGTACACTGTCTGTGCACAGCACGGAGCTGAGGACATGATGCTACACTGTCTGTGCACAGCACAGAACTGAGGACATGGTGGTACACTGTGCACACCACGGAGCTGAGGACATGGTGGTACACTGTGCACAGCATGGAGCTGAAGACATGGTGGTAAACTGTCTGTAAACAGCACGGAGCTGAGGACATGATGCCACACTGTCTGTGCACAGCATGGAGCTGAGGACATGGTGGTACACTGTGCACAGCACGGAGCTGAGGACATGGTGGTACACTGTGCACAGCACGGAGCTGAGGACATGGTGGTACACTGTGCACAGCTCGGAGCCGGGGACATGGTGGTACACTGTGCACAGTAAGGAGCTGGGGACATGGTGGTACACTGTGCACAGCACGGAGCTGAGGACATGGTGGTACACTGTGCACAGCACGGAGCTGAAGACATGGTGGTACACTGTGCACAGCACGAAGCTGAGGACATGGTGGTACACTGTGCACAGCATGGAGCTGAGGACATGGTGGTACACTGTGCACAGCACGGAGCTGGGGACACGGTGGTACACTGTCTGTGCACAGCACGAAGCTGAGGACATGGTGGTACACTGTGCACAGCACGGAGCTGGGGACATGTTGGTACACTGTCTGTGCACAGCACGGAGCTGGGGACATGGTGGTACACTGCACAGCACGGAGCTGAGGACATGGTGGTACACTGTGCACAGCACCGAGCTGAGGACATGGTGGTACACTGTGCACAGCATGGAGCTGAGGACATGGTGGTACACTGTGCACAGCACGGAGCTGAGGACATGGTGGTACACTGTGCACAGAGCTGAGGACATGGGGGCACACTGTGTATAGCCCAGAGCTGAGGACATGGTGGTACACTGTGCACAGAGCTGAGGACATGGGGGCACACTGTGTACAGCACGGAGCTGGGGACATGGTGGTACACTGTCTGTGCATAGCACGGAGCTGAGGACATGGTGGTACACTGTCTGTGCACAGCACAGAGTTGAGGACATGGCGCTACACTGTCTCCCGCCGCCTTAAAATCGGTCTGTTTCTCATCCAGGAGAGTCGGATGAGTGTCATCGGTTTTTGGTCCATTTGGCATCCAACTGCTGTGCGAGTGTCCGACATTTCTCTCAAATTACATCCTTGTGCAATCTGTTCTTTCCTCAGCAGCTATTAGTGTAGAATCATTTACAGGAACATGTTACATTGTTCTCGGTTACAGAATGAGAATGTATCAGTGAAAAAAACTGATACCTCTTGGATGTTCCGTGTGCTGTCAGTGTGCGGTATGTAATTTTGTCAGACCCATAGACTTGCATTGGTGAGTCTCGGTGTGAATTGCAGACTGTCGCAGAATGTTGCGACTTTTATCTCATCCAGAATCTGGCTGAGAAAAAAGCGTCCGACACTCGCCAGTGCTCTCAGACATCGATTAACATTGGTCCGAGTGCAATGTGATGAAATCACACATGGCACTCATCCGAGTTTCACGCCAGTGTGTCCGTACCCTAATAATAAAATCCATATAGTAATCCTACAATGTCTGCGGGACATGGTATGGGGAGGGTTTATGGCTCAGTTAGTACACTCCATACTTCTTGTTATTAACCAGTTAATGCTCTCTTGTCCACCGCACTGCAGTGTCAAAAGAGGAAGACAACGAGACAGGCAGCAACACGGCGTCAGAGAGCCCCTGACCTCGAAATACAAGATCCTCAGATCCCGGTATTGTGACATCATATTAAGAATAATATTTTTTGCACTTATATTACACTCTGAACTCCACAGCACTTTACATACATCATCAACACTGTCCCCATTGGGGCTCACAATGTAAACCTCCTATCAGTATGTCTCTGTAGTGTGGTTGGACAAACCTTTTATATGTACTACATGATGAAATGTGGGGGGAGAAGCTACATGAAGCTTGGGGGGGAAGGCTGCGACTGGGGGGAAGATTGTCCGTAACGGGGGGGAGGAGCCATGATGGGGGAGGGGCTGCAACAGGGGGGAGGTGCTGTGACAGGGGGAGGGGCCGCAATGGGGGGGAGGAGCTGTGACGGGGGGGCGGCAGCCGCTGAGAGTGCCTAGGGCAGCAGGAACTCCAAATACGGCCCTGGATTCAGCCCTTCTTTTCTACTCCTGCCCAAGGTCTGGATCCCCTCATAGAGGTATCCCCTTAGTTTTTATGTGGAATAATTCTGAGATAACCATATTTCTATATTCTTATATACATGAGGAGATTCCACGTATCTTCCATCTATGCCGTGAAGGTTTCCCTTCACAAAGGAACCTTCAACTTCACATTTGCTGCGTCAAAATCTGCTTTTAATATAAAGTGCATGTCAATAGTGCATTAAAATCCAATATAAATAGTGTAAAATACTTTTAGTGATACTAATTTGGTACCAATACAGGTCATGAAACATCGGGGACAATTTCTATCCGAATTCAGCTGGTGTCCAATTCTTTGTGTATGCAAAACCCATGCGACTTGTGCTTTAAGTTTCCAATAGAGTCAAGTGCATCTGTAAACCTATAAGGTGACAATATAAAAGGAAAAAATTCTATTAAAAATTGTGACTATCTACAACATCATACAAAAGGTGATCACTTTACACAAAATCTGATAGCCAACCGCATTTTAAAGTATAGACTGTAACTTGTAATCCACGTTTAAGCCTCCAGGTTTTAAAAGTATCCCCCTTCAATATAAGGTTACAGTTTACGCAGTTAACGCATGGATAACAACCTAATCTCTTCATGTCTGTTATCATTCTTTGTCTGGACTGTTTTAATTGTCCTATATCAGACCTTACCAAGGTATCTTTTAGATTTCTATTCCTTTTGTACGCTACCAAGGGGGGATTTTTATATTCCTCTATATGAGGCATGCACTCTCCAAGTATGTTCCAATGTCTTTTAATTATTCTCACTACATCTTTTATCTCTCCCCCATAGGTTAATACCAGTGGTATCCTATTTTTATTTTCCTTTTTCCTAATTGGATTTTTTGCTTTTTCTAACTCCCTATTTAGGATTCTATCTGGATATCCTCTTTCTTTAAATTTCTTAAGCAAGGTGTTTATGGTTTCTTGTCTTTCATCCTCCTCGCTCACTATCCTATTTACTCTCTTTATTTGACCTTGTGGCACTGCATTCTTCATCTCTATTGGGTGTCCACTGTCATAATGTAGTAATTTGTTTTTATCTGTGGGTTTCACATGTAGTCTGGTCTCCAATTTATTGCCCTTCAACACCACTTTCACATCCAGAAATTCAATTCCTGTGCTTGAACTTACAATTGTGAATTTTATAGTTCTGTCAATGTCATTTATGAATCTAAAAAAGGCCTCCAATTCTTCATCAGTGCCCTTCCATAACAGGAATATATCATCTATGTATCTCCACCACCTCTCCACATGTATGTACTATTCCTCCAAAAAAGCCATTACCGCACCTGCATATGAGCACGCCATTTTAGCCCCCATTGCAGTACCCATGATTTGTAAATAATAAGTGTCTCCAAATAAAAAATAATTCCTTGTCAAAACAACCTCCAATAGGTCTATAATGAACTGCTTACATTGTGTTGAGTAATCCGAATTCTCTAGGCACCTTCTTATCACTTCTAGGCCCATTTCGTGCCTGATAGAAGTATACAATGACGTAACATCAAAAGATACTAACTTAATAGGAGCATTTACCTGGCAATCTTTCAATCTCTCCAAAAAATCTCCTATGTCCTGAATGTAAGATCTGGCCTGTGAGGAAAAAGGGTGTAGAATTTTCTCTAAAAAAGTACTTATATTGTAAAAGATGGAATTAATCCCTGCCACTATCAGCCTACCCGGGGGGGTCTATTAAATCCTTGTGTACCTTCGGTACTAAATATAGCACCGGGGTAACCGGATATTTCACTATTAGGTAATCATACAATTTTTCATTCACAATCCCTCCTCTTTTTCTTGTTTCTTGATGAAGGAAAAAGAGGAGGGATTGTGGAAGAAAAATTGTATGATTACCTAATAGTGAAATATCCGTAGATCCATAATATATGTAGAGCCCAAAAATATAGTGGGAAAAGAGAGAATTGAAATCCCCAAACAAAACATAACTGTAAAAGAAAAAGAGGCACTGATCAAATTAAGAGAGAATAATGAAATTATAATCAGAGAAGCTGATAAAGGGGGTGGTATTGTCTTACAAGACCGGAATGACTATTTAGCTGAAGCAAATAAATTATTATCTGACACGAAATATTATATAAAACTGAAGAAAGATCCGACCAATGAATTCTCTAAAACTTACCATACACTCATTGGTGATGCATACAAGAAGGGACTATTAACAAAAAAAGAAAAAAGGTTTCTGACCAATAGAGAACCGGTCATGGCATTTTTCTACCATCTGCCTAAAATCCATAAACATCCGACTAACCCACCAGAACGACCCATTATATCGGGTATTGACTCTCTTACTAGCCGTCTATCCCACTATCTGGATCTGCACCTACAGGAACATGTCAGGTCATTGCCCTCCTATTTGAAAGACTCCAATCATTTAATCAAAGAATTGGATGAGATCATCTGGGAGGATAATTTTCTCTTTATCACTTTGGATGTAGTGGCACTATACTCCAATATTGAACATAATTTGGGTATAAGAGCTACAAAATTCTACTTGGAAAAAAATGAAAAAATGCCTGGGGAACAGGTTGATTTCCTCCTGGCAGCCTCGGAATTTGTTTTAAGCCACAATGTGTTTGAGTTCAATGGACAACTGTACCTGCAGCAGTACGGTACAGCAATGGGGACTCGGGTAGCCCCAAGTTTTGCAAACCTTTTTATGGGGCTATTCGAGTCCCTATGTTCCATTAACTGTGAAAAATGTAAAAATAGCATTGTAATATATAAGCGCTATATAGATGACCTGATAATCCTCTGGAGAGGGGATACCAAACAAGCACAAGAAATGATAGAAGAACTCAACAAGAATAACTGGGGCATCTCTTTTACTTCTACAATTAGTGCAGAGGAAATAGTTTTTCTGGATTTGGAGATTTCACATGTAGAAAGAAAAATTATAACCAAAACCCATTTCAAGAAGGTCGATGTCAATGGGTATCTTCATTATGCTAGTGCACATTATTTGAAATGGAAAAATAATATCCCATTTAGTCAGTACAGTATCTTAGAATCAGGAAAAGCAACACCAATACTCACGATTATATAGCACAAGGAAAAATTCTAACACAAAGATTTAAAGAGAAAGGATACCCAAAAAAACTAATTGAACAGGCTTATTCGATAAATTTAGAGAAAACTCAGACTGAATGTTTAAAGAAAATGCTTGAAAAAAATGGGGGAAAAAAATCAGACAAAATTAAAACAGGAGTTGATAAAAAGTCCAGAAATAATAATACAGCTTTAAAAGAACTCTCTCCCAATTCTGAGAGTGAAAAATGGCAATTTAACTTCATTACTGCTTTTAATAGGGATAATGGAAAAATCCATGCCATTCTAAACAAACATTGGCACATTCTAAAACAAGACCCCCTGCTAAGGAGTATACTGCCTTCAGCTCCCAAGATTACTTTCCGGTGGGGGGAAAACCATAAGAAATATGGTAGCCCCTAGTCGTCTAAAAAACTCTTTCAAAAACTCTATAAAAAATACTCTAACAAACCCTGTAAAAAACTCTCTAATATGTCCCCGAAAGAATTCAGCAAGATCTGGAGTATTTAAGTGTAAACAGAAAAAATGCCAGTGCTGTAGAAATATAGTGGATAATCAACAACAGATTACTTCTCACAGTACTGGTGAAACCTTCCAAATTGAACAGTTTTTGACATGTACAAGTGATTTTGTCATATATGTCATAAACTGCAGCTGTGGTCTCCAATATGTGGGGAGGACCACACAAATGGTTCGAACTCGGCTAAATGGTCATAGGCATAACGCCAAAGTGGGCCTTCTTACGCATAGCCTATCTAGACATCGCCTTCTAAGCCACAAAAAGGAATTTAATATTTCCTTAATTCCAGTCAAGCAGATTCCCATGGGTACTCTGAACAGGATACAGCTATTAAATAGGAAAGAGGCCTTCTGGATGTACAGATTACGAACTTTGTATCCAGATGGCCTCAACGATAAACTGGAAAATGTCTAATATGGATATGTTAACAAATAAGTATAATCGTATCTCCTCGTAATGGATAATGTTCAATTTTTTTTTTATACAAAAATATGATGAGACTGTATAGGATAAGGGTATGAGAGAAAGGCGAATGAATGTGATACAATTTTAGTATCCCTCTCCTGTGAAATAACCTCCCTCTTCTCCACAAAAAGGAACATCCTAATAGCAAACAATTCCTCTTCCATAATGAGAGCAAAAGGAGGAGACATATATAGACAACCTGATGTCTGAACCTTCAGTAGCTAAGGGGGTTTATGGATAGGAACATAGGTTCACAGTATGCAACAACCTGTGAGTTCCATTCCCAGAAACATCACATGAAATAGTGATGCTAGAGAAAAAAATTAATGTAGTTAAGCAGACTTGAATAACCGATGATCCTGAAACATATAGGTTTTTTTTTTTTTTAATAAAATAATTATTTTCCCTCAAAGCAATTATATATAAAATGTCCTCAGAATAGTTAAAACTGTGATATCCTTTTTTATCTGCTTTTTATCTGTCTATTCAATTCATCCTCACATATATATAAATATATCTTTTATGAGAAAGAAACAAGGAAAGATACCGTATATACTCGTGTATAAGCCGAGTTTTTCAGCCCAAACATTGGGCTGAAAAGTCCCCCCCTCGGCTTATACACGGGTCAATACGGTAATCCTATGTTGGGAGGGGGCGCGGGGGGTGGGGGGGCGATGCGCAGTATTTCTTACCTTGTCCCCAGTTCTGCAGTGCCTTCCAGTGTCCTCCGTGCTCCGTTCCCGGTCTGCTGTGCCTTGTGGTTCCTCCTGCTTTGGTTCCATCATCGGTGCTGGGGGCTGCCATCTTCCTTCTTCCCTCCGCCCCCGGCCAAGGATGTCAGAGCAGGCCGCGCTGTGATTGGCTAGCACCCGTGATCACATGTCACGGGTGCTAGCCAATCACAACGCGGCCTGGTCTGACATCACTGGCCGGGGGCGGAGGGAAGAAGGAAGATGGCAGCCCCCAGCATCGATGATGGAACCGAAGCAGGAGGAATCACAAGGCACAGCAGACCGGGAACGGAGCACGGAGGACACCGGAAGGCACTGCAGAACGGGAGGACAAGGTAGGAAGCTGTGTGTATGTGGTGTGTGTATGTGTATATATGTGTATATGTGTGTGTGTGTGTGTGTGTGTATGTGTGTATGTATGGGTATGTGTATGTAAGTAGGCTGGCTGCCAATATAAGCCATACCACTGGGGCTGCTGTATATACCTCTGGGGCTGCTGTATACTACCACTGTGGCTGTATATATTTCTGGGGCTGCTGGATACTACCACTGGGGCTATATACAGTTAGGGCCAGAAATATTTGGACAGTGACACAAGTTTTGTTATTTTAGCTGTTTACAAAAACATGTTCAGAAATACAATTATATATATATAATATGGGCTGCAAGTGCACACTCCCAGCTGCAATATGAGAGTTTTGACATCCAAATCGGAGAAAGGGTTTAGGAATCATAGCTCTGTAATGCATAGCCTCCTCTTTTTCAAGGGACCAAAAGTAATTGGACAATGGACTCTAAGGGCTGCAATTAACTCTGAAGGCGTCTCCCTCGTTAACCTGTAATCAATGAAGTAGTTAAAAGGTCAGGGGTGGATTCCAGGTGTGTGGTTTTGCATTTGGAAGCTGTTGCTGTGACCAGACAACATGCGGTCAAAGGAACTCTCAATTGAGGTGAAGCAGAACATCCTGAGGCTGAAAAAAAAGAAAAAATCCATCAGAGAGATAGCAGACATGCTTGGAGTAGCAAAATCAACAGTTGGGTACATTCTGAGAAAAAAGGAATTGACTGGTGAGCTTGGGAACTCTAAAAGGCCTGGGCGTCCACGGATGACAACAGTGGTGGATGATCGCCGCATACTTTATTTGGTGAAGAAGAACCCGTTCACAACATCAACTGAAGTCCAGAGCACTCTCAGTGAAGTAGGTGTATCTGTCTCTAAGTCAACAGTAAAGAGAAGACTCCATGACAGTAAATACAAAGGGTTCACATCTAGATGCAAACCATTCATCAATTCCAAAAATAGACAGGCCAGAGTTAAATTTGCTGAAAAACACGTCAAGAAGCCAGCTCAGTTCTGGACAGATGAGACAAAGATCAACCTGCACCAGAATGATGGGAAGAAAAAAGTTTGGAGAAGAAAGGGAACGGCACATGATCCAAGGCACACCACATCCTCTGTAAAACATGGTGGAGGCAACGTGATGGCATGGGCATGCATGGCTTTCAATGGCATTGGGTCACTTGTGTTTATTGATGACATAACAGCAGACAAGAGTAGCCGGATGAATTCTGAAGTGTACCGGGATATACTTTCAGCCCTGATTCAGCCAAATGCTGCAAAGTTGATTGGACGGCGCTTCATAGTACAGATGGACAATGACCCCAAGCATACAGCCAAAGCTACCCAGGAGTTCATGAGTGCAAAAAAGTGGAACATTCTGCAATGGCCAAGTCAATCACCAGATCTTAACCCAATTGAGCATGCATTTCACTTGCTCAAATCCAGACTTAAGATGGAAAGACCCACGAACAAGCAAGACCTGAAGGCTGCGGCTGTAAAGGCCTGGCAAAGCATTAAGAAGGAGGAAACCCAGCGTTTGGTGATGTCCATGGGTTCCAGACTTAAGGTAGTGATTGCCTCCAAAGGATTCGCAACAAAATATTGAAAATAAAAATATTTTGTTTGGGTTATGTTTATTTGTCCAATTACTTTTGACCTCCTAAAATGTGGAGTGTTTGTAAAGAAATGTGTACAATTCCTACATTTTCTATCAGATATTTTTGTTCAACCCTTCAAATTAAACGTTACAATCTGCACTTGAATTCTGTTGTAGAGGTTTCATTTCAAATCCAATGTGGTGGCATGCAGAGCCCAACTCGCGAAAATTGTGTCACTGTCCAAATATTTCTGGCCCTAACTGTATACCTCTGGGGCTACTGTATACTACCACTGGGGCTGTATATATCCTTGGGGCTGCTGGATACTACCACTGGGGCTGTATATACCACTGGGGCTGCTGTATACTACCACTGGGGCTGTATATACTTCTGGGGCTGCTGTATACTACCACTGGGGCTGTCACGTCCTGCTGACGGAACCCACACATAGACCCACTGGACCGCGTAAAGCGGATGCTGATACCGGGTGATAGAGAGTCAGACAAGTACCGTAGAGTCAACAGGTTTATTAACAACAACACAAGACCCCACGCCCCTGGGGAGAGCCACAAGGTCGCAGCACTGGAAACCCACCGAAGGAGGCCCCGGAGCGCTTAACCCCTATACCGGGATCCCGCCGGTACCAACCTCGGAGGGGCCAATGCAGCGGACACGAGTGTTCAACCGACCCCAGGCGACGTGGTAACAAAACAGCAACCGGGTATACAATAAGAAACGGGAAACTGGGAACACGGGGACCAAGAATACAGGGAACCAGGAACACGGGGAACCAGGAACACGGGGAACCAGGAACACAGGGGATCCGGAGCCAGGCTTGAGACAGAGATCAGCGTAGAAGAGATCCGGGAAACCAGTCAGGAACACGGCAGTCAGCAAGGAGCCGGCAGGGCACACGAGGAATCCGGAACCAGGCTTGAAACAGCGATCAGCTTGGAGAGATCCGGGAAACCAGCCAGGAACATGGAGGTCAGCAAGGAGCCGGCAGGGCAGGAATCTGTATGAAGTAACACAGAGAAATCAGGTAACAGACCAAATAAGGAGCGACCTGACCAGACCAGTAATGGCAGCTCCACTAGGGAGAAGTTGCCCTGGCCCCGACTGATTGGAAACAGGAGGTTTATATCAGAGCAGGGCAGTCCTGATTGGCAGGACACAGAGGCATGGTGATTGGCTGGGGGGAGGAGCCAGATCGCTGCAGTCTCTCCAGCAGATACTGATTAGGAGACAGTTTCATGTGCTCAAGCAGTGGTACCGGAAGTGAGAGGAGCAGTGTTGCTCAAGCAGAGGGTCCTGGACCCCTGTGGCTGGAGACAGGTGCGCGCACCCGGGGAGCATACGGTAAGGAAGACGCTACCCGACCGATCCGCGGGCGGTGGCTGCCAGCACCCGGAGCCGTCGGCGGACGGACGACACCCGGAATCCTTGAGGCCGGACAGGAGCGATAGGAGCCGAGGGAATAACGGAAGCAGGCCGCGGGGCACGGGCGGCAGACCCCGAGGGGTAACAGGGGCTGTATATACTTCTGGGGCTGCTGTATACTACCACTGGGGCTGTATATACTTCTGGGGCTGCTGGATACTACCACTGGGGCTGTATATACCTCTGGGGCTACTGTATACTACCACTGTGGCTGTATATACCTCTGGGGCTGCTGGATACTACCACTGGGGCTGTATATACCACTGGGGCTGCTGTATACTACCACTGGGGCTGTATATACTTCTGGGGCTGCTGTATACTACCACTGGGGCTGTATATACTTCTGGGGCTGCTGTATACTACCACTGGGGCTGTATATACTTCTGGGGCTGCTGGATACTACCACTGGGGCTGTATATACCTCTGGGGCTACTGTATACTACCACTGGGGCTGTATATACCTCTGGGGCTGCTGGATACTACCACTGGGGCTGTATATACCACTGGGGAGGCTGCTGTATACCACACTGCTGGGGGCTGTATACCTGTGCTGGGGTCCACCCTCGGCTTATACACGAGTCAATAGGTTTTCCCAGATTTTGGGGGCAAAAGTAGGGGGGTCGGCTTATACACGGGTCGGCTTATACATGAGTATATACGGTAGTTTTATATTTTTCAGGGAAAATATTTTTTTACCAATTTTTTTACTTTTATACATCCCAATTTTTATGAAGTTTTTGTAACTAATTTATAGATACAGAAATTATCTCCTCGAATAGTAGCTACTATAAATAAGCCACTTCCAAGAATAAGAAATTGTGCTAAACTATTAGCTAGAGTATAATGTGACCTCAGTATACTCATCAAGTGAGGTCTGCATATGCCACTAATTATCCAATTAGTGGAAAAGAGGAAAAGATCCCTTATGATTCTGTATATAAGAGTATGTTTTTATAATGTCTGTGATTTTATCTGATGAAGGCTTGTTATATGTTAAGCCGAAACGCGTAATAAAAGAAGGAAATTATTTTGGAATAATTTGCCATCCCTGTGATCCCTCTGGTAGCGCTTCAATTCAAACCAGAAAAACATTTTTTTTCCTGCTCTTCAACACGAGCCTCCCTCTGGGCGACTTGCTTCTCTGGGAACAAGCAGCAGGCCAGGAGATCCAGGAAATATCCCTCTGTAGGATTGTATGCGAACTGCACAAGACACTAGAAAGGTGAGCACAATACCTAAGAGCAACTGGTGCTACTAATATACTGCACTTAGATCTGCGCCTTCTCTTTTCTCCTCTATCCCTAGTCTCGCTGACCTCACAGCCTTTGAAGACACTATTTGACACTTTCACATCCAGAAATTCAATTTCTGTGCTTGAACTTACAATTGTGAATTTTATAGTTCTGTCAATGTCATTTATGAATCTAAAAAAGGCCTCCAATTCTTCATCAGTGCCCTTCCATTACAGGAATATATCATCTATGTATCTTCACCACCTCTCCACATGTATGTACTCTTCCTCCAAAAAAGCCATTACCGCACCTGCATATGAGCACGCCATTTTAGCCCCCATTGCAGTACCCATGATTTGTAAATAATAAGTGTCTCCAAATAAAAAATAATTCCTTGTCAAAACAACCTCCAATAGGTCTATAATGAACTGCTAGAAGTATACAATGACGTAACGTCAAAAGATACTAACTTAATAGGAGCATTTACCTGGCAATCTTTCAATTTCTCCAAAAAATCTCCTGTGTCCTGAATGTAAGATCTGGCCTGTGAGGAAAAAGGGTGTAGGATTTTCTCTAAAAAAGTTCTTATATTGTAAAAGATGGAATTAATCCCTGCCACTATCAGCCTACCCGGGGGGGTCTATTAAATCCTTATGTACCTTCGGTACTAAATATAACATATTTCACTATTAGGTAATCATACAATTTTTCATTCACAATCCCTCCTCTTTTTCTTGTTTCTTGATGAAGGAAAAAGAGGAGGGATTGTGGATGAAAAATTGTATGATTACCTAATAGTGAAATATCCGTAGATCCATAATATATGTAGAGCCTGGCATTGCCCAGGCATAGTAACTAACTGTGCTTAGTTATAACATTATAGAATGATTTTGCAGGTTAAAATATTTCACATCATATATTCAACACTATGGATTTGCAATACAGAATAACTAAATGATTACCCAAGTAATGTATAGTATTTTATTTGCAACTCATTCTAGAGCCTTTTGATACACAACATTCTTGGTGTTTCCTTCCGGTGGAAAGATCAATCGATTTTTGGCAGTTCCAACTATTGAACAAGCCATGTGAAGGGATCAGAGCTATACATACATACACACATACATCCATGAAGAGGCAAAGCTATGAAAGAGGCAGACTATGAAGGGGATGGGGCTATGTGGATGGGGTGGGGCTATAAAGGAGGCAGAGCTATAAAGAGGTGGGGCTATATGGAGGGATAGAGCTATGAAGATGGCCGGGCTATTTAGAGGATTAGAGCTATGAAGGGGCATGGAAATGTGGAGGGGAGAAACTATAAAGGGGTTTGGCTATCTAGAGGGGGTGGAGCTATGATACATACACACATACACACATATACATACATTCACCTTTATATATTAGTGCTTAGTGTGTCTTGATGTTTTTTCTAGCTAGCACATTCGCTCAGAGGTGTTCTTTAGTGTTATTGTTATTACATCGTTTTTAGAAGTTCATCAGACTGAATGTGCTCTAAATTTTAAGTGGCTAACTGGGCAGCCCTCACTTCACATCTTTATAGGGTCATTAGGCTGCCCTTGCTCCAAATTTTAAGTGGGAAAACAAATGGCTTTCACTCAGCATTATCATAAGTTCATCAGGCCACCCTTGCTCAAAATTTTAAGTGGGTTAGTGGGTGGCTATTGCTTAACATATTTAGATGGACATCAGGTTAATTTGTTCCACATTTTCACTGGGTAAACAGGTGGCCCTCACTGAACATGTTTATAGCGTAACATGGTGACATGGCCTCCCTTGCTCCAAATTTTAAGTGGGTTACTGAGTTGACCTCACTTAACATTTTTAGAGGGTCATCAGGTCGCTCTTGCTCCAAATTTTAAGTAAGTGCTCAATATTTTATAAGGTCAACAGGTCGTCGTTGCTCAACATTTTAAGTGGAGGAACAAGTTGACTTCGCCCAATATTTTTATAAAAAATATCTAAAAAGTGTATGAAAAGGTGGCACTCACCATAGGCTAAAAGACTTTTATTGCATCTTCTGCATCCTCCAATTAGCATATTTTAGTGTTCTAGACATAATAACAGACTTTTAACTTATGGTGAATACTACCTTTTTATTCTGTTTTGGATTTTTCTATATGTCTTTATATGGTTAAAGTGTAACAGTTGTTTACATTTTTATACAATAGTCATGTAATCAACTGTAAAATATACTTTATTAATGAAATCAGAAAGGAAACACCTTTAAAAAAACTTCTACAAGATGTTCTTAGTAGGCTGATTCTGAACCACGCATATGCTCGTTGTTAGGCAGCTCTGTCTTCAGTGGATGTGGCCTACACTGTGTTCACAATTCCACTGATAGACTCTCAAGCTACCTCATGCTAGCACCTCCATTCACATAGCTCTGCTCGGTGTTATCAAAGAACACACAGTAGAGGCCCTGTGAAGGGAGGATTCAGATAAGATCTCACAGAAGCTGTTTGAGCTCAGCATGGAGCCGGCATTGGGTAAGTTAACAGTCTTATCAGATGTATTTTATACATGCAGTGTAGATCATACCCCTTGAAGACAGAACTGCCTAAGAACCAGCATATGAGTGGTTCAGAATCAGTCTACAGAGGACATCTTGTGGAAGATGTTTTAAAGGTGTTTCCCTCCTGAGTTAATTAATAAAGTATATTTGAAAGTAGATTATACTCACTTGCTCTACATTACTATTAAATAAAAATTTAAATTGCTGTTACACTTTAAGTACAACCTTGCTTTGTATGATTGGTTGAGAGTGTACAGCCCACTTTGAGTAACGATTTTCTGGATCAGTGGTGCCAGATTTCCATTCATATTGATATTTGTCAATATTTTTACAGGGTGATCAGCCAACCTTGCTTCAAATTTTCAAATTTAAATGGGTAAACATGCGGCCCTCGCTCAAACTTTTTATAGGGTCATTAGGCTGACCTTGCTCCAATTTTTTTTTATGTCGTTGGTTCAATCCTTGTTTATTGAATACAAACTAGAAGAATATACAATCATGAATCATATAACAACCACGATATTCATAAGCAGAAAAATGTACAATGAGCATTATTGGGAAAAGGCTGATAGTAGTATGGGAGACGTGTAGAAAGTCCAACAAGTGGGAATGAGAGCCGTGATCTTCCGATGTCATCTGTAGTTCGGGTGCCTATAAGGCCTTGACTCCTATCCTAGGCATTATAAGTAGCTTTTTCCTTTGCTCTATCTTAAATTTGTGTATAAGGGGGTAAGCAACCCATTACATTTTGAGCTAGGTGACTCATCAGAGTCCTATAAAGTTGGCTATCTTTTGGTATTTAGATAATCTGCAGGTAATAAAAAGCATAGAACACAAACATGAGAGACAGTAGAAGAGTGTGAAAGAAAAAAGAGGAAACTAGAGATGGTAGAAGGGGAAAGGAGAGGGGGGAAAGAGAGAGGGGGGGTAAGGGGCATTGAGGGCCACCTGGGTCCCCTGGTTTCCACATCTAGGCTTTGCCTTTCTGCTTTAGGGCAACTGGAAAAATAATGTGGGAAGTCAGGAGAGTCCCGGAACAAGATCCATTCCATCCATATGATGTTAAATTTATCCATAGACCCTGAGCTCTCGGCCGCCAGTTCCTCCATATATCCACCATCTGCTCATACCAGTCAGCTATAGGAGGTTATTCTGTGGATTTTCAATACTGTGGAATGACAGACCTGGCCGCCGACAGACAGAAGTGGAGGATGTCCCGTTTGATAGTTTAATGGGTCCAGGGTACACTGACAACATGGCCATCTCAGAACTGTCAACTATTTGTTTGCCTGTGATGTAGCTGTAGTTCCAAATTACTCCCTCCAAAAAGCTTTTAATTTTAGGGAATTGCCACCATATGCAGAGCATATTTTCCACTTCCGATTCACACCGTTAACATACAGTAGCTCTGAGGTCGAAGGGAACATCACATGTAGCCAATCAGGGCAGCAATACCACCTAAGCAGGATCTTATAATTTTTCTCTTGGGACCCGTATATGCCATCTTGCATGTGAATAGAAAGCTTTTTTTCCAATCAACTAAAGCAATATCTTTACCCAACTCTTTCTCCCAGGCTGTGCTTCCTAGCCACCTTTTCCTCTGCAATAACACGAATTGCGGAGACTTCGTGGAGGGGGGATTCATTTTGGAATGACTCCTCTAAGGGGAAGGGGAGAGATCTGATCCCACCCGACTGAATTGCTGAGGAGAAGAAAGAGTGCAATTTGAGAAACTCATACCATTTCAGAGGTGTTGTCAAAAGAGGGGAACTCACCATTATAGAGAATTTGCCCCATGCGAACATCCTCCACTCTCGTCCAGCCCAGGAAAGACATCTGGTGCATCCCTGGTTCAAATGTGGGGTTCGAAAAAAGGGGAGCAAGTGGACTCATTGTCCCTCTCATGGGAGTGTGATTTACATAAGACTGACACATTTTCAGAGTTTCTGCAGTGAGGTCAGATGTAGAGCCAATTAGTTGTAGGTCTAAAGGGTATATCCAAGGTAGATAGTGCAGGGGAATATGCAGTCCTTCTTGTTCCAATGCTACCCATCGTTTCGTGTGATGTATATATTTCCAGTCTAATATCCTGACCAATGATGTGGCTAGAAAATAGCTATTGAAGTCAAGCAGGCACACCCCTCTGAGCACGACAGGAGCTGACAAAGTCCTCCTGCTCACCCTGGGTCTCATTGATCTCCATACAAACCTCCCTATAAGGGAGGGAAGCCTAGAGAAGAAGACTCTATGAGGTAAAATGGGGACAGTTTTTAAAATATACAATGTTAGAGGAAGGATGTCCATCCTAACCATGTTTATCCTTCCCATCCAGGATAGTTTGAGAGATCTATATAAGGATAGCTGCATGTCCACTTGAGATAATAGGGGCTGATAGTTAAGTGAGGAGAGTTTCGATAAGTCGGAGGGCATATAGACTTCCAAATATTTGATGGCATCTATTTACCATTTGAAGAGTAAACTTGTTTTCAGGGAGGAGATCTCCTTTTGGGACAGGAATATATTAATCTTAAAGTTGCTCAAAGATCAAACACCTCAAGTTCCTTTAAGGTAGATGAAATCGAGACCCTCGGTTGGGACATATACAGTTAGGGCCAGAAATATTTGGACAGTGACACAATTTTCGCGAGTTGGGCTCTGCATGCCACCACATTGGATTTGAAATGAAACCTCTACAACAGAATTCAAGTGCAGATTGTAACGTTTAATTTGAAGGGTTGAACAAAAATATCTGATAGAAAATGTAGGAATTGTACACATTTCTTTACAAACACTCCAGATTTTAGGAGGTCAAAAGTAATTGGACAAATAAACATAACCCAAACAAAATATTTTTATTTTCAATATTTTGTTGCGAATCCTTTGGAGGCAATCACTGCCTTAAATCTGGAACCCATGGACATCACCAAACGCTGGGTTTTCTCCTTCTTAATGCTTTGCCAGGCCTTTACAGCTGCAGCCTTCAGGTCTTGCTTGTTTGTGGGTCTTTCCGTCTTAAGTCTGGATTTGAGCAAGTGAAATGCATGCTCAATTGGGTTAAGATCTGGTGATTGACTTGGCCATTGCAGAATGTTCCACTTTTTTGCATTCATGAACTCCTGGGTAGCTTTGGCTGTATGCTTGGGGTCATTGTCCATCTGTACTATGAAGCGCCGTCCAATCAACTTTGCAGCATTTGGCTGAATCTGGGCTGAAAGTATATCCCGGTACACTTCAGAATTCATCCGGCTACTCTTGTCTGCTGTTATGTCATCAATAAACACAAGTGACCCAGTGCCATTGAAAGCCATGCATGCCCATGCCATCACGTTGCCTCCACCATGTTTTACAGAGGATGTGGTGTGCCTTGGATCATGTGCCGTTCCCTTTCTTCTCCAAACTTTTTTCTTCCCATCATTCTGGTACTGGTTGATCTTTGTCTCATCTGTCCATAGAATACTTTTCCAGAACTGAGCTGGCTTCTTGAGGTGTTTTTCAGCAAATTTAACTCTGGCCTGTCTATTTTTGGAATTGATGAATGGTTTGCATCTAAATGTGAACCCTTTGTATTTACTGTCATGGAGTCTTCTCTTTACTGTTGACTTATAGACAGATACACCTACTTCACTGAGAGTGTTCTCGACTTCAGTTGATGTTGTGAACGGGTTCTTCTTCACCAAATAAAGTATGCGGCGATCATCCACCACTGTTGTCATCCGTGGACGCCCAGGCCTTTTAGAGTTCCCAAGCTCACCAGTCAATTCCATTCTTCTTAGAATGTACCCAACTGTTGATTTTGCTACTCCAAGCATGTCTGCTATCTCTCTGATGGATTTTTCTTTTTTTTCAGCCTCAGGATGTTCTGCTTCACCTCAATTGAGAGTTCCTTTGACCGCATGTTGTCTGGTCACATCAACAGCTTTCAAATGCAAAACCACACACCTGGAATCCACCCCTGACCTTTTATCTACTTCATTGATTACAGGTTAACGAGGGAGACACCTTCAGAGTTAATTGCAGCCCTTAGAGTCCATTGTCCAATTACTTGAAAAAGAGGAGGCTATGCATTACAGAGCTATGATTCCTAAACCCTTTCTCCTATTTTGGATGTGGAAACTCTCATATTGCAGCTGGGAGTGTGCACTTTCAGCCCATATTATATATATATAATTGTATTTCTGAACATGTTTTTGTAAACAGCTAAAATAACAAAACTTGTGTCACTGTCCAAATATTTCTGGCCCTAACTGTATAGTAGGAGATTGTCTGGGAACAGAGTTGTTTTATGATGGCAACATTTTGTCTGTATGCCGTGTATACTGTTGTTGCCCCTGATGGCATTAAAAAGGTGATCCATGACCATCACATAGAGGAGGGGTGATAGCGGGCAACCCTGTCTAGTCCCGATCCTGCCAGTCAAGTGGGCCGACAGAACACCCTTACCCTAACCCTAGTCGTTGGTGGGGAGTATAGTGAGAATAATCTATATAAAAACTTAGGCCTAGACTAATTTGGATGAGCGCCTCCCTCATGAAGCCCCAGTGGACTCTGTCAAAGGCCTTATCAGCATCTACAGACAGAAGGCTAAGGGGATGGTTATGAGTTCTGGCCTTATTAATCAGAAGCAAGGTCCTAATTGTATTGTCTCTTGCCTCACGACCCTTGACAAAGTCCACCTGATCCATGTTGATTATAGAAGGGAGTAGAGGCGCTAAGCGATCAGCTGGGATCTATGAATAAAGCTTTACATTGATGTTTGATAGGAAGATAGATCTATAGTTGATGGCTAGGGCAGGGTCTTTCCCAGGCTTGGGTAAAATACTTATGTGGGCCTCCAATGATTGCGGAGGAAAATCATTGCCATTGGATATGGAGTTAAATGTGGATAGCATTTGGGGCAGTAGTTGAACCTGGAATGTTTTATAGAAGATAGGGGTGAATCCATCAGGTGTGAGACATTTGGATATCGGGGAGGATTTAATGGCAGTTAGGATCTCATGTTCTGTAATCTCGGCTTCAAGAGCCTCTATGTCTAGTTCCCCCATGGAAGGGAGCACTGTGGTTTTAATATATTCCAGAGTCTTCTTAAGAAGATCGTCTGGTTCCATGTCTTGAGTATTTCTCCTCAAGATTGTTATAGATCTTTATAAAAAGAGCAAAATACCTCTAAAATTTCAGATGGGTTATAGGTATCCTTTCCGCTTGCAAACCTGATCTTGGGGATGTAGGTGTAATTTGACCTGGGGAGGATCACATGTGCTAGGGGGCGACCACACTTATTAGAGACCCTGTAATAGTAACATTTGGTTCTCTCCATCATTCATTTGAATTTCTTGTCCAATAGTCCTCTAAGTTCCTGTCTTTTTAGGATGAGGTATTTTAGTGTCGGTTGAGTCAGTGGCCGTTCATGTCTCGTCTCCAAGACGTGACTTTGAGAGATTAGTATGTTAATTGATTTGAGTCTGAGCTTTTTAAGTCTAGCTCCATTTTTTATCAACGTTCCCCTCAAACAGCACTTCAGGGCTTCCCATTTGAAGGGCTGTGGAGTTGGGTCAAGCTCATGGACCTGGATAAATGCTTCAATATCACGTTTCAGCTCCATCTCCTTTTAGTAAGTTACTATTTGACCCCCAGGTCCATGGCTTGCGAGAAGTGTCTGGTAATGTTAAACTCAAAAAAGTTGGGGCATGGTCTGATAGGAGAAGATCTCCGATACTGAAGGCGGGGGCCCATGATAGGGTACAGTGGCTCGCCAAGAACAACTCAATGCGACTATAAGAGTTGTGCACATGGGAGTAGTAAGTATAATCTTTACCTTGGGGATTGAGTATTCACCAGATATTGACAAGCTGGAGAGTGTGGACCCGTTTCTTGTATGCCCTCAGTCATTTGAGTAGGATTGCGCCTCTCCTGAGGTGGAGTCAGCGCAGGGATCCATAGTAAAGTTGAAATCACCCCCGATAATAGTTGTCTCTTTGGTGAATTCAGCGAGTCAGATCAGGAGAGACTTGTAAACTTTAATTTGGTCTCTGTTGGGCAAATACCAGTTAACAACAGTCAAAATGGAAATGGCCACGCGTAATTTGAGAAAAATGTATCTCCCCCATGGATCGAGTTTAGAATCTATTACCATATGGGTCAAGTTTTTGTGGATCACTACAGATACTCCCTTCAACCTAGAGTCAGCATTAGTACTATAGAACCATACTGGGTAAAATTTGTTTTTAAAATTAGGTAAGGACCCAATTTTGAAATGCATTTCCTGAAGTAATAAAATTTGAAAATTCTGTTTATGCATGTCGAAAAGGATTTGGGAGTGTTTTTTGGAAGTATTAAAACCTCTCACATTAAGACTTCCAATTTTCAGATCAGCCATGTTGTGAGGCATCTAGTGGGACATCTTAAGGAGGAGCAACAAAAATAGAAAGCAAATAGGGTGAATGGGCAAACTGAGGTCAAGGTAGGAGCTCGGGGGGGGGTAACTCAGGAGGATTAAGTAGGGTAGGATAGGGGAGGTAAGTGGGAGGGTGAGGAGGAGAGTGGATATAGAGATGAACTAGGTAAGGGGACAATTCTAGTAGGCCTCGGACTCTAACATTATTCCATCTGTCACGGTTCTCCAGTTACTCCATTAGATCTAATAGATGGTCAAACTCAGAGGATTGGCTATAGACTTTTCTTTTGAGGGCCTCTATATGCCTAGTCAGGTCAATTGTAGTGGATTCAGTGGAGCAGACTCTCCTAGTGAGCTGATGGACTTGTTCCTGAGTGCGGCTGCCTCGGCCTTAAAGGAGGACTCCATTCTGGGAAAACCCTCCATCTCTTTCCTGGTGGGGATGGCCTGTATGTGGGCTCTAAGGTCATCCCAAACCCCTCTATTTGGTGCCTGAAGGGCAAGGGGGACCTCCTGGGACGTGTTGCAGCCTCCTATAGTCTATGCCAGGGCCCTCTGGGTTTACTATTAGGGGCATCTCATCATCTAGCAAAGTCCCATTCAAATTCACCCCAAGGTGGCACAGTGTCTCCTGTGTCCATCCCTGTGGACTCCGAGTTTCATCAGCTCTCAAGGGTGTAAGGCTATGTGCCACCATTAGCCCCTCTGAACTTGCTGAGGCTGTATGTGTTGTGCCACACTAGGGCCCGGTTACCTCCAGCATCTAGTTTCCTCCTCTGTATGCTGTGCCTCTAGGGTGCCTCATGGTGGGAAGCGGTGTGTGCAGGGCCTCTCTTCCTCCCTGCGTGGTGTTGTCAGTTCTGTGGGTGGAACAGGCCCAGGATGCCACCACATGTGAGCGGTAAGTGGCTGCAGTTTACCGGCGTTGGGTGAAGGTGGGGCATGGGCAGTTGAGCACCGATTCCCGCCATCTCCTCTGGTGCTTGATGAGGCGAGGGGTCTTTCTCCACTGCTGCTGCTTGGGGCATCTTCCGTCGCTGCCTTGCTGCTCTACGTCTGACCAGTGAGGTCTGCCATTTTATGGGCTGCACAGCCTAGTCCACTTCTGCCCGCACTTCTTAGAAAGTGAGTAATTTTTGTGGCGGGGTCACCTGAGGGGTCAGATGGATACTGGGCCAGTTACTCTTTTTAGCCAGCATATACGGCCGTTGTAGCTAATGTTTGTTGCTGATTTTAAGTTAATATTCAGCAGGACTTAGAAGTTCAGCGTCCTCTCCTCTCCATGGCCAGGACATGCCCCCCAACCTTGCTCCAAATTTTAAGAGGTTTGTGATCCTTGCTCAACATTTTTAAACGGTCATCACGCCGCACTTGCTTCAAATTTTAAGTGGGTAAATAGCAGCCCTCACTCAAAATTTGTAAAGGGTAATTAGGCTGTCCTTGCTCCAAATTTTAACAGGGTTAATGGGCGGCCTTTACTCAACATTTTTAAATGGTAATCAGGCCACCCTTGCTCCACTGGGTAACCCTCACTAAACATTTTTGTAGGGTAACATTTTCAGAGTCATAAAGTCACATTTACGCCATGATTTAAGAGGGTTAATGGGCAGCCTTCACTCAAAATTTTTATAGGGTCATCAGGTTGCCCTTGCTCTAAATTGTAAGTTGGTGAACAGACGTCCTTCAGTCAACCTTTTTATTGGGCCATAACGCTGCCCTTTCATCAAATTTTAAGTAAGTTAACAGGTGACCCTTTCTCAATATTTTTAAAGAGTCAATATGCCACCCTTGACCCAAATTTTAAGTTGGTAAATAATTAAAGCATTAGATGAAAGGTGGTAATTCATGCGCTGCCGTCTGTCCGTTGGTTCCAAAAAATCCAAGGAATCACAAGATGTTAAAAGCAATACCTTTAATGTCTAATTCTTATGCGTTTCGTGGTACTTCAGACCGCTTCATCAGAGATCTGCAAGGTTTAATGATGTCCTCCTTTATAATTTCTTCAGGATGTGGATGAACTCTTCCTATACAATTTTCTTAGCTGTAAAGATGTATACCTCCGGGGGTTGAATCTTTTACATTCCTCATCATTCATCATCTTTCCTCCATCTCACACACCTTCTTTACCAGACTTATCTATCACAATAAATGACATCACACTTTGCCCTGTACCTGTAGTCCGCTGCCTTGGAGTAACACTTGACTTTGCCTTATCCTTCAAACTGCACACCCAAGCCTTTGCCACCTTCTGCCGCCTCCAACTCAAAAATATTTCCAGAATCTGTCCCTTCCTCAACCCTCAATCTGCTAAACTAATGCATGCACTCATCATCTCCCGCCTCACTACCGCAACCTCCTACTCTGTGGCCTTCCTGCTAACACTCTTGCACCACTTCAATCTGTCCTTAACTCTGCTGCCAGACTAATCCACCTCTCTCCTCGCTATTCCTCCACTTCTCCCCTCTGCAAATCCCTCCACTGGCTCCCAATTCACCAGCATATCCAATTCAAACAACTAACATTAACTTACAAAGCCATTCCCAATCTGTCCCCCCATATATCTCTGAACTAATCTCCTGATATCATCCAACTCGTAATCTTCGATCCTCCCAATACCTCCTTCTTTCCTCCACACTTGTACGTTCCTTATCTAACCACCTGCAAGACTTCGCCCGAGCATACCCCATCCTCTGGAACTCTGCACCCCATCATGTCCGACTGTCCCCTACACTCAAAACCTTCAAGCGGAACCTGAAAACCTCAACACCACTGGACCTGGCGCTCCACCACCATCGGACCTGGCACTCCAGCACAACCCAAGCAGACCTAACCTACTGTCTCCCTCCCCATTGCCCTGTAGAATGTAAGCCCGCAAGGGTAGGGTCCTCTCTCCCCTCTGTATCAGTCTGTCACTTTGTTCATTGTATTTTTAACTTGTATGTATGTAACCCTTTCTCGTGTACATTGCAAAGACATACTGATAGGATATTTAGATTGTGAGCCTCAAGAAGGACAGCATTACTGATGTATGTAAAGTGCTATGGAATTAATAGCGCTATATAAATGAATATGTTATTATAATTATTATGTACAGCACCATGGAATGAATGGTGCTCTATAAATAAATATTATTATTATTATTATTATTAATAATAATAATAATTCCTTGCACTTACAGCATAGGCTTTACCAGTTTAGATGTTCCATTCCTTAAAAATAGGGAAAAAATTCTTAGACCTTCCTCTATGTGTCTTCTTGGGTATGTTGCAGTCTCTCTCTTTTTTGGCAGTCCTTGCACTTAGTGCATATTTTTATGAGTCTAGGAGTTCAACTACAGAGTGTGAATGAGGCTTTCATTTATGTTTAAAATTTAGGGTAAATACACCAAAGATTTCACAATTAGAGATGAGTGAACTTTCCCAGACATGTCTGCATATTTAGTATTTGGCACGCACATTGGAGATTTGGTCCGTGATCAGAAACCTGAGCAATTTAACCAAAAATAGGTGAATGCAACTTCGTTCGGTAGCTTAATGGCCTCTAACCAGTGATTGTCAAATCCTTCAGTTTATACTAAAAAGGCTTTTTTGCCTCAAACCAGTGATACTCAAATCCTCAAGTTTCCTCTAAAAGAGCTGTGCTTGGCCTCTACTGATTACCAAATCTTACCAAGGGCCCTTAGGGTACTTTCACATCAGCGGTTTTTTTAAATCGCGGCAGTTGCGGTGAAAAAAACGCAACTGCCGCGATTACCGCATACCGGCTGCACTTGCGGCACACTTGCGGCAAACCCCATACAACGTATATGCGGGCTTGCGGCAGGTGCGGCAAGTGCGGTTCTGGCACTTGCGGCAGGTGCGGCCGCGAAAAAAACGCGGCTGACCGCGGTTTTTTTCGCGCCCGCACCTGCGGCAAGTGCCAAAACCGCACTTGCCGCACCTGCCGCAAGCCCGCATGTACATTGTATGGGGTTTGCTGCAAGTAAGCCGCAAGTGCAGCCGGTATGCGGTAATCACGGCAGTTGCGGTTTTTTCACCACAACTGCCGCGATTTAAAGAAAACGCTGATGTGAAAGCAGCCTTACACCAGCAAAATCCGACGTTTCGGCCTAACCGGCCTTTTTCAAGGATTTATCTACACAATATGAACATAAAAATGACAATAAGTACAAAGTAAACAAAACAGGTTTATGTCTCAACAATATACATCATGTACTATGATTTACATCGTATATTAAGACCAAACAAAAAAGAAGAATAATATACAACCTGTATAGCAAAAGGAAAAATACTACATCTGGTGATAGGAATAATTGTTATTAATATCAGCACTGTTATTTCAACCTAAAAAGAGAGGAAAAAATATATATATGTGTATATATATATATTATAATATCTTAGTTACCTAAGCGCTGGGTGTCCGTGCCTAAAAGCTTGAGAACGGTGGTTGTTCGGCGTATCACGCAGGGTGACGAAACTAGGTCATGTGGCATGTAGTGAAAAAAGGAAAAATTAGATCATTTCAAGCTAAGGAACGGATTTCTATGAAAATATGAATGAGCTAGAGGAGGGGGTTGATCCCTAAAAATGAAAAAGTCCAGAAGAAGGATATATGAGGAAAAGGGGAAAGAAAAGGAAAAAGTGGTATATTTGTTGATATAAAGATATGAATAACGTGGACTGGACTACATTCTGAGAATGACTCCCTACTCCTAGGTGTAGACTGACTACCTCAGAAAATGTAAGTGTATAAATGTTTTTTTTTCACCTTTAACATTACACTGTGAGCTCAGACAGGAATGATTAGAATAGTATTATAAAGCTACAGGCAGTGATAGCTGGATGGAGGGGCATAAACTAGCTGACAGGTTCCATTTAAGCTCTGATCTTATGGAGTTCTGCCGCAGCAAACTGGTCCAATAGAAACAAGTGACAAGGTTTATCAAGAAGGCAGAAACTGGAGAAAATCCCCGGCTGCCATGCTAACCCATTTCTGCCAGCTCACCAGATCCCACCAGCCCCTCATGACTCAAAGACTCCATGTAAATCCTGCTGCCAGATAATATCAGTGGAATCTAACTGGTTGATTAGAGCTCATCTATGACTGATGTTAAAAGAACAGATGCTAGTTGTGGAGAGGTGTGAGTCCACCTTTGACGCACAAGTACTTTTTTTGCATTAAAAGGTTAATATTATCAGAGCATATTCTTTGACGTATGGAGCTGATGGCAAAGATGGCAAAGCACAGTGATTTATAACACAGTGTTTTATAACATGGAGTGTCTTCAGAACATGAGCAGAGATTTACTTTAATGGAAAGAAGATATATATCCAGTATGTTCATCCTGACCTATGTACATTCCTAGACAGAGACAAAGGTGTGATTGTTTGAAGTAAAGTATTGTTCTCTATGGAAATTATGTATATTGGCTGAAAGAGAGATGACATAGTTTGTTTTAAGAAACAAGGACTACAAATGAATGTCTAACTTTACCAACACCTGGATTACTGAGGGGAAAATCCCTGCCACAGGGCATTATGCCCCTCACTTTAATTACAGATCTATGTTTAGCTGTAAAGTAAACCCATTCAACTTTCATGCCTTAAGAGAATGCTTACTTCAATGGCATCACAAACTGTTTCTAAGGGCTCTCAGTCTGTTTTTTTTAATTCATGTAGGAGTATTGTGTTGTTTAAAATGATTGCATACATTACTTCTTAGACTAATACAACATTGGAATGGGCTTGTTTGTCAGTTCTCTCTGATACCTATTGTCCAATTGAAACAATGTAACTATTGAGCACACTAGTTCATAATTATTCTTGCATTTATTTGGGTGCTCAGGAAACCAGCATAATCTTTATATAGTAAAATATTTGTTTCCATTGCTAATGACAACAAGGATTAATGGAAACTAGACATAGAAAAGGGTATGCCATTGTTTTGATTATACGCAACAATTTATTTTTTGGCAAATCTTATTTATATTGGACCCATTGGAAAGTAATTTAGGAATATCAAAAATAATATTATATGTATTGGCGTGTTTAGAAAAACGCAATACCTATAGCAAAGATGCACAACCAAGATTTAAGTGTCAAGTTAATAAACATAAATTATAAATATTAAAATACAAGTGGGGGGAAATCACAAGAGGATAAAATCACCCTTGTGAAAGGATCTGGTTAAATACAATACAGACATGTATAAGTTGTCAAAAGGAAGTCACTCCCATATATGTCAATTAAAGAAACATAGTTGCATGCAATGTAACTATATTAAATTATTCAAAGGAGTTAAATAGGTATAAATAGAAAGTAACGAGTGCCCAAACAGATACAAAGCTCAGTATGTCAGATATTCAATAGTAATAAGTCCATAGTGGAATAATAAAACTTAAATGAAAAATGATTATTGTGAGACATAAATACCACTGGAATCAGACAAGATGAAAATCATAGTCCAAATGTTGAATCAAATGCATAATATATTGCATACAGTATAGATGAATGGCAGGAGAATGGTTCATGTGAAAACAGAAGGAATGTAATTAGTCTGGGGCAGAATATGGTTATATGCTAATGACCTGCATAATGCAATAAATAATGAAGAATGCAAAATCAGAAGTTAATAGATAATAGAGAGTTCCATTAAAAAGTAAGCTGAGTTTAAAGGAGTTATCTTTTTCTTAGGCCGGCTTCACACTGCGGCGTGATCCGGTCCGAGGCTGTCCGGGATGCCCCTGACAGCCCTGCGGTCCTGACCTGTCAGCAGCTGCAGCTGCGTGCACTACACACCGGACTGGAGGGCATAATAGCCCCTCAGTCCTGTGTGCTAATTCGGTCCGCGGCTGTCAGGGGCATCCCGGACAGCCCCGGACCGGATCACGCCGCAGTGTGAATTTCGGCCTTAGATGGGCCCCAGGTCTGTGAAAGATCACTTCCTTTCCCACCAACATTCATGTGTTCATTTCTGGAAGATCACAAGAGTCCATGTTGGCAGCAATGTTTCTCAGTGGTTAGCACTGCAATCTTGTAGCACTGGGGTCCTGGGCTCAAATGTCAATAAGGACAACATCTAGAAGGAGTTTGTATGTTCGCCCTGTGTTTACGTGGGTTTCCTCCACACACCTAAGACATACTGATAGGGAATTTAGATTGTGAGCCCCAATGGAGACAGTGATGATAATGTCTGTAAAGTGCTGTGGCATATAATAGGGCTATATGAACAATGCTGGATAAATTTGTAAGCAACGCTGAATAACTATATTATTACAAATCTAATGCTGAACATAAGAAAAGCCATAATACTTAATTTACAAATTTAGAACTAGACTGATTACCTAGACCAAACAAGGATCTAAACATACATTAATTTTTCCTGAGTACAGATCTTTACAACTGGATCCAAGAGTAAAATTTGTGTAGTTACCTTAAATTAATTTCAATTAATCCTGTTTCGAATTTCAATAAAGAATTAAACATAGAATTCAGTAAACATTACACAGGGAGAGGTCGTCTTTCTCACACTTTTATCTTGTAGGAGCATCATGTCTTAATTTTAGCTCCAACATGTTAAGGAAAGTGCATATGTACATGGAGAGCAGCTGAGCAGGGCTGATGAGATGTAAGTTTGCAAATTGTGCAAATTCAATTTACAGTGAATTTATTCTCCCCTAATTAAATGTACCTTATGATGCTACAGCATCTAGGCAGTTCCTAGAGCATAATAAACATATCATTTGGAATAAAAAACAACTAACACCTCATTGCTCCCCTGCGGCTTGCTCATTTCTCTATGGCCCTTGATGCCTCTGGTTACTGCAATGCAATGAAACCCCAGGAATCTGTATGCTAAGATGGCACTAGTACATGCTCATTGTAAATGCATGGCGCTCATTGTGACATCATAACTTCCCAAACTCATGACATACATGTTGAGAGATGTCCTCGATCTAGTTACAGGTGGAAGTTCTGATCATATTCCAGATCAGCATGATGCAGTGATATGAAGAGTCATAGCAGAAGACTGTGTGTAAGATGTTGAGGAGTGGATGTGGCTAAAAAAGGGATTGGTGAGGTAAGTTTCTATGGTTTTTGTTACTTTATAGTTTTTGTTGGCCCCATATTGTTCTGCAAAATGATAGCCAGCTTGCCGACATTTTGCTGAATTCACACAGAGCACATTCTAAATAGTTTGCATTCCAGATAATACAGATTTTTGTAAAATTTGAGTAGAATACCAATAGAATAAATGAATGGAGTGAACAATGAAATATGGTTAAATCGGAATAACTTTTATGCACTGAGGAACAGATAATGCTGTCTGTACCATAAAGCATTGAGTTGGAGGGCTTTTAGGATGCATGGGCAATGCAAAGTATTGGAGCACATGTCTGTAATACGTTTAGGTCAGCCAATACTTTTGGCTCAGTGTTAACATGTTCATACTTCCTTATCTTAAAACGTCACAGAGGTGTCATAATTGTGAATAACACAATGGAAGATCTGATTAAATAACTTCCATTAGAAGAATTGGTAAAGTGGAATATCTGGTTGGGATCTCTGGTCGCCCTGAATAGGTTTAGAAACCATCGGTTTAAAATGTAAATGTCATTTCATTGAAAAAAAACACAATACTTCACTGGTTGCTATTGATGGGTCACATAGCAGCTAAGATAATGCTTTTTTGTGCCATATGACTTATTTTCTCACATTTTTTCTGTACTCTTTTAAAATCTGCATTTTATAGCTGTGTGGGCATGGCCAGAGTCCCTCAGTGTCTGCCAGCACCATGTGTGTATTTCCACAGTTTCCCTCACACATTTACTCTGTTACAGTCACAGCTCCTGAGAGAACAGCTGATAAGGAGAATGGATGTGCCAGCAGAGAAAGGGTTGACTGAGCAATGGAGGCAGATTACAGATCAGAAACTTGTGGCAAGGAAAGAGGCGTTTGCACTGATCCTAACATTGCTTAACACTTTGATGTGGGCTGGCGTAACCTAATACATTGTCATCTCATCAGCTGCAGTCAGTAGTGTGGACGCTGTGTAGACCCTGTTCCCTCCTTTATACGGTGTTATGTCTGTATTCAGTGTGAAGACAGATCTGACTAATAAGGAACATATGTCTGCTTCAGACACAGTCTAGTGGGGACACATTGTGGAAGGTTTATGAATGGTTTTAAACCTGAATTCTCTTATAAAGTATATTCGAAAGTGTATTATAATCGCTTGCTCTACATAATTATTAAATACAAATTTAAACAGCTGTTACGCTTTAAGGTATTGGTTATTTGGACATTAATTTTGTTTATAGGTACCACTAGTATGTGATATTTGGAGAAATCATACAATTTCCCTAGAAAGATTGCATCTCCCAGAAGATTCTACTTCTAAAATTCGCAGGAACACAAACAAATCAGATATTTTAAATCCACCTAATCCAATAATTGATACAAGGTTTTTGGAAACAACAGGTTTTTTTTTTTTAATTCAAGTCACTTTAACTAAGGATTTTTTTAATTACTGCTATTGAAATATATGAAAGAAATATATAATATATCAATATCAATATAGAAAAACATTTTACTTTTATTTGTTTATTAAAAAAATACTTAAAAGTTTATTTAAGGCCAGGACCAAGCAATCTATTTTTGCTACATGTCAAAATGAATTAGCTTTCAAATTATTCTGCATGAGAAAAAAGAAAAATACAAAATATGAAAAAATTGAATTATTTGACAATTGTTTAGTAAAGCCTTTAAAAATAATGAAAAATGCTAATTCTTAATATATTGTGATAGTATATGTTTTAATATGGTTTAAATGAACATGTCTGTTGCTCTCAAGAATTGTAGTAAATAGAAAAATGAGCATGACTTTATAACATAAAAAATAGCAAAGTTAATGGAACATTATGTGCTTGATGACTGAGCTATAACAGGCCCTTGTGCTATAGCCGTGATGAAATGTTGTAAGACTCAAAAGCTTTAAGTAGCTATCATTATTGGCTAAAATGGGGGATACAAAGCTTGTTTTCTCTATGGATGCCGCATCTGAATCATACTGAAAGATGTACAGGGAGTTTTACATTTGGCAAGGGAACAAGATGAGGAAATTAACTGAATGTCATCAATCATTTTCTGTCATTGAAATGGAATTTTTTCTCAGCTTCTTTAAATGTATTGAAAACTAAGTAAACTCATTGCACCATTTCTAATGTACCTCAAGATAAATTTACACTGAATATGTAATTTTCACAAAAAACATTATGAACTTAAATTTTTAATACAATTCTCAATTAACAGAAATTTAATTCATAAAGCCACTCCCTAGATTTTACCTGTATAATAATTGTAGAAAATAGAACTAAAGTCCATGAGGATGACTAGATGAATCCAAACATCCTGATCAAAAACCTTAAATTTCAATTTATTTTATAAATAGAAAAATATTTGAGTAAATAGCTGATAGTAGCTGATCTTAAATGTCTACTTTAGGTATGGGTGCATTATGTCATAAGGGAATATGATTTTTTGGTGAAAAACTCCAATTATTTGTATTTTAGTAATTATTGCATTCAATATCATATTGTCATGATGACTATGAGATCACAAGGAATCAGGGTGCCTGATCTGTCCCTCAAGCCAGGGGGTCCTATGTTATCCTTTATCTTAGGTGTACCCCTAAAGGTTAAGAGGCCTGAGTCTCCAACCTATCAGGGTGAAGGAACAAAGTGCCGCTTGACCCGCGCTGATGTAAAAGACCACTAGAACTCGGGATGTCTGGGATAAAATGTTTGTTTAATTCTGACGCGTTTCGGAGCTGTTACCAGGCTCCTTCCTCAAAGGCTTCATCCCTGAAGAAGGAGCCCGGTAGCAGCTCTGAAACACGTCAGAATTAAACCATCATTTTATCCCAGACATCCCAAGTTCTGGTGGTCTTTTACAGCAGCGCGGGTCAAGCGGCATTTCGTCCTTTCAACCTGATAGTTTCCACCACGGTTTCCCGTGGAGGTGCGAACTATGCAGCAGCTGTGTTCTGAGCGATCATACTTGGTTGTGGGTTGCACAACCGTATCAGGTGAGCAGTTTTCTATAAATTTCATTGCCATTACCTGTCTGAAGGATAAGACCCTATTGCGCATTATCTCACATTTCAGATTGAGTCTCCATCCTGGCCCTGCTCCTTACCAGTTCTGATCTGATTCCCCCTCCCCTCCTCGCAAGACAAGGGAGTAATGAAGCCCACAGATAAAGACAGGCAAGGGAAACCAAAACTCTGTCTCTAAGCATGCACACAAAACTAATCGCAATAAGGGATGCAGAAGGAAAAATAAGGGCAGGTAGGAAGCAGCAAAAAGTTGGTGAGAACTTCATCACAACCACATGAAGCAAGTAGCACAGCTTTTCCCAGAGTCTGATAAATAATACCTCACAGACAAACATATGATAAACTATAGTTGGTTTGGTTAGTAGGATTCCAACAGCATAAATAGGAGGGTAGTAGATGTGAAATGTTGCGCCACAACACGTGATAAGAAAGCAAGCAGACTAGCAGAGATTAACTCTTGCTAGCCTGCCTATGAATCATCAAACAGCAGGTCAACACCCAAGTCTTCCATTGTTAATCCCAGACACCAGGGAAATCCTCTGGCAAGATGTCAGAATCTGCAATCTGAACAGAGTCCAACACCACCATGACAGTCAGCAAAGTTTGTGCAAAACTCTGTGTTACACATATTTCTAGGAGAATATCACAGACATCCCTGAGGAAGGTGCCAGGAAGGCACTGAAACGCGTAGGATTGAATAAAGGAAATCAGCTTGAACAACACTGACCCGTGTGTTCTCTGGAGTAAGTGGATCTCGGCAGCGCAGACCGTTACACACCTCTTTTTTCCCGTTCTAATGGAATTAAAGGGGGATTCCTGATGAGATGTATAATTTTTCTGTGAAGAGATTGTACATAACTTTTCCTCGTCCCTTTATTGTAGGGAACAAGAGAAATGTCAGAGGATGGACTCCCAACATCATGAACTAGCATATTCTAGCAAAATTTCATCACTTCTTAGGATTGGAATATCTTTTGCAAAACTGCATCTTTGGGAAAAATTCTATAATAAAATTATATTAATATTTAACCTATTATGTATCAAGTAAAAATAATAATTAAAATATAAAACAGATATTGTTTTTGGTTGTCATCTTGGTCGGTATTTGTAAAGCTGTGGTGAGTTTTCCAGAGAGTGCATTCTTATGAAGAGTTTTTGTTTTAGCATACTCAAATGTACTACTTTCTGGCTTCTCTATGTTAGAAACAGTTAGCGAAACAGATCAGATGGTGATCTGGCCTGCAGGAAACTGTAAAGCCCAATGAATTTAGCTTGCATTGATGTTATGTTAATAGAGTACCACATTCAAAACCAATAAGGGGATTAACACAATTGACATTGTAAAGTGAGTAAGTAGGTAATGTTTAATGATCTTCTATTGACCACCATTCTTCAAGTTGAATAACTATAGATTTATAAAATGTCTTTATGTACTGTATCTACAGCAATGACCTGCAGTGCCCATGACATTGAAATAGAGAGATGTTGACAAACCCCAAATTATTTGACGGGTTAAATCAATTGCAAACTAAAGGTGCTATAAGTACTGTGTAACAAACATCATGCTCTTTCCAAAATGAATTTACAATAAATACATTTACTGTAGATGTAAAATAATGAACAATTATTTTATGTTTATTGTATTGTAAAACGACATTGTTTAAATGTATAGTGTTTTAAGTATTCTATTCTAATCCTACATTGAGACTGTTAACTTCTTTCTTGGTCAAATCTTTAATCAGTAAGCCTAGGTGTTTCACTGTCAGCATTTAAAGTAGAAAAACTACAAGTAGCAGTTATCTACAGTAAATATAAAAGTTGACGTATCCTCAATAATATGCTAGGTTTTGGTTGTATAAAAATTATAGCAAAAAAAATTATTTCAGAACTTTTGTTGCCTTCTAATTCACACATAATCTGTAAAATTCTGTTGAAAAAAAAAGTGAAATTAATTTGCGGGGTGTGTAAGAGTGTATAGAAATTGACTTCCTGAATAAAAAGGTGGGGCTGTCAGCTGAAGAGGTTGTCATGGAGACACGGAGAGATTTTATGACAGAGTGTGGTAAACTGGTTCCTGAGGTGTTGTGAGAGAAAAACGGCTATGGAGAAATCGGTGCCAGATAAAGCTGAGACCGGACTTTGATTAACTCGACAGCAGTGCCATTGGAGGGGATCAAATTGATTTGTGCCATGATAAGAAAGCAAGTATACTACTGCCAGTTGAGGAGTGCTTAGGAGGAGACAGGTCGGCCATACTGTGAGAGAAAAAGACTGAATCTCTGCTGTGAGACTGCGGGCCTTGGTGTGGTGTCTCCAGGTGAACACACTGCCTTTCCAAAAGCTACAGAGACTTAGGACCCCCTTCAGACATGACAGCACAATATCCCTGTTTACTACGTTCATGTTTTTTTTTTTGGCGCCGAAGACCATTGGAAGTGACTGCTAACAGTACTTCTACAGGCCTGTACAGACTGTAAACTGGACTAACCGGTATCATTAGATAAGATACCTGGGTATCCAACAGATCAAATATATAAATATATATGTACATATATGTATACTGAGTTTATATGTATTGTGTGTATAGCGTTGATAGGATTATAAATCGGTGAGTTATTTCAGTGATCCTCACTAGACTGCATCCTTCTGATTTACACCTGTTCTACTGCTGTGTGGAGTTAGTTATCATTTATTTTTCTGTGTAGATTTTAGGTAAATTTAATCTTGGCACATGTTTCCGATGCAGGGCAATGATGTCATATTGCGTTGGCATTAGCTACTGGCCTCTTCCACGCTATGGAGCAAGAATAGCATGCCGCAACTTGAGGAAAGATGAGAAGAATCTTGCTTTTTCTTGTATGTTACAGAATAGGGAACTAAGATGGGGGACATAAAGACCCAGAATGAGGGATATACGGCCCATAATGGAGGATTTACAGGCCCAGAATAGAGGCTCATGATGGGTAACATAAGGGCCCTGGATGGGAGATTAGGAAGGTCCCTGGATTGAGGAATTAAGGGTACAAAATTGGTGATATATGACCCCAACACAATATAGGAAGGCGCTCAGGATAGGGGACATTATCGTAAGACTGACTGGAGGCGGCTTCTGTACAGAGGTGATTAAAGCATTATGTGCCCACCTGAGTGGGTGGAAGGTCTATAGGGGGAGTATGCACCCCCTAGAGACATTATACAAACATTTATTAATAAAGTAAATAATTTAAACAATCACAGAACACTTAGCTTATCCCGGTGGCAGCCGGGATAAGCAAAGTGTATGCGGGAACCGCATTGCTCAGGATTACACATCCTGAGCAATCAGGTTCCCGCATTGAAGATAACAGAACCGCTCCAAAAACTGCAGGCTGCATGATTTTTCACGCAGGCTGCAGAGCCGGAGACGGAAACCGGATTGCTTGTGAAGCAATCCGGTTTTTATCATAGGCTCCTATGAGGAGCGTTTCCTGATCCGGTTGTGAGCTTTTTAAAAGCTCAAAACTGGATCAGGTTTTGTAAAAAGAACCTGAAGTGTGACCCTAGCCAAAGAAGAATACAGATCTATGTATTGTGGTTTTTGTTTGTTCGGCATGGGGATATACCAGTGTATTGCTGTTGCTCCGGTATCATGGCCTTGTAGGGTCTTGAGGTCCTGGGTTCAATTCCAACCAAGGACACTAAGGACAACATCTGCAAGGAGTTTGTATGTTCTCCCCATGTTTGCGTGGGTTTCCTCCGGGCACTCCAGTTTCCTCCCACATTGTGAAGACATACTGATAGGATGTTTAGATTGTGAGCTCCCAGAGAGACAGCATTACTGATGTATGTAAAGTGCTATGGAATTAATAGCGCTATATAAATGAATAAATATTATTAATATTATATTATATTGTAATTTGGAAAGAGGTCGCTGTAGATGCTAGACCATATCTTCCTATTTTTTATGACATCTTGGTGTCTGAGATTGCCCTGGTCCCACAGTGAGCTATGCGGCTCCACAAAATTTATCAATTTCTTATTGTCTATTTTGAGTTTCCCCGTCACAGTCGTAAAATTCAATCTGGAATGTTTTCCTGTGGCCTACGCAGAAAACAAAGGAAGAGGTGGACCACATCAATGAAGCACACACATCTGATTTCAACATTTAGTCAATTTAAAAAAAAAATCTGTTCTAGGAGAGCAGACTACCCATTGCCTTTTGCCAAAGTCACACATGGCCGTTTAAATCACAAACATGACTTATGGGGGACATCATTACATACGACAACAGGTGCCTTGCCTCAGGAACAGACTTGCGCGCAACCTTGCTCCCTCTTGCTGTTGATTTTGACCATGTGTCAGATGGCTCCTTTACCTGTGCCTGTGAATAGTACAGTCATATGTGCTGTGGGCTAAAACACACACACATGAAAAATGGCAATGTTTGAAACCCATATGGCCTTATGACTGTGTTTTGTTTTAGCTTGTTTTTTCCCTTTTTTGTGAGTCTTCTTTCTATTTTGCTGTTATGGGGTTAAAAAGAGAGAAACATGGGTTAATTCCTTACAGTCAACAAAGTTGACTTGAGTAGCCACACATATGCCCTTACAGTCACACATGTATAATCACAATGATGTCGCCCTTCAAACATCTATTGTTATTAATTTTGATTAAAGACCATATTTCATTGACTTCCAGGATATCACATACGCTAGGGTCACACATCCAAATCTGCTTTTTAGAGCCCTTAGAAAAACGGATCCGTTAAATTAAGGGTGCCAATAGTGTCCCCTGAGGTCCTGAACGCTTTTGGAAAATTTTTGGACTTAGGCACCTTTTACATCAGCGGTGAAAAAAACGCAACTGCCGCGATTACCGCACAACGGCCGCACTTGCAGTTCACCTGCGGCAAGCCCCATGCTATGTCTATCGGGCTTGCGAAAAGTGCGGCAAGTGCGGTACAGTTGCGGTTTCGGCACTTGCGGCAGATGCGGTCGTGAAAAAAACATGGTCAGCCGCGGTTTTCTAGCGGCCGCATCTGCCACAAGTGCCGAAACCGCACTTGCCGCATCTGCCGCACACTTAACGCATGCCCCATAGACATTACATGGGGCTTGCCGCAAGGGAACCGCAAGTGCGGCCATTATGTGGTAATTGCGGCAGTTGCGTTTTTTTCACCGCAACTACCGCAATCAGCGATTACCGCTGATGTGAAAGCAGCCTTAGTCATTTTTTCTCCAAAAACGCATGCGTTAACGCATGGTGCCTATATGTGCCATGCGTTAATGCATGCATCTCCCATAGGGACCCATGTTAAAAAAACACATGCGTTTTTTTACAGGACCCCAAAATGGCTGCTAGCAGCGTTTTTTGGAGTCCAGGAAAACCGGATTTTCATTTTGAAAAACGCTGGTGCCCCTTAGTGCACCATCTGTTAACAGATCCGTTTTTGGGACTAAATTTTGCAACAAAAACAGACCTGAAGCAAAAAAGGCAGTTATGTGTGACCCTGGCCATAAGGTAGCTGAATCATTTTCTCAGGGAATTTGATATTATTATTAATATTATAAATAATATAAGTTGTCTGCCCCTGTCCTGATTGATATGGACTGATGCATGCGATGAAAGAAATACACCGATAACACAATCAGGTGTAAGCTCTCCTCAGCCCTCCTCATGGCACAGCTCCAAAGTGAGTCCTTTATTGATCACACATGGGTTTTAACAAAGCTCTCTAGGGGGCTCGGTTTACACACACACAATGGGGACAAATGGAATGCATTTATTGGTGGGACATGGTCTAGTCCATGGAGGGGGATTGTTCTTGAGGTCATCAAGGTAAATTCCTTCAGGTCTCCAAAAGTTAGTTTGATCCATGAAGCCATCTGATGAGGTGTCATTCTGTGATTGATCACTCTTTGTCTTGACTGCAGCTTTGTCTCAGAACATGTGGTGATGTGGCAGGAAATGGGAGCCATCTTTGTCTGAAACAAGCTTATGTAAGGTGAAAATAATACACTCTATAGATCATTTCTCCCAAGCCCTTATGTCTTTAAGGCTAATTAAGTATTTGATCCTATGGTTCTCCTCAACAGTCCCCCCTAAATACTTAATTAACCTGTCCCTACTAGAGCCTATCACATTTGTCCAATGTGCCTCGCAACTCTTTTTATGCTGCCCGTTAGACGAGAAATGCTAACCATTTAACCCCCCTTGGTACAGACTTTGCACATCGATTTTCAAATGTATCTGCCCTACCTATCATAACTCAGAGGAGTGGGGGACTGTAAAGGACTGAAGAGGGCCTAGCTGTTCTCTGTCTACAGAATAACTAACCTCTTGAGCTAGGAAAGTGGGCACTGATGTGTTTACTCCTTTCTCAATCATCTTCCTTACACAGGGAAGAACACAACGAACAATAATAGCTGCAATAATTAAGACGACAATAATAACAACGCCTATCTGAGCCAGCCATCTCTGCCATCCCTTCATCCATGAAAAGTATTGGTCCCAGGGATCTTCTACACCTGAATTCCTTTTCAATTCTTTTTGTAGAGAATTCAGTTTCTTTATGGCTACTGTAACCTTCCCAGTAGGACCTGTATTATCTGGAATATACATACAATTTTACAAACACCTCCTTATTTTGCTAATAACATGTCCAGATCCATTCTATTTTGGAGCACCATTATTGATGTAGGGCCTGGTGGGTCTGCTAAACTTTGAAGGTTTTCTGTAGTATAATTGACGAATCTCTGTTATTCATAGATGTAATTGATGTAGACTGTATTCTTACGTACGGCCACTACGGGTGAGATAAAGGATTCAAAACCTACTTTAACTTGATCTCTGGATTCAAATACATGCGATATGAACAATTCTGGGTATATCAGGAGGTATATAGGATCGCGCTATCCGCGTCCTCGGGACTTTCCTACCTGCTTCACCTCAGTTCCCTACCTGGATACCCAGAATTGTATCACCGCATGGATGGACATTTCTGTCTCAGGGCCATATTCTACCACCAGAGATTATTTGGTAACGTTTCCCTTTACACATTAACCCCATTACCTTGAAAAGAACATAAAATAACGTAAAATAGCGCTTTTACGGCTACATATACAAGTTATTAGAGTAATGTCAGTTATACTCAGTGTTATACCCTTGAACTAATGGTTTGCTCCGGAAAGTGAATGTTTCTCCCTCACTGAGTCTTCATTTATATCATGTTCCTGTAACCATTTTGCCTTAGTTTGGATATTCCATATGTATATCAGACATAATGTGGAGTTATAAGGTCATGTATGTGACAGTGTATCACTATGTGGTGTATGTCAGTGACTATAATTATCGGAGTTCCTCATCTGCTGGTGGGGAGTCTCCGACAGTTGCCGCGTCCTTTTCCCTCAAGTCTCCACTGAAGTTGCTGTAATTCAGAGAAGCTGGATCGACCATCTAATTTCGGCTCACGGCTCTTTCTCGCATCTTTTCAGGATTACCCGGTCTCCTGACATGAGACCATGCGCTCCTGACACCGATTTAGGATCTGGAATTGAAGGACACATCTCTTTATCCCACTATTTAAACAATTATTTAAGGCTTGGACATCGCTGGTGATTTCATCTGTGGGAAATAAAGCACAAATTCTGAAGAACATCAACTTTAATTCTCCTTACTTGCGAGAATTATCTTATTTTAACTTATTTACTGAGGAGGAAAACAAAAACAAACATTTCATCTATGTCTTGCCCACCTCCTCTACCTTGCACCTTTAATGTTAATCTCCCATTCATATTGTCCACTGTCTTATGCATGATACGTATTGTAGAAAGCTGCTGACTCCCAGATGCTGTAAAATACCCTTAATGACCTTCAGTATAACATATGCAGCTTTACCTCATCAGAAACCTCATTCCTACATACCACCTTCATCGGGAGTTTCTCAGAAGTAACGTAGTTTCTGCACCGGATCCTGAAAAAAGATTACCGCAACAGGTACACCCGCCTACACCTAATGTGCAGCTGTATTTATCATCTATCTGCAATCACTGTAATGGTAGAGTCGACGAGGGGTGCGTTCGTGGTTCTGCGCGGTCACTACAGATTCTCTTCCATTATATCAGTCACACATCAAACAAGACTGGGTGTAGTCGGCCACCTGGGTACTGAACCCTGGTGCCACCCAAACCTTGTCCACTAAAAACACAGGTAGCAGTTAATGACAAATGAGTTAGTTCTTGGGTTACCTGAGCCATCATTGAGAAGAGAGTCGTGGCAGAGAACGCTTACCGCCTGGTGTCTACAGAGTTAGTTCTTGGGTTACCTGAGCCATCATTGAGAAGAGAGTCGTGGCAGAGAACGCTTACCGCCTGGTGTCTACAGACCTTCCTCAGCTGCTCCCTGTGTGTTGCACTCCTTTCCATTCAATCACCTGTTTCTGCGGGAATAAGAACATCAGGAGTGACAGGGGCCCCTGGTGCCCGGTTCTGCCCTGGTGTCAGGGTCTGCACTGGTGCCCGGGTCTGAGACTCTCGACTCTAGGCCTCTTCACAGCTTCTGGCAGCTGCACCTGTGTGAGCATTACCTCTGGCTTGAGCACCAGCTCAGGTGTGAGTACCTGCACTCTACCAGACTTATCTGATCACAGGAGAGCCTCCATACAGGCACATTCACTCTGTGCGGTCTCTGTAGGTCTTTATGTGACTCTAGGAAAGATCTGCAGATCATCTTACCCTTTGCAAGCTACCCATTCCAGTGATTGCAGATCCCCATCTACCTCCTCATGGCGATATGTGAAGAGGGAGTGGTTTTGCTTTATTACCTCCTGTTGTATAATCACAGCACATCCAGTGGTAGAATCCACGAACATCTGTAAAATAACTCAAGATCTGCATTAGTAATGAGCTCTTATGAAACCTGTTCACACATCAGAGCAGTACAATCATGAGGTGTGTGTACTGTCTGCTCTAAGACAATATATATATATAGAAAACACTTACATTTTAACGACGACTTAAAAATTAAACTATTGAAAACTTTTCATATCACCTGTCCATTCCCCCCTTAGAATTCTATATAAACATAAAGCATATATGGATTCTAAAGCTACGTTGTCACAGGGGTTACACAAAAAAAACAAAAAAACAAATAATAAATACATTTTTCATTCTCTCCATGATACCTAACTGGATACAATAATGCTGTGTGCACATAGGAAGCATGCAGTGTGTATATTTTCTGTATGTACTCTGCACAAGAAAAAAAAAAATCTGAAAGAAAAATAAAGAATACTAGATAATGTGCGTAACCTTCAGAAGAGGCGCCCAGATTTGTGATTATACAACAAAATGCACATTAATTTAGAACTCACTATCTGTGTGCACAGCCTGAACATTGTGTGTAAAACTCCTGAGTAAAAACACCATTCTGTGACTGTCCTTTCCAGGTATGAGGCTAACTACAGAAACACAGACTTTTTGCTCCAGTCTCTACAGTATCATGAATAATTCAGATCCATCAGAGAGCGGTGCGATTTTCGAGCTTGTGGTGGTTGACCGTAGTATTGGTCATTGTGACGAGGAAAATGGAATCTGCGATTTTTTTCGTTGTGGTTCCTGAATGTGCGTTTTTGAAGAGGGGCCCTGCAATCCCGTTTATAGTGCCCCGGGTTACCACAATTGAAGCAGACATTTTTTGTACGAGGAACTGAGGGTCGTCCCTGGTTTTGCTGTTGCCACAGTTCTATACAGGTGTGCACTTGGCTGCGAGAGAACCTGTGAGGTACCAGGAGTAGTGTTATGTAGACTACGTATGTGTGTTATTACAGCGGGAGTGTTAGGAGGAGAGGTCGCTGCTTGGAGTAACTCATGTGGGTGTGCGGCTGAATTGCCAGTGGAAGTGCCAGTGGAAAGGGTAGGTGTTGGGTGTGATCCAGGTGTGAGGATTACTGGACTCACAACAGGAGTGTTAGGGGAGAGGGTTGGTGGCCCACCACACACCGTTGTGACAGGAAACATAGGTAAAACCTGTTCACTTCCTGAAGGAGAATAGTACTGGCCATTTGTGGTCATCACTGGGTAAACAGGGTCTGGTTTAGACAAATTTATGTCAGTCACATGATTTGGTTCAGTTTGTATGATGTGTGGCAATGTTGCAAAATAGCCACCAGCTGTAACACATTTGCCCTCCGCAAAATGGCTGCCAGAGGTATTGCCTCCCACAAAATGGCCACCACCAGAGGAGGTCTGAGAACCACCAACAAGATGGCCACCACCAGAGGAGGTCTGAGAACCACCAACAAGATGGCCACCACTAGAGGAGGTCTGAGAACCACCAACAAGATGGCCACCAGCAGAGGGGTCTGAGAACCACCAACAAGATGGCCGCCAGCAGAGGAGGTCTGAGAACCACCAACAAGATGGCCACCGACAAAGGAAACATGTGCTCCAGCAGAGGGAGCACATGGCATTGTGCCTCCATTATACGGTGGTGGGAATTCACATTGTACATTTCTATAATACACCTAACTTAAACTCTTGTCTTTCTTTTTCCTTTCCTCTTCTACCCAATTTTCTCTATACAAACTTTGAGAAACTCTCTCCCATGCCCTTGCAGTAGACAACAACCCATTATCTTCTAGAACACCTTTCCTCTCTCCTAAGACTGAATTCCACTCCAGGGGTTGCAGCCTTCCTCCTTCTACCATCCCACACAACTTCATAAGCTTCTTGCATTGTTTAACATAACTTTTCCCTTCACGAATTGCAACTAATGTACACGGATCTAACTTGCCATCTGAATTAGACTTAGGGCCTATGCGACACAACTGCATTAACTTCTCCATCTCTCTCTTTATAGACTAAGATGTTGGACACAAAACAAACACTTAAGACTGGGGAGATGACAAACCTGGCACAAGACCTTCACAGCCGTCTACACTTTCTATCTGTCCCTGTCTGATTTCCGTGTTCTGTCAATTATCAGGCCATGTACTGAATCACTCTAAGTAACATGCCCCTATGGCCTCAGGCAGAGTCTCAATCAATGCCTATTTATTACTGAATCACTCTAAGTAATATTTCTAGACAGATTCTCACTCAATGCTCATCTTAGACAGAGTCATCACTCAATGTCTATTTTCTCTCCAGAACTGCACAGGTGATGACTTTGATCTATCTCACAGCTTTACACTTCTCCAGACACTGCTCAAAAAACCCTCTTTCCTACCAGTCATCTCCCCTTCACATAACACATAGACATATAACAGGCCGCAGACAACTTAGCATGATGGTTCTTCCGCAATCAAATGGCCAACAACGGAGAAAAAAACCCCATCTGCCGTCTTCAGAGACCCTGAAAGACCGGACGCGATCAGGCAATCTGCACAGGGTACCCCGAAAAACAGGTAAAGCCAACAGATTATAATAAAATCAGCAGACTTACCGTTTTTGTTAGGGAGGTGATCAGTCTCCTGGCTCAGGGTACTCAGTGCGTCCTGCCGTCTCCTTCACCGGTCATTCAAGGTTTGGGGATTCGCCGCTGCTGTCCCACGTTGGAGCGTCAATTCTCAGGGAATTTGATATTATTATTAATATTATAAATAATATAAGTTGTCTGCCCCTGTCCTGATTGATATGGACTGATGCATGCGATGAAAGAAATACACCGATAACACAATCAGGTGTAAGCTCTCCTCAGCCCTCCTCATGGCACAGCTCCAAAGTGAGTCCTTTATTGATCACACATGGGTTTTAACAAAGCTCTCTAGGGGGCTCGGTTTACACACACACAATGGGGACAAATGGAATGCATTTATTGGTGGGACATGGTCTAGTCCATGGAGGGGGATTGTTCATGAGGTCATCAAGGTAAATTCCTTCAGGTCTCCAAAAGTTAGTTTGATCCGTGAAGCCATCTGATGAGGTGTCATTCTGTGATTGATCACTCTTTGTCTTGACTGCAGCTTTGTCTCAGAACATGTGGTGATGTGGCAGGAAATGGGAGCCATCTTTGTCTGAAACAAGCTTATGTAAGGTGAAAATAATACACTCTATAGATCATTTCTCCCAAGCCCTTATGTCTTTAAGGCTAATTAAGTATTTGATCCTATGGTTCTCCTCAACAATTCCTTGACAAAATATACTGTGCAGGAACTACACACACATATAGTGCCAGCAAAAGAAAAAACAACGCCACATCCACCTTTTATAAGTCATGTCTATTTGGTGTAAGGTTTCTGGTTGGAACATAAAAAACACACATGTAAGGCCTCAAAAACATGTATGTATGCAATAAATAGGCCACAGTGAGACATTCTATTTCTACTATAACCAGATCTGCGTGGTGTGAGAACATGTGACCTTAAAATGTCAGGGCCTAGCATGAGGCCATGAGGCAGACATATGTGTTGTGCCATGTGTCTCACATGTACTCAAACCTAACCATGATGTGTTCACACAAGATTTCTACATGCATTATGGACCAAAAAACACTCGTTTTACTGGAGACTCTGATGAAACACTGGAGGTGGTCGTCTTCTGGAAAACAGAAGGAGAGCATGAAAGAGGGCCCATACATGCAGGCATATGTGTCAACATATGTTTACAAAAACAAGGGGCAGTGGACACAGTATTAGTATTAGGATGCACAGTCATATTTAATAATGTGGAAATAGGATGAAGTGCCAGTGATCCGCACTGCTGAAAGGAAAACCAGGGCCCAAGAAGTCTGGTGCAATGGTGTGACTTTATTGCTATTTATTAGGAATAAAGTCACAACATTGATCCAGACTTCTTGGGTCCTGGTGTTCCTTTCAGCAGCATGGATCACCGACACTTCATCCTGTTTCCAGTTGTTTGCCACATTGCACTTGGAGGTATGGATCCAGCGGCAGCTGTACGAGCGCTAATACTGGTTGTGGTTTCACACAAATTTCATTGGGCTATTGCCCCACTATGCCTAGAGATTATACCCTATGTGCATTTTGTCTCACAATTCTAGATATTTAACGTGATACATGAACAATGACCCTTCCCACATGTCATATCAATGAGTAGTATAATTGGGTGATGGCCTGTTCCAACAAAGAAACACGTGTGTGTGGGCATGTACTACTCCCTTTACCAGCACGTGTGCTAACTAACAAAAGCCACATGTCAACATTGTGGCTGTCAAATCCGTCATTACATGTAGTCCTGGCCGCACGTGTTCAGGCACACATATGTACATATCACTACACATGTCTTCCACATTCCACAATGTGAATCTTATAAAGTAAATGAGATATTAATCACGTGGCCAATATGAATTTTGCGCCATTTCACACAAAACCCCCATAAAAAGGCCATGTGTTGTAACACATGTACTCATGTATTTGTACAGTGATCCCACCCGCAAATATGCTGTGGATGCCGTTTACATATTTCTGGCCAGCAAACACATCAGGTGTCAAGTTTGACATACATGTTTCTTCAGATATTTTTAAGTAAATTAAAGACAAACCACAAAAAAGGGGAAAAGAAAGACATTGGCATGGCCCCACTGATCAAAGCACTCAAGACAACATAAAGAAAACTCACAGAAGACTCTGAGACAGAAGAGTCTGACATGGTCTCCACTTGAGTCAGATCTGAGTCAGACATCTGTAGAGGTAACACAAAGAGAAGGAAAAATAACATGTGTTCAGTATGTTGGATTGCAACATACATGATCAGCACATGTAACTTGAAGGAGCTGATTGAGCAACTTGGAATGGCACACCTGGGAGCAAGGCCACACTTTCTGTGTTCCACCCCTCAATATATGGCAATCAAAGGTCACGTGACATATGACATCATGAATTTCAGAAGCATAAAATGAAAAACGCATTTGTTAACGCATGCCTCAATATGGCCCATGCGTTAACGCTAGCGTTACCCATAGACTCCCATGTTAAAAAAGCTTGCGTTTTTCCAAATGCCCCCAAAAACGCTACTTACCGTGTTTTTTAGTACTTTTGCAAGCATCAGATGCATTGTACTTTGGCAATGCATTTTTTTTATATGGGAGCCTATGGAAGCATTAACGCTAGCGTTTTTTTTTACATTTCAACATGAAAAAAATGCTACCTTTTAGCATATCCATTGCGCTAATGTGACCCTAGTCTTACTGCGATCTTTGGGAGGCAGAATAAATTAATCAGCAGCAGTTGCAGAATATTTTTTTCACTATACTATTTTTACACCGTTCATCCAGTGGTATAAGTAGGTGGCTTTGCAAAGAAAGAACAGAGGGGATGCCATAGACTAGTGATGCAACCTAAACAATTATGATTTTTTCAAGAAGTAACAAATTTTATTAATCAACAAGGACAAAACAGAGAATAGATATCACAAGTATAAAAACAATGCGCACATTTCGCGTTTCCGGGTGCGTCTGACTAAGCGCATGCGCCCTGACGTTAGCCCAGTCACACTCGTGCTTCAGGGATATCAGCTCCTGCGCTCAGCTGCACTTGGCCATAGAAGGTAATAGGGGCACCAAGCACAACCGAGCGCAGGTGAGGTGCATCCATGCGCCTGTGCGCTTGCCTGCAGTTGCCCCTAAATGCACCTGCGCTTGCATTTGCGCTAGCGCAGGGCAGGGAGGCCAGGCAAGCGCAATGGGTGCATAGATGTGCAATGGGTCATACAGTCGCAATACATATGTCATCCAAACTCTCCTAGTAGAGGCACATCAAAATAGAACCAGTGCAGGACTCAAGACAATGTCTATGTCATTGTACTAATCTCCACCGTAGGTTCACAAAGAGGTTTACTCTTGTTCAAGCTTTACTGGTATGTATTTAGGGAGATTTAGTCTCATTACAAATAGTATAATGTGGCTCCCTTTGTAACTCCCCCTTTTTTTTCTTCTTCATTTTTTTAATGTAGAAATAGATAAAACTTTAGAACAACACTTTCATAATGTTAACAAGGACACTTTGCCCTTTAGTAAGTGTTGAAACATTTGTTATACATAACATATGTCACTATTTAATAAGGGTATATAGCAGGTATCCTGGCCTTAAAAGCACAGTACCTATATCTCTAGCCTTAAAGGCACAGCGCACATATTTCATTATAATGGAATAATATGAAAGTATATCCCTCTAGAATGTATTAATATTGGACTTCAAGATTGTATAATAGGGAATTGATCCCCACTTGAATACTATTATGTAATATAGAAATTAATAAATAAAAAAGTAATAATAAGATTTTTAATTTTTGTCCAAAGATAAATAAAAGGGATATGATATAATTCGTATAACATTAAGATAAGATAACACAATGATAGATTTTCATTATAATTTTGTTTTATTTTTCCAGTACAATTTAAATATTAAAATTCCTTGCACAAAAGGATAATCCTGGTCTTTAACCCTGAATAGTTAACAGTTAATTCCTTATTTACTTATATTTTTTGTAATATGGGATCGTAAATATTATATTCTTGCCCTTCCCCTTTTCTTGTTCCTTACTAATTATGGATGTGGGTGCACCTTAAGGATAGTCCTTAATCAATATCACGTATGATAACAATATGTATACTCATGGTTGGTAACACTAGATTTTTGAGAAAATGACATAGGATCGTTCACATACACACACAGTGGACGAGGTTTTCTGCTTTTTCTTTTTTCTTTCACAGCTGATAACTATACATTTTAGCACGAAGTGGAATAAATGATAAATGATATATTCATGTTTGATAAATGTTTGTATTAATGGTGTTATGCACCATGTTCATTTATATATTCATTAGATCCCTGAGGAAGGCTGTATGCCGAAACGTTGGATCTAGTTAATCTTGTTCAGTGTGTGATAAGAATAAAGAATAATTTTGGAACAAAAGGAAAACATTTTTTTTGTAGTGTTATTTGTAAAGGTGTGCCAGGGTATTCTATAATATAGCTTTAAATTTATTTCACCTGAACACCCGTTGTGGTGAGCTAAGCTTAAGCTTATGAAAATATGTCATATAGACAGACATTAGTATGTGAAACCTAGCACAAGCGAATATAATTACAAAGTGTCAGGTAGACACTAGTGTATATAACCTAGAGAGAGGGTAAAAAAATGAAAATAGCTGCAAAATATACTTTTGAGTACCAACAGTATCACCAAAGAAACACACCTATAGGGAAAAAGTGATGGTATGTTATTTAATTTAAATGGGATGGTCCCCTTTTACCAAGGCTGTCAGCACTTAATTAGTCTGGCAGGCATATGTGGTTATCATAGGGGAGCTTCCCTTTATAAATAATGAAACAGAGTCAAAAATAGCTAGTTTCCTACTTATTGTGCGATAGTTATAAGGTGCAGGTGCTATCACTACCTGAAAGTAGCTAGAAAAGCTCATAATTTGGCCAAAGGAACATGCCCAATCCTAGTACCAGCCTAAGGCTAGGGTCACACATAAGTCCCTGGTCCGTTTTTGGTCCAAAAACGTTCAGGGGTGCAGGAGGCTCAAAAAGCACCCAAAAAAAACGGATTGGTGATGAAAATCACTTCCAAAAACGGACTTCTATGTGTGACCCCAGCCTAAGGCTAGGGTCACACATGAGCCCCTGGTCCGTTGTTGGCTTCATTTTTGTCTTTTTTTCTTTCTAAGTCCAAAAACTGACAGAAAAACGGATTGGATGTAATAAACACCCTGTCCGTTTTTTTCTGGACCTCAAAACATTGCTCTGTCCGTTTTTGAGCCGAAAACGTTGCTAGCAACGTTTTTGGCATCAGTTAAAAAACGCATGCGTTTTTTTAACATGGGGCCCTATAGGAAACGCATGCATTAACGCATGGCACATATAGGCACTTGCGTTAACGCATGCGTTAACGCACATGCGTTTTTAATGAAAAAATGACTAAGTCCAAAAACGTTCAGGGGTGCAGGAGGCTCAAAAAGCACCCAAAAAAAACGGATTGGTGATGAAAATCACTTCCAAAAACGGACTTCTATGTTTGACCCCAGCCTAAACAGGATTTATACCGGTATCCAGCCACAAGTATGGAGGCGGCTGATCCCTCTAGGGGGTGTCTGTCCTTTGTGTGATGCATATATATAGTGCTGGGCAGCCCGCCTGATCTAGTAGTATGGGCGTGACCAAATAAGCTGTATACAGACACTTTGCATCGCACGAACCTGTGTGACTGCATCCCTATGTTAACCTTGTGCTTACCACCAATAACCTCCCCATGGCTTGGCTGGTTGCAGGTGATGTCACCACCCCCATGCTTTTGGCTGGTTGCAGGAGATTGTGTATCGGTATCAGAGACCTTTGTTGCCTCTCAGTGGAGCTTGCAGCATTCTGCTAAGTGCAATGGATATTTTTGGTGAGTTTTTCTAACTAATTTGTCCATTTAGTATTTTTTTTTTCTAAAATAAAATTATAGATAGGACTTGTAAGTGTGAGGGCCCTTGGCGTTGGGTTATGAGCTTACATATTATGGCCAATATATCCACTAACACCTCACACCATCATCCATCTTTTTTGTACTTTTTTATCTATCACAGGATGTGGATGAACCCTCAGGGAGGCGTCTGTCCTTTGTGTGATGCATATACATAGTGCTGGGCAGCCCATCTGATCTAATAGTATGGTCGTGACCAATAGGCTGTATATAAACAGTTTGCATTGCACGTACCTGTGTGACTGATGCCCTATGGTAACCTTGTGCCTATAAATACCACCAATAGCCTCCCCCATGGCTTGGCTGGTCACAGGTGAGGTCACTGCCCTCATGCTTTTGGCTGGTTGCAGGAGATTGTGCATCGGTATCAGACACCTGTGTTGCCTTTCAGTGGGGCTTGCAGCGTCCTGCTAAGTCCAATAGATGTTGTACCATGGCTATTTTTGTTTAGTTTTTAGTTTTTCTCAATTTTTGACCATCACTCTAGAGATGGGCGAATCCTAAATTACTCGGACTCGCTAGACTGTAACGAGTCTGAGTCCAGGACTCGCTACTCGTTGCGAGTCTAGCGAGTCCAATGTAAATGAATGGGGAGGCGAGTATTGCAGCGATTCCTCTGCTGCCGGACCCTATAAGGGGTCTGGCAGCAGAGGAAAAACCTGCAAATCCCCATGTTATTCTTTTAAAGCCAGCGGCAAAAAGCCGCTGGTTTTTAAAGAATAATAATAATAAAAAAAAAAGATTGAAGGGGGGTAGGGGGGAAGGGGGTTCAGGGGGGGTGAGGGGGGAGAGGGGGGTGTGCACCGGCCTGGCCGGCTACTTACCCCTGCCTCCGCCGCCGCTGCCGCCTCAGCCGCAGACTCGCTCCCCGAGTCTCTCTGCTTCTGTTTCCGGAGATTCCCGAATGGTGACAAGAGCAGTGAATAAATTAACTTGCGTCACTGCTCGGGAATCTCCGGAGCAGAGCGAGTCTGGCTGACAGCAGAGTTCAGCTCAGGTCCTAATGCCCTGAGCTGAACCCTGACTGTTTAGTCAGTTCTCAGCTCTGCTACATCCCTGTCTGTCTAAGCACAGACAGGGAAGTAGCAGAGCTGAGATTGCGTTTTGGACTGCGTCGGACGGAAGAGGATTTTTAAAATAAAGATGGAGTCCCTAATGGCTTTTTTGTTTTATTTTTAATAAAAAATTTTCTCTGTGTTTTTTTTTTATATTGATTACTGGAAATTCATGGCGGTCATGTCTAATATTGGCGTGACCGCCATAAATTTCGGGCTTAGGGCCAGCTGATAATACAAAGCTGGCCCTAACCCCTTAATTACCCAGTGAGCCACCGCCACCAGAGCCACTGGAAGAGCGGGGTTCAGCGCCAGAAGATGGCGCTTCAATGAACGCGCCATCTTCTGGGGCGGCTGCGGGCTGCAATTTGCAGCGGGGGGTGCCCAGAAAGCTTGGGCCTCCCTGCACTGCAGATTCCAGCCCCCAGCTGCTTAGCTGTACCTGGCTAGACATAGAAATTGCGCGGAGCCCCACGCATTTTTTTTTTATTATTTCATGAAATTCATGAAATAATAAAAAAAAGGGCTCCCCTATATTCTTGTGTCCGGCCAGGTACAAATAGGCACCTGGGGGTTGGGGGCAGCCCATCGCTGCCTGCTGGATCCGGCTGGTTCCAGAAATACGGCGAAGCCCACGTGAAATTTTTCTAAAAAATCCATAAAACAATATAAATAAAAGGGACTGCATCTTTATTAACCCCTCCACCATGGTCGAGGGGTTAGTAAAGATGCAATCCTTTTTTAGGATTGTTTTATAGATTTAAAAAAAAAAAAAATTACGTGGGCTTCGCCATATTTCTGGAACCAGCCGGATCCATCAGGCAGCGACGGGCTGCCCCCAACCCCCAGGTGCCTATTTGTACCTGGCCAGACACAAGAATATAGGCGAGCCCTTTTTTTAATTATTTCATGAATTTCATGAAATAATAAAAAAAAAATGCGTGGGGCTCCGCGCAATTTCTATGTCTAGCCAGGTACAGCTAAGCAGCTGGGGGCTGGAATCCGCAGCGCAGGGAGGCCCAAGCTTTCTGGGCACCCCCCGATGCAAATTGCAGCCCGCAGCCGCCCCAGAAGATGGCGCGTTCATTGAAGCGCCATCTTCTGGCGCTGAACCCCGCTCTTCCAGCGGCCCTGGTGGCGGTGGCACGCTGGGTAATAAAGAGGTTAGGGCCAGCTTTGTATTATCAGCTGGCCCTAAGCCCGAAATTTATGGCGGTCACGCCAATATTAGACATGACCGCCATGAATTTCCAGTACTCAATATAAAAAAGAAAACAACACAGAGAAATTTTTTTTATTAAAAATAAAACAAAAAAGATATTAGAGAATCCATCTTTACTCCAAAAATCCTCTTCCGTCCGACGTAGTCCAAAAACGACATCTTCACTGCCACAACCCTGTGCATAGATATACATATCTATGCACAGGGAGTGAGCAGGCTGAGAACTATCTCAGCTCTGCTACATCTCTGTGTAGGCGGGCTCTAGGACCCTGGAGCAGCCGCAGCCCGCAAGTCCCAGAGCCCAGCACACAGCACATAGCAGAAGCCGGAAGAGAGGTAAGGAGCATTTCTCCCCTCTCTCTTCCTTCACTCCCTGCGGACTCGTTACTGACTGCGAGTAATCCCTGAGATTACTCGCAGTGTAACGAGTCGGGCGAATCCCTTACTACTCGGCGAGTACCGAGTAGTAACGAGTAGATTCGCCCATCCCTACATCACTCCCATTTGGGCTGGAGGGGATGACACCGCCCCTTCCAGAGCTTCAGCCTATGGTAGTAGGGGCTATTGCAGCCCTGACTATAGGCTGGATCACAATGAACAGGCAATTTCATTGCCTGGTCATTATAGTGGCTGTGATTGGCGGTTAAGATTTGATCTTTCCAAAGATGCTCAATAGGATTTAGGTCAGGGCTCATAGAAGGCCACTTCAGAATAGTCCAATGTCTTCCTCTTAGCCATTCTTGGGTGTTTTTAGCTGTGTGTCTTGGGTCATTATCCTGTTGCAAGACCCATGAACAGTGACTGAGACCAAGCTTTCTTACACTGGGCAGCACATTTCTTACTAGAATTCCTTGATATTCTTGAGATTTAATTGTACAATGCACAGATTCAAAACACCCTGTGCCAGATGCAGCAAAACAGCCCCAAAACATAAGAGCCTCCTTAATGTTTCACAGTAGGGACAGTGTTCTTTACTTATTATGCTTCATTTTTCCATCTGTGAACATAGAGCTGATGTGCCCTGCAAAAATGTTCCATTTTTGTCACCTCTGTTCATAGGATATTCTCCCAGACGTTTTGTGGCTTGTCAACATGTAGTATCGTAAATTCCAGTGTGACTTTTTTATGATTTTTTTTTTTAAACAATGGTGTCATCCTTGGTTGTCTTTAGGGATGACTGAGTATATTCACACGTATTCGGTATTCAATGAGTAATGCGGCACTCGCGGTACTTGAAACATAACGAGTATTTCACTACCACGCAATCTTCGGATCTCCCGCCCTGCATTAACCAATCACAGTGATGCCATAGCCTTCTTGGTTGTGGCATAACTATGATTGGCTGGCCGCCCAGTGTCATACATGAGTCATAGTCATTGACTCATTGGCTCTATATAAGCCCTGCCGCCGCCATTTTCTGCACATTGCATGCAGAACACAGCTAGTGTAGGGAAAGTGTGAGCAGCTACTAGGGAGAGTTGTTCTTGTGCAAATTGTACAGAAATCCTCTGTAAAACCCAAAAGCTCTTGTGAGAGCTAACAGTATTGTAGTACTAGGTGACTGTAGTGCATGGAGACAGGCATGAGCATTACAGTACCACATAGTACAGTCAGCAATATTTCAGCTCTTCTCAGCTGAAAGTATAAGGTCAGGGAGTAGTGACAGTTTTCCAAGCTATTTTTGGGGTCAAATTTTCCCCTGCAGGCCAATTTTTTTGCCGTTGCAGTGCTGTATTCACACTGAATAGCACGCATGGTACTGCACAAGTGGCATGCAGCCAGCTGTCTTATGTGGTGACTGGTTTTGCGTAATATTTATCCTTACACCTCAGGGCAATTTTTTTGTGCCATGGCAGTGCTGTGTTTACACCGAATAGCACGCACAGTACTGCACAAGTGACACGCAGCCAGCACCGCTGTCTTGTGTGGTGACTGGTTTTGTGTAATGTTTAGCTTTAAATCTCATGACAATTTTTTTGTGCCATTGCATTGCTGTGTTCACACTGAATAGCAGACATGGTACTGCACAAGTGACGTGCAGCCGCTGTCTTGTGTGGTGACTGGATTTGCTTAATATTTAGCCTTAAAGTGCAATTTGTTTGTGTCGTTGCAGTGCTGTGTTCACATCGAACAGAACGCACGGTACTGTACAACTGACACGCTACCAGCACTACTGTCTTGTGTGGTGACTGGCACGTGTAATAATTAGCCTTAAACCTAAGGGCAATTTTTTGTGCCGTTGCAGTGCTCTGTTCATACTAGATAGCACGCACGGTACTGCACAACTGGCACGCAGCCAGCACCACTGTCTGTTGTGGTGACTGGCACATGTAATAATATCACCATAAACCTCAGGGCAATTGTTTTGTGCTGTTGCGGTGCTGTGTTCACACCGAATAGCACGCACGGTACTGCATAAGTGACAAGCAGCCAGCAGCGCTGTCTTGTGTGGTGACTGGCACACGTAATATTTAGCCTTAAACCCCAGGGTAATTTTTTTGTGACTGTAGTGCATGGAGACAAGCAGGAGCGTTACAATACCACATAGTACAGTCAGCAATATTTCAGCTCTTCTCAGAGCTGAAAGTATAAGGTCAGGGAGTAGTGACAGTTTTCCCAACAATTTTTGGGGTCAAATTTACCCCTGCAGGCCAATTTTTTTGACGTTGCAGTGCTGTGTTCACACGGAATAGCACGCACGGTACTGCACAAGTGGCACGCAGCCAGCACTGCTGTCTTGTGTGGTGACTGGTTTTGCGTAATATTTATCCTTAAACCTCAGGGCAATTTTTTTTGCGCCATTGCAGCGCTTTGTTCACACCGAATAGCACTCACGGTACTGCACAAGTGACACGCAGCCAGCACCACTGTCTTGTGTGGTGACTGGTTTTATGTAATATTTAGCTTCAAACCTCATGGCAATTTGTTTGTGTCGTTGCAGTGCTCTGTTCACATTGAATAGCACGCACGGTACTGCACAACTGACACGCAGCTAGCAGTGCTGTCTTGTGTGGGACTGGCACACGTAATATTTAGCCTTAAACCTCAGGGCAATTTTTTTGTAAATTCTAAAACCCCTTGATGACTGCAACAGTAGCGAAGGAAATTTGTCCTTGTACCGTGGGTCTAGAAAGGTGACCAACCAGTATAGGTTGTTGTTGAAAATGTGGATGACACGAGGGTCTTGGCACAGAAAGTTAGATATGAAGTGTGCCATGCGTGAAAAGCTGCAAAGAGGCAAATGTTCTGTGGCCCCAGAAGGAGGAGCAATACCCAAATTCTCCTCACACTGACTCTTCTCCTCCACCGCCTCCTCTCCAGCCCACCCATGCTGGACAGACGTGAAGCTGGGGTTGGAAGTCCCCTCTGTAGTATGAGGGGTCCCCTCAGTACCACTGAAAAAGAAGTCATTTCCCTCCTCATCTTCCTCATTATCTTCATCCCCCAATCTTGCCTGATGAGATTGGCTGGGCTGGGTAGGATCACCCATTGTGAAATCTTGCTCCATACCCAGCTGTTCAGCACTCAAAGATTCCATTTTCAGATTATGCAGCGATTCTTTCAGCAGACATAGCATAATAGGGATGGTTACACAAATAATAGCCTGATCACCGCTCACAAGCTTGTTGCACTATTCAAAGTTATCAAGCACCTCACACATGTCTCCCCTCCTGTATCTGTAAGGGTACCGTCACACGTGGCGATCTCCCGGGCGATGCCATAGGCGACGCTCGGGCGTGGCCTGTCACCGGCGACACCGCCAATGCGTCGCCTAATGTAAATGGGCGACAGCGACACGTCTGAGTGGTCACCTGGTTTCACAACAGCGCTGTGAAACCAGGCGACCATTTTTGGGCGATGTGTGCTGATCGCCCTGTGTAACGTCTGTAAAGGCTATACCATTCCTGTAGGCATTTCAGGGGTATTTACTACCTCTGCCGGTCTGCGTGGATTGGTGGCAGCTCGAGAGTTACGATTGGTTGTCTTGTTCCTCGGCGCCATATTTGATGATGTGTGCGTCCAAAGGTGTATTACCCAGGAGCGTACATACTGTACAGTAGCGCATTGATGTCGCCTCTGTGTTTGCGGCTGTGTTCCAAAGTGCATAGAGATGTGCCACAAATGTGTGCTTTAACAGAAACACAAATGTCATTACATCCCAAATTAAGGCTACGTTCACACATTGCATATTTTGCTGCTTCTCTGCGTTTTTTGCTGCGTTTTCTGTATTTACCTGCGTTTTTTGCTGCGTTTTTTTACGCACGCTTTTTGCAGTGAAAACGCAATTCTAGATAAGCAGCCCGGCCAAACCTATGGGTTTTGACACAATCCATTCACACACTGCGTATTTGTGCTTTTTTTTAAAAGAATCACCATGTCAATTCTTTCTGCAGTTTTTCTCTGCGTTTTTCCATTGCCCACATGATAAATGGGCTCTGAAAAAGCGCAGAGAAAAACGCAGTTTGTGAAAGGAGCTGCGGATTTCACAAAATATGCTCGTAAAAAGCGCAGCTGCGTAAAAATACGCAGTGTGTGAACGTAGCCTAAGGGTACCTTTACACGCGGCTACATTTCTAGGGTGGCTTCAGGTAACTTACTGGTTGCAGTGAAATCATGGAGACAAGGTTCTATCTTGTTGCTGTGTACAAATGGAATAATCTCTCCATGATTTCACTGCAACCAGTAAGTTACCTGTAGCCACCCTAGAAATGTAGCCGCGTGTAAAGGTACCCTTAGGCTGCGTTGACACGCTGCATATTTGTCGCGTTTTTTTACGCGCGTTTTTTTAAGGGAAAAAACATGCGTAAAAAAAACTGCGACAGAATAACTTCAATTGCGCTTTTTTACGCGCGTTTCTTCCAGTGCTTTTAATGGGGCCTATGGAAGAAACGAGGGTAAAAAACTGGAAAGAATTGACATGTTCATTCTTTTTACGCACGCATTTTTTGCTCCAAAAATGCTGCGTAAACTTACGCGACGTCTGAATGGCACAAAGTGAATGTCCATTCACTTTGCAGGGAAATGCAGACGCACATGCATTTTTGGAGCAAATACGCGCGTAAAAAAACGTGCCAAATACGCAGCGTGTGAACGCAGCCTCTGCATGGAGAAGGAAATGATAGGTGATCTATACATCCCATAACTGCAAACACACAAATATCTGTGCACACACATACTTTCAAGGCTGCAATATTATCCAGACCAAGAAAGCAAGAGTGATTTTATTAGACAATGCAATAGCACAACACACTTAACAAAAGCGCTGTACATATTTACTGTACAATAAAACTTCACACGAGCGTTGTGCTTTGCCTTCTTGGCAACGCCAATGCATATAGCAATAGTCCGCGACACATCACACGAGAGTTGTCTATTGTGGTGCGGCGAACAAGGAAGGACATTAAAATAATGACCAATCACACGTCTTCAAGGCGTCACACAACATTATGTTAACACCTATCCCTGAGATGCGGCTCAAATTTACGCCCACATCGCCAATATGGTGGCTCAGTGTGACGTGGAAGTGGCGACCAGCAACTTGATTGCCCCTGGGCCTTGGGCGAATCTCAGGCAATTTCCGTTCGGGTTGCCGCCCGAGCGTCGCCTAATGTAAATGGGCGACGGTGACCTCAGGCGACACGCAAATGCGTGCGCGTGCATGTGCGTCACCTATGGCATCGCCCGGGAGATCGCCACGTGTGACGGTACCCTAAGACTTGATTGTCCATATATACTGTATTTGTCCTTGTTCTCCCCTCTTCATATGTAAAGCATTATGGAATCTAATGGCGCTATATAAATAAATAATAATAATAATAATCTACTTATATAATCGGGAGTTTGGAATTCGGGCACTGTAGCCGAATCCCAAGCTTCTTTGCGGCACTGCGAGCCGCACTACCGTTAACAAAAAAAAAAATATTTGTCCCTGATCCCCCTCCGTCTCCCGCTATCTTCGTGCAGTCTCCCGGTGGCTCTCGCAGGCTACCGCTTTCTGCAGAGGTCTTCTACTGCAGTACAGGACCTGCGGTGATATCACAGTCACGTGACACCAGGTTACTCCATGGTAACCTGCGGTCACGTGACTGTGACATCACCGCAGGTCTTATACTGCAGTAGAGGACCTCTGCAGACACTGGGAGCCTGCGGGAGCCACCGGGAGCCTGCAGGAAGACGGCGGGAGACGGGGGGGGCTCGGGGTGAGGTGAGCATAACCTTTTTTTATTTTTTTTAACACCTGCCTTCCTGTTTGGACAAGTTTTACTGTACTGAGCATGCTCAGTACAGTAAAATCGGGTCCGAGGAGACATCAGATGTTAACTCGGACCCTTCTCCATAGGGCCCCATGTTAAATTGATCGGGTCGGATCGGATGTGCACTAAATGCCATCTGATTCGGTCCGATCCGATTCTGTCAGATTTTATTTTAGCTGCAAAAATCGCCTCTGCCACCCACGGAGCCGCCTCTATACTCTGCCACCCACGGAGCCGCCTCTATACTCTGCCACCCACGGAGCCGCCTCTATACTCTGCCACCCACGAAGTCGCCTCTATACTCTGCTACCCACGGAGCCGCCTCTATACTCTGCCACCCACGGAGCCGCCTCTATACTCTGCCACCCGCGGAGCCGCCTCTATACTCTGCCACCCACGGAGCCGCCTCTATACTCTGCTACCCACGGAGCCGCCTCTATACTCTGCCACCCACGGAGCCGCCTCTATACTCTGCCACCCACGGAGCCGCCTCTATACTCTGCCACCCACGGAGATGCCTCTATACTCTGCCACCCACGGAGCCGCCTCTATACTCTGCCACCCACGGAGCCGCCTCTACACTCTGCTACCCACGGAGCCGCCTCAATACTCTGCTGCCCTCGGTGCCGCCTCTATACTCTGCCACCCACGCAGCCGCCTCTATACTCTGCTACCCTCGGAGCCGCCTCTATACTCTGCTACCCACGGAGCCGCCTCAATACTCTGCTACCCTCGGAGCCGCCTCTATACTCTGCCACCCACGGAGTCGCCTCTATACTCTGTTACCCACGGAGCCGCCTCTATACTCTGCCACCAACGGAGCCGCCTCTATACTCTGCCACCCACGCAGCCGCCTCTATACTCTGCCACCCACGCGGCTGCCTCTATACTCTGTCACCCACGCGGCCGCCTCCATACTCTGCCACCCACGCAGCCGCCTCTATACTCTGCCACCCATGCAGCCGCCTCTATACTCTGCCACCACGGAGCCGCCTCTATACTCTGCCACCCACGGAGCCGCCTCTATACTCTGCCACCCACGGAGCCGCCTCTATACTTTGCCACCCACGGAGCCGCCTCTATACTCTGCCACCCACGGAGCCGCCTCTATACTCTGCGACCCACGGAGACGCCTCTATACTCTGCCACCCACACTGCCGCCTCTATACACACAATTCATTTCACCGCGCTCCCGATGCAATTGCATCGGGCCTTTTTACTAGTAATAATAATAAATGTCAGCAATCCACACCCACTTGACAGTTGTTATGTGTCTTGGCTGAGTCTCAGTCTGATAGGCATGTTCAAGCTGATATTCAGCAAGTGCCCTCTGCTGTTCACTTACCCTTGCCAACATATGATAAATTGAGTTCCACCGTCTTGGCAGGTTGCAAATGAGTCAGTGGTTTGGCAAATTAAATTTCTTTTGAGGTGCTGCAAGAATGGCAACAGCGGTTGAGGAATGGCGGAAATGGACGCATATACGGCGCACCTTTTCAAGTAGATACGGCAAGTCAGGGTATGTTTTTATACATTTCTGCACCACTAGGTTCAGCATGTGAGCCATGCATGGCACATGTACCAGCTTCCCGAGCTTTAAAGCCCCCACCATGTTATGCTCATTATCGCAGACAACCAGACCGGGTTGAAGTTGCAGTGTCGAGAGCCACTGATTGGTCTGCTGTTTTATTCCTTTCCACAGCTCTGCTGCAGTGTGTGGTGTCTCACCTAAGCAGATGAGCTTCAACAGAGTATGTTGCCGCTTTCCTGATGCGCTGCTGCACAGCTCCCAACTTGGAAGTGATGTGGAGGGTAATTCAGCATAGGATGATGAGGCGGATGAGGAGTAGGAAGAGGGGAGACAGGACATATATGATGATGCGGAAACCCTGATTGAGGTTAGGCCCGTTATTCGTGGCATGGGTAGGATTTGTAATAGTCCAGTTTGAGACTTTGTCCCACCCTCCACCAGGTTGAGCTAGTGTGCCCTGACAGAGATGTATTGTTGCTGTCCACAAGTACTTGTCCACCTGTCTGTTGTAAGGTGGACCTTTCTGGTTATGGCATTGGTGAGAGCACTCTTTAGATTGTTTAAGACGTGCTGGTGTAACGTGGGGACGGCACAACAGAAAACATAGTGCTGGCTGGGAACCAAATATCGTGGGGCTGCCACAGCCAACATATCACGGAAAGACTGTGCCCCACAAGCCTAAATGGCAACATCTCCATGAGTAGCAACTTGGCAATGTGCACGTTCAGTATTTGTGCTTTTGGGTGCGTGGTTTGGTATTTACGCCTCCTTTCATAGATCTGGGGCACAGACAACTGGACGCTTGCCTGGGACAAACAAGTGGATGAGCTTGTTGTGTCCTACATCTGTGCAACTTCAGCTTGTGAGCAAGAGGTATGATCACCTGCTTCTTGCCCATCAGATTGGGAAGGACGGATTGCAGGCGACATGGCAGTGGTTTGACCCGCAGACACCGATTTGGTACCCTGGTGCTCCGCCCACCGACTACGCTGCTTGGCTGCCATGTGTTTCCGCATACTGGTGGTGCTTTGGTGGCCTTTGCCCTGGCCTCTGCTCAGCTTCGTATGGCAGATGCTACAGATGACAACATTTGGTTTAGAAGGACTATCTGAAAAAAATTTCCAGACAGCGGCTGAACGCACCCTTGCCTTGACTTGGGACACAGAGAATTGCTGTTGACAACAGTTGACATACTATGCTCTCTCCTCAAACCAGTAGCCCTTGGTGCCTTTTGGTTGTGCTACGTATCCACCTTCTTCCTCTGTGCTGCTGTGCTGGCTATGCATGTCAGCGTTCCAGGTCTGATCAGTGGTCTCATCATCGACCACTTCGTCGTACATGTCATCCTCCTTCCATGTTGATATTGTCGGCTGGCCAGATGGCAACTGTGTGTCATCACCACCAGCCTCCACCTCTTCACCCAGTATATCACATGGATTAAAGTGGACTTCTTCTGGCCGTGGGTTTTCAAATATATGGGCATGAACAGACAATACCTCCTCACGTTCCTCTTCAATGTCACGCGGTGGGAGGTCAGAGGCAACAAAAGCATATGGACCAAACAGATCCTCGGATTGGCCAAGGTTGGGGTCAAATGTTTCCTATGACTCCTGACGGGGTGATGAACTAGGAACAAGTTGAGAATAGGATGACCCAGCGTTCTCTGTCCATACATGGGCTACTTTTAGGAGACACAATGGCTATGCCTGGACATTGGGCACTGCAACTACTGTGCTAGTAGTCCTAGTTTCATAATTGTTTGGCCCTTGGGCCTGCTTCCTTCATCAACCATAATACAGCCCCTTGGGCTCCTTTTTGGAGGTACTATGGCTATGCCTGCACATTGGGCACTGCAAGAACTATGCTAGTAGTCCTAGTAGTCCTAGCTTCATAACTGTTTGGCCCTTGAGGCCTGCTTCCTTCATCAACCATGGTACAGCCCCTTGAACTACTTTTTGGAGACACTATGGCTGCACATTGTAAGTGGCAGTGCAACAACAATGCCAGTAGTCCAAGCTTTATAACTGTGAAGCCCTTGTGATAATGATGATGGGTGGCTTCTTCCTGCGTTAACCATCACATAGCCCCTAGGGCAGATCGCTCTCTTCACACCACTTACACACTAAGCTGTCAGAAGATCTCCATCATAACTCGCCCTTACGGCAATCATGCACCCATTTCAGCCTTTTCCTCAGCCCCCAGACCACTTTTGTGGGTCCAGCAGACAATTACTCGCATTTCCCATTGACTAACATTGGACTGACTACTCGCATCGAATACCTGAGTATTACGATGTACTCGGCACGAGTATAGCGAGTCTGAGTATTTGACTACTCGCTCATCCCTAGTTGTCTTCCATTAAGTCCACTTTAGCTCAAACAACGACGGATGGTGCTATCAGACCCTATTGTTCCTTGAGCTTGAAATTCACCTTTAATCTTTTTAGTTTTTCTGGGCTCTTTTGTTACCATTTATAATATCTGTCTCTTTGATTTGTCATCAATTTTCCTCCTGTGGCCTCGTCCAGAGAGGTTGGCTACATTCCATGGATCTTAAATTTCTGAATAATATGGTGAACATCATTGGTGAATCTCTGAACTTTATCCTCAAACATAATGCTTTTACTCTTCTCGATGTTTGGTATTTGCAATGTGGGGGTACCTCGATGGGTACCCCCATTGCATGTACCTTTGTGAAATTATTTTTAGCAATGTTTGAGGATGTTATGATTTATGATATTTCTAACCCTTTTTGAAGGGTATCAAATGTTATTTGAGATACATAGATGACATTTTTATTGTGTGAGGAAAGGTCAGAGGCTTTCACGTCTTTCGTTGTATACTTAAATGAAAAAAGTAACTTCAATATGAAGTTTACTTCTCTGTTTGGAGGTGAGAGATTGGATTTTTTGGATGTGAGATTAGAGGTGGTGGAGGGGAAAATCAGGAGATCTGTACATAAAAAACCAACAACTGCAAACACCTATCTGCACTTTGATAGTGCGCATCCTCCTCAAACAAAAACTTCTTTACCATACAGTCAATTCCTGCCATTAAAGAGGGTTAACAATGATACTGATTTGTTGAAAAAGCAAGCAGATGCCTTGGAAATTTTTTTTTTAAATCAGGGTTAACCAGTTAAAATTATTAAAAAGGCAAGATCCACGACCCTTAGAAAAGGATCAAAGTAAATCTAGCACAAATTTAGGTAAAAAAATAAAATAAAAGATTAACAAAAGATTCCTATTTAACTGTAAATACAGACCCCTTTAGCCAATTATAAAATCAATTATTTTAAAACACTGGCACGTCTTGGAGTCAGATAGGGAACTTAGTTCACTTATTATAGGCCGACCCCTTATTACATACAAGCGTAGCAAAAATTTAAAGGATCTGCTTACCTCTAATCGGTTTAAAAACCCTAATGAAAAAACTTGGCTGGAACAAAGTTGTCCAAATGAACTTTTAAGTGCAAAAATTGTCCTTACTGCAGGTTTCATAATACTGAGAATCCGGTCCATATTAGTGCTAAAATACATTACATAAATTCATCCATCACCTGTAAAACTAAATGGGTCATCTACATAGTGTTTTTTCCCTGTAAGTGTTACTATATAGGGAAAACTATTAGACCCCTATATGTATGCTTCAGGGAACACTGTAAATCTATTACTATCGGAAAGGGGTTTCCACGATTAATAAGACATATTAAGGAACAAAATGGGGGAACCCATACGTCATGAACTTTATGGTCTTAGAACAGGTGATATCTGTGCCACGAGGTGGGGACACCCACAAAAACCTCTTGAGAAAAGAGGCTTGGTTTATCATAAAAACATGAGCCCAAAGGGCCCTTGGGCTCAATGATAAGAATAATCTTGCTGTATTTCTGCAAATAAAAGCTGATGATTCATCCTCTCACCCATTTTATATCTGTTATAGTTAGCTTGTATTTTTCTAGATATAGTTTGTTATGAAAACACTTTCGGTTTAAGTAGACAAAGATACATTCTAAAAATAAAAATGAGGTTTTTGCCTCTTTCCCTCTACCGTTTTGAGAAGAAAGAAAAAACCTTCCCCACCCCCTCCTTTCTAAATGAAAATAAAATCTTAAAATATATTGGTTAAAAAACAAAAAAATAAAAAGATAAATGCACTATAACTATAAACAGATAAATTAGTACATAGTACAAACTCTATTGTTTAGATTTTTGTATATAAAAATATAGAATCTAGCCTATATGAATGTACGTTATATGTAACACTATAACCTTTTGTTCTCCTCTTTTTGCCTTATATCTGCCAGCATTATTCTCTGTATGTCTTAATAATATTGATGCTTATATTTACCATCAAGTTCATCTGTTGTATTACAGTTCCTTTTTGCTTGTTTTTAATGAATATGTTAATTTAGCAGTGACGTACAATAGGATCTTCCTGTCAAAAGGAAGAGATCTGACATCACATGCTAAGGACTTGTAGAATTGCCCAGCTGGCTCGAAACAGCCCATTGTCCCCATTCTCCACACCCCTCTCTTCACTTGTAACATGATACTGCAATAAAGACTGTTGCACGAAAAGCGGGTGAGTGCCATTTTTCTTATGTTCGTTTGAACAATATGGGCAACTGTAGTCACAGGAACATCAAGCTGCTTGGAGATGGTCTTATAATCTTTACCTTTAACATGCTTGTCTATAATTTCCTTTTAAACTCCTGAGACAGCACTTTACTTTGCTTCATCTGGTCCATGTTGAGTGTGGTACACACCATGTCACCGAACAGTACAGTGAGTATCTGTAGCCCTATATACAGAGCTACTGACTGATTACAAGATTGTAGACACCTGTGATGCTAATTAGTGGACACGCCTTGATTTATCATGTCCCTTTTGTCCCATTATTTTCAGGGGTACCATCATTTCTGTCCAGGCCTATTTCATGAGTTTAATTTTTAAAAAATATAATGTGGAAGCAGGGTTGTAAAGCAATGTCTGACTTTCATTTGTTCATTTTCATAGATTTTTTATTTATTATTACTTTTGTCAGATTCAAGTTATTTTTGTGGGTTTTTCTTTCACTAAACGAAGAGTACCAACAGTTTTGACCACATGTGTACTAGTGTGGCAAGAGAAAACTATACCCACTGGCAATCACTGATAAATTTAATTTTAACACTTTCCTACCTTATCTGGGCATATGGTGTGTATGACATGGTCAGACACATCCTGTTTAGTTTATGAAGGTGGGACTCTGCGTATGACTATACATACAATGCAAGAACTGCCAAAATTAGGCTCTAATACACTCAGTATTAAACAAACTAGGGCCTCATAAATCCAAAGCACTAATTGCAAGGGGTGAGAAACATTTACCTCAGGGGATACACACCTATATATGTAAGAGAATTGTAGCAGTAAACCTCATCAACCTCCTGAAAAATTATGAAGGGGGACATCGTACACACTCATGGAAAACCGAAGAGCGAGGGTCGCATGATGACCCTATGATGACCCTATAAAAACTTTCAGCTAGGGTTGCTTGTTTAGCATTTTAAAATTTGATGCAAGACTGACCTGCTTGCCCTATTAAAATTTTGAGTGAATGTTGCCCATTTAGTCTCTTAAACTTTAAAGCAAGGGTAGCCTCATGACACTCTAACAAGGTTGAGAGAGACTGCTCGTTTACCCACTTAAAATTTTTGTCAAGGGCAGCCTGATGACTATATAAAAATGGGGAGCAAGGATTGGCCATTTAGCCTCTTAAAATGTGAAGGAAGGGCAGTCTCATGAGCCTATTAAACTTTGAGCAAGAGCCACTCATTTAACCTCATAAAATATAAAGCAAGGGTGTTCTGATGTTCCTTTAAAAATGTTGAGCAAGTGCTGTCCATTTAGCCTCTTAAAATTTAAAGCAAGTGCAATCTGATGACCCTATAAAGATGTTGAGTGAGGGTCAACTGTTTGGCCTCTTAAAATTTAGAGCACGAAAAGCTTGATGACCTTTCCAAAATGTGGAGTGAGGGCTGCCTATTTATCCTCTTAAAATTTTCAGAAAAGGTGGCCTAATGACCTTACAGAAAGATGGAGCTAGGGCCGCCCTTTTAGACTCTCAAAATTTGAAACAAGGATAGCCTTATGACCTAATGAAAATGTTAAGTGACAGCTGCATGTTTAGCCTCTTAAAAATTGAAGCAAGGGCAGTCTGATAATTCTCTAAAAAAGGGAAGCGATGTATGCCTGTCTAGACACTTACAATTTGAAGCCAGGATGGCCTGATGACCTTCCAAAAAGGTTTAGTGATGGCAACCAGTTTTTCCTCTTAAAATGTTCAGCATGAGAGGCCTGATGACCCTCTAAAGATGTTGAGCGAGGATAACCTTAGTAGCCTCTTAAAATTAGGTGCAGGCGAAGAATAATGACCTTCCAAAAAGGTAGAGATGCCCATTTACCATTTTAACCCCATTACGACCAATGACGAGTTTAGCCGTCATGAAAAGATGTCAGTTCCCGCATCATGATGGCTAAACTCGTCATGGCTTTGAACTGTAACTGCTTGTAAACAAACAGTGACAGCTCAAATCTAACATCTGTCAGTGACAGCTGAGGGTCAGGGGCAGAGGTGTAAGGAACCTTTTTACTGGTCCCCACACTCAGAGCGATGTGATCGGTCAGTCAATCTGACCGACCAATCACATCAAGATCACGCAGGGAAATGCATGATCTTTGCAGGAGCCGGGCCGTCAGCTGTGCCCGGCTCCTGCAATAATCTCCTGCTTGTGCCCACTGCTGTGCCCGCTCTCCTGCATCATCCCCCCTCATCCCCCTGTCCCCCGCTGTCTGCCCCCTTCCTGCTCATCCCCCTGTCCCCCGCTGTGTCTGCCCCCCCGCTCATCCCCCTGTCCCCCTCTGTGTCTGCCCCACGCTCATCCCCCTGTCCCTCGCTGTTTCTGGGCCCCCCCGCTATCCTCCCGTCCCTGTCCCGTTGTCTGGGCCCCCCCCGCTGTCCCGGGCCCCCCGCCACCGCCAGTGACCGGCGGGAGGAGGTGATCACCGACCCGGTGATCACCTCTTCCCGCCGCTTCCTTCCCGCCGCTCCTGCCGCCACCGCCTCCCGCTTGCCTCCTCCTGCTTGCCTTCTCCTGCTGTCGGCCTCTTCTCACTGCCGCTCTCACCGCCGCCGCCCGACATCTGGTAAGAACGCCTGCATGATCCCTGGGGGATCCCCATCCACTTGCAGGGGGATCCCTGATCCCCCATCTCCCTGCATGGGGATCCCTGATCCCCCATCCCCCTGCATGGGGATCCCTGATCCCCCATCCCCCTGCAGGGGATCCCTGATCCCCCATCCCCCTGCAGGGGGATCCCTGATCCCCATCCCCTGCATGGGGATCCCTGATCCCCCATCCCCCCTACATGGGGATCCCTGATCCCCCATCCCCCTGCAGGGGGATCCCTGATCCCCCATTCCCCTGCAGGGGGATCCCTGATACCCCATCCCCCTGCATGGGGATCCCTGATACCCCATCTCCTTGCATGGGGATCGAACTGCAGCAAGAGATCTGACAGCTCAGGTGCAGTGATCCAGTAGATCACTGTGCCCAAGTTGTCAGATCGCTTTCTACATATTGATCCCCATGCAGGGGGATTCCCCTGCATGGGGATTGAGCTACAAAAAGTGATCTGACAGCTCGGGCGCAGTGATCTTATGGCCCTACAAAATAGTGGGGTGAGGGCTGCTTATTTAGGCCTCGTGCACACGCTGATTATTTGACGAGTTTTTTACCTCAGGATTTGTAGCCAAAACCAGGAGTGGATGATTAAATACAGAAGTGGTGCAGGAGTTTCTATTAGACTTTTCCTCTGATTGCTCCACTCCTGGTTTTGTCTACAAATCCTGAGGTAAAAAACTCATCGAATACTGAACGTGTGCACATGGCCTTAGGCTCTTAAATTTAGAGCACTAAAGCAAGAGAATAGGAAACAAAAAAGCGCAGATTGGGTCTTATCAGACAAAAAAAAATGAACCCAGAAAAGGATCCAAAAGGCTCAGCTTTGGTGGTTGTGAAAGTCATAATCACTAAATCAGCATGACAGCATGCTGCCGTAATCCAGAAATTAACTGCAAATAAAATATGAATGAAAGGGTTAAAACACCATAATGCCAGGCAGTAAGACGGATCAAAAATCGGTGCAGGAATGTAATCTTTACTATTAATGTGATTCAGAGTTAATGCACTCATTCCTATGGACAAAATCACTGTACAGGTACAGACAAGGAGGGTATAGATACACATTGTACAGAAAAAATTGCACACACATGGACATGAGAATAATACAAAGAAAAATATATAAAAAAAGAAGAAATTGTAATGCACAATACAAAATAAGACTTACATGATTGCATGTGGACATTTGAATTGAAATTAATGTACGAAATGTCCCCCCCAAAAAAAAATATAATACATTTGACTGTTAAATTTTATTTTTGAAAATAAAATGATGTACTGTATTTTTTTGGAAAATGTTTATTTTACATACCCACAATTAACAGCTCTGCAAACGTAACAAAGCGTTATTATGAATTTTATTTGAAAATATTAAACAACTTTATCTGTTCTCTTAATACAGGAAGTATTTGCTGCACAAATCAACAAAAGTTGATAATTATGTTATAAGTATGTTCTCTTGCTGTGCTCATTAAATTTTTGTTTAAAGTAAAAGTTGTGCAAGAGTATAAGTCACCGTTCAAATAAGGAATGTCCAGCAAATTCTAGGGGTTGCTTTTTTCTTTTGATATATTGGCAGGAGGTTTGCTGCATTTTTTCTGCAGATTTGCTGTGTTTTTGGTGCATTTTTGGTGTGTTTTTACTGCGTTTTTGTTTGCTGTATTTTCGCTGCAGATTTGCCTTAGAAATTATAACAAAAACAAAGAAAACAATTGACATGTCCATTTTACATATGCAGCAAAACCTGTGGTCTTGACACTTTCTGCAGAGAACAAAAACCAATGTGTGTAGACAGCTTTTCCCTGAATCACATAGGTTCTGCTGGAAGCCAAAAACACAGGATTAAATTAGCATAAATTTACATGAAACCTAGGCAATACCTGACCCCAAAAACACAGCACAAATGCATCAAAATCTTACCTATGCTTGTCCTTATGTTCACTAGCTCCATTGGAACTTACTATTTCTTAATGTCCACCTAAACAGCTAAAAGTTAGAAGCTAAATAGGCTAAACAGCTAAAGGTTATGCATTACTATCACATCGCTGTTGGACTCGGTGGCTGGTATTCAGAGAGTTCCTTTGGCTGGTGGTGCTGGTGATAGGAGGGCCATGTCCTCGTATGGAACTTGCTCCTTTGACACCTGCCTCTGTCGCTGGGCATCGCCATTTTTCTCCTGTGGGTGATGCTGGTTACAGAGGAGAGGTTCCTGCAGAGACGTCTGGTATGTGCAGGCTTAGTTCTATGAGAAGTGGGGTGGTCGTGCATCACCATCTGGCCTGGTTCTAGAGGCGGACGGATGAGGTCTTCAGGCTGTGAGCCCCAGTCTATGAGAGGGAACTGCGCCCTTCAAATACCTTGGAGCCTGTCCTGCAGGCCGCCAGATATAGTCTTGGTTTCCCCAGTGATCTAGTGTGTATTTGCTATTTAGACTCTGACCTCTGCCTGGATTTTTGACCCTTCAATAGCCTGCCGATTTTGTATCTTGCTGCCCTCTTGCTTTTGACTCTGACTCCTGACTACGCTTTCAGGTCCTGATTTAATACTCCAATACTTGCGACCTTCATGCTCCGGTCTGCTGTTCACCATAGTCAGCTACTTACTGGGCTCCGCTGTAATTCCAGATCCCTGTACAGGGGTAAAGGGTCTCGGAGTTTCTCAGGGTGCTGCCTTACCACTAGCTCAGCCTCGCAGCGGATGGTTGTCACATTATATCTGGCTCAACCATTTATATATATATATATCAGAAATATATATACGGTATATAAGCATTACCTTACCTTTTTTTTCCCTCCCACTGTATTTTCCCTGGATTCTTTTTTCCTTTCTCTGGGATGATTCTGCTGCTAACTACTTCCCTCAGGCACCTGTGTTTTGCTTCATTGCTCAGTCCTGGGGAGGATCACTCCCATCATCCTATACTAACATGCTGCACAAGCCACAATCTGGAGTCCTCTGGGAGAACTCTGGATATCAGAAGTCTTCATTCCTTGGACCTGCACCTCTGGCTATGCCTGCCCAGGTGCTCAGGTATTGCCCGCTGATGCGGCCAAGTCTTCTTACCTATTTCTCTATCCTACCTTAAGAAATCTGTATGTTCGGAGGCTTATGTAGATAGTGGCTCAGAAGGGAATTTTGTAGGTGTCCAGGTAGAAAGAAATCTTGGCATACCACTACTGAGGCTTAATGCCCTCATTAAAACCACTGCGGTTAATGGCACAGCTCTCGTCCAGGGTGGAGTGGAGTTTGTCACTAAGGAAGTGTCAATGCTGGTCATTACATGCTGAACATGTGTCATATTTTGTTATCAATAATCTATCATCTGCAGTAATCCTTGATATGCCATAGTTACGCAAACATAATTAAGTCAGAGTGTAAGGATAACTGTATGTCGCTATCAGTGAACTAAGTTAAGGCCACACCTCCCTTTGTGCCTTTTGCATTCAGAGATTTTGAGGATTTATCTTCTATTTTGGAAAAATACCCCCTCACAGAGATTATGATTGCCCCATAGACTTGGTGTTTGATTCCCATCTCCCAAAGGGGAGAATGTATAATCTTTTTGGTCCTGATCGTCAGGCAATGAAAGATTACATAGCAGATAGGGTTTAGTAACCCATCCACCTCCCCAGTTGGGTCGGGCTCTTTTTAGTGGAAAAGAAAGATGGTGGTCTCAGACCTTGCATATATTACCGTAAGTTAAGCGCTATCACTGTGAAAAACCAGTATCCGCTTCCACTTATCCCTGATCTTTATAATCAGCTGTTGAGAGCCCGTTGGTTTACTAAACTTGACCTCCGAGGAGTGTATAACCTTGTCCGTATAAGAAAAGGAGATGAGTGGAAGACCGCGTTTAGCATGCTCCTTGGCCATTTTGAGTATTTGGTAATGCCATTTGGGCTCAGTAACGCACCTGCAGTTTTTCAGAATATTGTTAATGATATTTTCAGAGATATCAGTGGTGTATATGTGATTGTTTATTTGGATGACATCCTGATTTTTTCTTCTGACCTTATGTCACTTGTCCAACATGTCCATTCTGTACTCCAGAGACTCAGAGAGCATTCTTTATTCGCCAGAGAAGAGAAATGTCTCTTCATTACTGAGGAAATAGATTTTCTGGGGTATATGTTGTCAGCTAAAGGTTTTCGCAAGGATCCTTCTAAAATTCAACCCATTAAGGAATGGGTACAACCCAAGTATCTAAAAGCACTGCAGCGATTTCTGGGTTTTGCTAACTATTACCGTAAATTCATTAAAGGCTTTTCCGAGATAGCCAAACCACTCACTGATTTGACTAGGAAAGGGACGCATGTGGTCACTTAACCTTAAGCAATTCATGTGTTTTCTACATTAAAAGAATGTGTTTCCTCTGACCCAATATTGGTTCAGCCTGATCTGAACCGCCCCTTTATTGTAGGGGTAGATGCCTCTGAAGTTGGTGTGGGAGCGGTGCTATCCCAAGGCACTGCATCTCTCACTCAACTTCGTCCATGCGCCTTCTTTTCCCGAAAGTTCTCATCTACAGAAAGGAATATTGGTAATCGGGAATTGTTGGCAATCAAATGGTCCTTCGAGGAATGACGCCACTTCCTCAAAGGTGCCAAACATAAGATCATCGTAATTGCTGACCTACTTGGAGTGAGCAAAAAGACTGAATCCCAGACAGGCTAGGTGGGCTTTGTTCTTTTCCAGGTTTGATTTTGTTATCACTTTCCGACCAGGTACTAAAAATGTAAGGGCTGATGCCCTTTCTCAAAGTTTTTGCCCCTCACAGGTCGAGGACTCGGAACCGACTCCAATTTTAGCCAAGTGGACAATTATTTTGGCAGTTTTTTTAGGATCTTCTGGAAGAGATCCTTAGAGCCCCAGGACAGGCCCCTGACATTACTCCTTCCTAAAAACTATTTGTCCCTGCCAACCACCACCTGCAAGTTCTTAAGGAATCACATGATTCCATCCTTGCAGGGTACCTGGTATCAATAACACCATCAGACTTGTAACCAGGAATTTTTGGTGGCCAACTATAGTAAAACATTGTAAAAAGTATGTACTGGCTTGTAAAACCTGTGCTCATGCTATGTCTCCCCATAGGCATCCTGCCGGGTTGCTCCAGTCTTTGCCTACATCTGAGGGACCTTGGACTCATATCTCCATGGACTTTATTACTAACCTACCTCTCTCAGAAGGGAAGACTTGTATCTGGGTAGTAGAAGATAGATTCAGTAAGCAGTGTCATTTTGTTCCTCTGTCCAGATTACCTAATTCCCAGACCCTGAGCAAACTATTCATTAGTCATGTTGTACGATTGCATGGTGTTCCTATGAATATTGTTTCTGACAGGGTCACGCAGTTCGTTTCAAAATTTTGGAGGGCATTCTGTAAACGGATTGGAATTGCAGTATACTTTTTCTCCGCCTATCACCCTGAAAACAATGGTCAAACCGAGCGCACTAATCAAGCCCTCAAGCAATATCTTTGTTATGTCATGTCTCTGAGCATCAATCCAATTAGGTAAAACACCTGCAGCTAGCAGAGTTTGTCATGTATAATTAGTACCAGGAGTCCATCAAGACTACCCCTTTCTACTGTAATCTTGGGCTACACCTGAACTTTGGTTCATTTTCTTCTAGGATTTCAGATATCCCTGGGGTAGAAAGGTCCATAGATTGGTTAAAGATTATCTGGTCTGAAGTGAAAGAAAACTTGAAGGGGGATCAGGCTAGGCAGGCTTCCTCTGCTAATAAAAGGTGCTCCAAGGGCCTGGACCTGGGAATTAGGGACACAGTTTGGCTTTCGACAAAGAATATTAAGCTCAAAGTGCCATCTGCCAAACTAGGTCTCAGGTTTATTGGTCAGTATGAAATTATTTAGGTGACTCTGACCTTTGCCTGGATTTTTGACCCTTCTACAGCCTGCCGATTTTGTACCTTGCTGCCCCCCCGGTTTTGACTCTGACTCCTGACTACGCTCTAGAGTCCTGATTTAATACTCCCTTCCTGGCGACCTTCCTGTTCCGGTCCGCTGTTCATCATAGGCAGCTATCTCCTGGGCTCCGATGTAATTCCAGATCACTGTAAAGGGTCTAGGGGTTTCTCGGGGTGCAGCTCAGCCTCGCAGCGGATGGTTGTCACACATACATTGTGAATCCGTCTGCATCATTAAATTCAATTTTACTGTTTGCACTTTTTGTGTGGGTCCTTTAGTAAGCAACAATGGAGCAACTGCACGAATGCAATGTGAACTCAGTCTAAGAGGATTGAAAGAGACTGTGTGTAAAATTTACCTTAGAAGCAAACCATTGACAGAAAACATGAAAAAAATACTGTACACATTCAAAAGGTAATAATAATAATAATAGTAATATGTCTATTAAATCCATTATTTTACAAGCGTTGCAATATTATCCTGTTAAAGGTAATTAAAAACCTAGTCAACACATGAACAGGTTTAAATTAGATAGAGTAGGTATCGCCCCAAAATGGATACACCTTGAAGTTAGTAGGATTGCTTTTTACCTTTTGCAAAAACATATATATTAAGTAGCCTGTTTTTTACTAGCCTCTGCTTATTACTTATTTATTCATGGCACGGTATTTTTGCAAGCTTTGTATACTGTTTTTCTTAGGTGTAGTTTTTTTTGCAGAAACTTGTTGCCTCGCTCCTCATTTTCTCCTCCATGGGGCAGGCTACAGAATTCATGTCACTTACAAACAGAGTAGGTACCGCCCCAAACTGGGTACACATTGACGTTAGTGGGATGGCTTTTTACCTTTTGCAAAAACGTATATACTAAGTACCCTGTTTGTTATTAGCCCCTGCTTATTACTTTTGTATTCATGGCAGGGTATTTTTACAAGCTTTGTATACTGTTTTTCCTTAGGTTTAGGTTTTTTGTAGAATCTTGTTGCCTCTCTCTTCATTAACCCCTCCATGGGGCGGGCTACAGAAGTCATGTCACTTACAAACCCTATTCCCCATGCCACAAGATACTACCTGAACTTAAGGTTGGGTGGATTGATTACTGAAGCCTGATATACTTGGAGGAGAAATAATGATGAAAATAAATAAGTGTATTCAGGTCACCAAATCATATGGAATGCTTAAAGGGAACCTGGCTCCGGAAAATGAGCCCGCAGCCTCTTTATAGCTGTCTCTGCACCATGCTAATACTGTTTTGTCCATCCCTTTACGTCTTTATAGCGATATTGCAAACCTTATAAAAGTTGCTTTTATTCCTTGTGATCTGTGGCTTCTCAGCATTTGAGAAGCCGCAAAAGGCATTCCTTCATGCTTCTCCCCGCCGCCTGCTAGTTAATTATTCACTCCCCGATCGCCGTGCTAAACAGCAGAGAGCCTGTGCGTGTCATTAAAGGGGCGGTAAAGCCGCTATGACGCAAATTTCGTCATATCCGGCTTTACATGTCAGTACACCCATTAGGCAGATAAGCTGCTTTGAACAGACCTTGCACATGCGCACTCGGCAGCGCGAGGTCGGCAGTACACCCTAATGGGTGTACTGACGTGGTAAAGCCGGATATGACGTGATTTGCGTCATAGCGGCTTTACCGCCCCTTTGATGTCGCGCACAGGTTCTCTGCTGTTTAGCACGCCCATTGGGGTGTGAATAATTAACAAGCAGGCGGCGGGGAGAAGCATGAAGGAACGCCTTTTGCGGCTTCTCAAATGCTGAGAAGCCACAGATAACAAGGAATAAAAACAACTTTTATAAGATTTGCAATATCGCTATATAGACATAAAGGATGGCTAATACAGTGTTAGCATGGTGCAGGAACAGGTGTAAAGAGGCTGGGGGCTCATTTTTCAGGGTCAGGTTCCCTTTAATAAGTTAATTTAAGTTAATAATGTTTTTCCTTAGGCTTATTCTGTTTGGTGGCCTGTGAGAATATGCTTTTACTATGCATGTACAGTGCCTACAAGTAGTATTCAACCCCTGCAGATTTAGGTGGTTTGATAAGATGCAAATAAGTTAGAGCCTTCAAACTGCAAACGAGAGTAGGATTTATTAACAGAAGCATAAATCTTACAAACCAAAAAGTTATGTTGCTCAGTTGAATTTTAATAAATTTTAAACCTAAAAGTGTGGGTCAATTATTATTCAACCCCTAGGTTTAATATTTTGTGGAATAACCCTTGTTTGCAATTACAGCTAATAATCGTCTTTTATAAGACCTAATCAGGCCGGCACAGGTCTCTGGAGTTATCTTGGCCCACTCCTCCATGCAGATCTTCTCCAAGTTATCTAGGTTATTTGGGTGTCTCATGTGGACTTTAATCTTGAGCTCCTTCCACAAGTTTTCAATTGGGTTAAGGTCAGGAGACTGACTAGGCCGCTCCATCACCTTGATTTTTTCCCTCTTGAACCAGGCCTTGGTTTTCTTGGCTGTGTGCTTTGGGTCGTTGTCTTGTTGGAAGATGAACTTACGACCCATCTTAAGATCCTTGATGGAGGAGCAAAGGTTCTTGGCCAAAATCTCCAGGTAGGCCGTGCTATCCATCTTCCCATGGATGCGGACCAGATGGCCAGGCCCCTTGGCTGAGAAACAGCCCCACAGCATGATGCTGCCACCACCATGCTTGACTTTAGGGATGGTATTCTTGGGGTCGTATGCAGTGCCATCCAGTCTCCAAACGTCACATGTGTGGTTGGCACCAAAGATCTCGATCTTGGTCTCATCAGACCATAGAACCTTGAACCAGTCTGTCTCAGAGTCCTCCAAGTGATCATGAGCAAACTGTAGACGAGCCTTGACATGACGCTTTGAAAGTAAAGGTACCTTACGGGCTCGTCTGGAACGGAGACCATTGCGGTGGAGTACGTTACTTATGGTATTGACTGAAACCAATGTCCCCACTGCCATGAGATCTTCCCGGAGCTCCTTCCTTGTTGTCCTTGGGTTAGCCTTGACTCTTCGGACAAGCCTGGCCTCGGCACGGGAGGAAACTTTCAAAGGCTGTCCAGGCCGTGGAAGGCTAACAGTAGTTCCATAAGCCTTCCACTTCCGGATGATGCTCCCAACAGTGGAGACAGGTAGGACCAACTCCTTGGAAAGGGTTTTGTACCCCTTGCCAGCCTTGTGACCCTCCACGATCTTGTCTCTCATGGCCTTGGAATGCTCCTTTGTCTTTCCTATGTTGACCATGTATGAGTGCTGTTCACAAGTTTGGGGAGGGTCTTCAATAGTCAGAAAAGGCTGGCAAAAGAGATAATTAATCCACACATGTGAAGCTCATTGTTCTTTGTGCCTGAACTACTTCTTAATACTTTAGGGGGACCAAACAGAATGCTGGTGGTTTGAGGGGTTGAATAATAATTGACCCACACTTTAATGTTTAAAATTAATTAAAATTCAACTGAGCAACATAACTTTTTGGTTTGTAAGATTTATACTTCTGTTAATAAATCCTACTCTCGTTTGCAGTTTGAAGGCTCTAACTTATTTGCATCTTATCAAACCACCTAAATCTGCAGGGGGTTGAATACTACTTGTAGGCACTGTATGTCTGATTTGGCTCAGTTTTTTTGTGAATTTACTTCAGCCCCTTGTATTAGTACAAGATAAGGAGTGCCCCACCCCTCCTTTTACTGAGATGAGCATTCATTGCGCCTCCCATTGCTGCAGGTCCATTTTAGGACCCAGGTCTCTCTCCATCCTGCTTTCATTAAAGTCAGTCTACACATGAACAGGTTTTAAATTAGAGAGTAGATACTATCCCGAAGTGGGCACACCTTGACATTGGTGGGTTGGCTTTTTACCTTTTTGCAAAAACATATATACAAAGTACCCTGTTTTTACTAGCATCTGCTTTTTACTTATTTATTCATGGCAAGGTATTTTTGCACATTTTGTATACTGTTTTTCCCTAGGTTTAGTCTGTTTGGTGGTCCATGTGCATATGCTCTTACTAGACATGTACACTTATGTCTGCTCTGATTCAATTTTTTGTGTATTAAACAAGATTCTGCAAACAGTGACATCCTGCAAGTGATTGCTTGTGTCCAGCTCCTGGCACTGGAAGAAGTGGGCCCCTAGGCAAAGCAAACAGGCATTACCATGGAGCTTGGCACCATATTAGCAGTGCAGTGCAGTACAATGCAGCTACACTTTACTACAGTTACTGTTAGCTAACCTGTGCCTGTAGTGCACAGTTTGGCTACATATCCCTCACAAGCCATAACTGCTCTGGAGGTCATGTTCCTCACCCCCAAGGGGCAGAGTTTGCTTCAGCAGCACCAAAACAGGAGATGTCTGCACAGGATAACATGGACACATATGTGACCTGGGACGTCAGTGCCCTAGCCAAATTGGGCCTCATATGCAGCGAGGTCTGGATCTAGTGCTCAGCTTGCATGCCAGAGGAGGACCTGAGGAGCTCCCAGATAGGAGGTGACCCATTCCTCATGCTATCTGGGAAGACCAGATGTCAGGCTGTGGAGGATCTTGCAGCATGACTTGCTTTAATACACCTGCATCTGGTGCTGCAGCTACTGGATCAGCAAATCCACCAGGACAAAATGCATTATGATGATGATGAGTAGACCAAGGAGGACAAGGAAGAGGAGGAGGTAGAAGAGGCAGAAGGCCCTGTTTTCCAGCTGTGTGTAGCACTCCAGATAGCTTCCGTCAACTCAAAGAATGCCAAGTGGGAATGCCGACCCCCTGCAAGCAACTATGCAGTATGGCATGAACCACCCTATCCTGTTTCCTTTCTGGAGGATATTTGGCTCACAGATGCCCTCGCCCGAGAGTGGTTGCATGGGCTTAAAGCTAATCACTTCAACGACCAATGTAAGCAAGGTAAGGTGGTGACCAATGTATTCAAGGCAAGATGGTGGCATTCTTGCAGCTCAGAGGGTTTGGTTTCCTGGCAAAATAAGGTACTGGGCATTGGTCCTAGGTCAACTGGTCCACCCTGCCACCACCGACAAATTTAAGAAGTGGCAAGAGGTCGAAGAGAAGGTAGTGCCAGGTAGAGGTCTGTTGGTTTTTGCCATGTTGCTCCTGTCTCTCCTTGTTGGGGTGGTAGTTTTCTAATTCCTCCATTCTTTTCTCCAGAAATGACCATGATGGAGTATGCTGGGGGGACAGATGGTCGCAGAAAATGCCTTTGAAGAAGTAGCCCCTGCTAACCCACGAGATTGCCCGGCAATGGAGTGCCATGAGCATCAACGACCTTCAGCCTAGGTAGCGCACAGAAAGTTGGAAGAAAGTTTACATACCAAGCACAATGGACTTTCATAAAAAAGGCATGTTATTAGGTTGCTGAGCCATCCCTTAGTTGGCATTTTGGAGGAAGAATTGTTTTAGTTGTTTTTCAGTACTTCAAACAGTGAGGCCTGTTTTTTAGTTAGCTTTATTTCCCCCCTCCAGGTTTAGCACCATTTGTGCTTCCACCTGGTGGATAAGCGGGCATGCTCGTGACTCACAACTCAAAGCCCTTCATGGACTTTCCACCATTGGGATAGTCTGTTTTTCCCTGTGGGGCTTTCGTTATACAGTTCTGCTCAAAAGTTTACATGCCTCGGGCAGAATTTTTGCTTTCTTGGTGTTTTTGCAGACATTATGAACAATAACACAAAAATTTCATTTCCACTCATGTCTCTTGTTTTGTGGTTTGGTGAAACCATTTATTATTAAATTACTGTGTTTTCTCCTTTTAAATCATAATGACAACCAAAAACATCCAAATGACCCTGATCAAAAGTTCACATACCCCAATTCTTAATACTGAGTATTGCCCCATCTAACATTAATGACAGCTTGAAGTCTTTTGTGGTAGTGGTGAATCAAGCGCTTAATTTTCTCAGATAGTAATGCTGCCCATTTTCTTGGCAACAAGCCTCCAGTTCCTGTAAATTCCTGGGCTTTCTTGCATGAATTGCGTGCTTCAGTTCTCCCCTGAGTGGCTCAATGATATTGAGGTCAGAAGACTGAGATGGCTACTCTAGAACCTTCACTTTGTTCTACTGTAGAGAAAGACAGGTCAACTCATCCTTGTGTTTTGGATCATTGTCATGTTGGAACGTCCATGTACATCCTATGCGCAGCTTCTGGGCTGATGAGTGCAAATTTGCCTACAGTATATGCTAATAACGTGCTACATTCATCTCTCCTTCAACTCTGATCAAGTTTCCTGTGCCTCACACATCCCCACATCATCAACGATCCACCTCTGTACTTTACAGTACGAATGGTGTTTCTTTTATCATAGGGCTTATTGACATTTCTCCAAATGTAATGTTTATAGTTGTGGCCAAAATGTACTTTCATTTTGCAACAATGGCCTACTCTAGTTTTGAATTTATTGAGATAAAACACCACATTTTGACTTGTACTTATGTTTTATCATACAAATATTTAACATTTCATTACAAATATTCAATTATTATGAAACTCGATCAATGCTGTGTATAATAGCTAATGAATGATTACATTTTCTGAATGTGTGAGTGTATTGTTTATCACTTTCACAAATCAATCACCAAATATAGTATCCCATCATGTTCTTGTCATACTGTCCTTAGTAACAGCTTTTAAAGTTCATTATCTCCTGGTCAGTGGCGTAGCTAGCCTGCTTCGGGCCCCGGGGCGAGATGTGAGGACCGGGGGGGTGCTGGTAGGGAGGTGTGAGGACCGGGTGGAGAAGGATGCTGACACTCACCGCTGCCGCCGTGCGTCTGCTGTAGGAGGGGAGGAGGGGCAGGCAGTTCTGCAGAACAGGAAGTCCCGGCCTCCCTCCTCTCCAGCCGCACGGCGGCCGGCTGCCAGCACGGGACCCCCAGGGGGTGCAGGGCTTCCCCAGGGAGTGTGGGACCCCCCAGGGGGCGAGCAATGGGCCCCTCAAACCGGGGGGGCCCGGGGCGATCGCCCCCCCCTGCCCCCCCGCTAGCTACGCTACTGCTCCTGGTGAAAGCATTCACCTTGCTCCGCTGAATAATCTCCCATGTTCTCTTTGCAAATATCAAGATGGGTATCACGGATATGGACTATGAGTTACATCCTGAAACCCATTTTAGCATAGTTCCTTATCAGAAACTGAACCAGCTGTGCATAGTTTTCATTCATGTGATTGCCTACGAAGCCATGAACCATTGCAATTAAATAGTTCCAAACCAATTTCTGCTTCTTAATCAGCTTCTTGGGAAACTTTCTGCACTCTATAATTTTCTTGATTTGGGGTCTGTCGAAAACATCAGCTTTGATATTTACCTTGGGCAGCTTGGGGAAAAGATTTTGAAGGTATTTAAAAGCTGTAAACTCATTATCAGTAGCCATGACAAATTGTTTCGTGAGTCCTACTTTGATGTGTAGTGGTCACATCAGCACCTTGCTGGAAATCCACCAGTGGCTCCAACTATATGTTGCCCTTACCCAATGAGAACTCTGTCCACTAAGGCTAGTCGTGTCTCTGATAGTGTATCTCAGTTTCCTGGAAAAAAAAGCAAGGATACTTTGTGAAATTGCCTTGGAAGCCCATCAGGGATGACACCATTTTGAAATTCCTGATAACCTTCCAGCCATACTCATCATATTTCCGAGCACGTAGTACCATTTTGACACTGGTGAATTCCTCTTTTAGGTGCACCGAGTGAGCCACATGAAAAAAAAGATATTTGTTCCTGTTGTGCAGCAGCATGGGTTTTAGGCTCCTGCATGAACTATCTATGAACAGGTGCCACTCTTTGGAGTTACAGGTGTCCTATAGCCTCAGATAACTGACTATAATTTTGCAGAAGCGCAGTCTATCTTGATGACTGAAGAAGCTGGAAAAAGCTTAACAACGCTTCCTTTGATCTATGACTTGGACAATTTCATGTCATAAGTTTTATTGCTTGAGCTTTGATGTCAGAAGGTAAGGCTTGGACTTGGTAAGATCAATGTCTCTGACCAGATAGTTGAGTTTTATTTTGGTTAGGGCAGTATGGCTTCTGTACCTTAGATGCATCTGAAAAATTAAAATTGAGATCTTCAACATCTTCAATGTCTGCATTGCTGCTTTCTCCTGATAGTGGTTAATCTCTATCTGAATGTGTTAGTACAGGGAGCTAAGGGCAGTACAGTACTGTGGCAATGGATTAAGGAATGTCAGGATATGTGACAGGAGGTGCATTTTTGCTGTTAAACATTTGGAAGGGTCCACCATGTAGAAGGAGCAATTGGGTGAGTGGTCAGTTGGTTCATGCCATATTCTTGGGATACAAAAATGCATAGCTCTCATTTCTATTCTGTACTAACCTATAAGCAAAGAAAATATAATTTGGACTGAGAATTTGATTTATATCACATATTAATAGAAATATGTACGATATTAACAGTATTTACATTGAAATATATATTTACTAGAATATTGAAATTTGTAGAAAAAAAGAATTACAGTTCTTTTAAAGCTTAAAGCTCTCAGACTTTAGCAATATAAATATAAAAATATAATGTTTCTATAGTCTTTTGCATCCCCTCCAGCCTAGATAACATTGCATGATAAGACCATGTCCCTGTATAGTTAGACACAGCCAATACACAGCACTGGGACACATATATATAAGATTTTCTCAGCACAGGAACATTTTCTTAAAACACATCCAATTGTGAAAATTGTCATTATTCCAAAATCTAATGATTAAAATCAAGTTTTATATGTGGGTAAACCTCTTTAAGTATTTCCTGAAGAATAAGAGGTAATCTTAGGCACAGTTATATGTAGCGTGCTAAATTTCAAATTTTTTAAGTAACATAGTAACATAGTAACATAGTTTTTAAGGTTGAAGGAAGACTTTAAGTCCATCTAGTTCAACCCATAGCCTAACATGTTGATCCAGAGGAAGGCAAAAAATACCCATGTGGCAACACTAAGCTCCACATTGGGAGAAAAAATTCCTTCCTGACTCCAGGTACGGCAATCAGACTAGTTCCCTGGATCAACGCCCTATCAAAGAATCTAGTATGTATAACTGGTAATATTATAGTTTTCAAGAAAGGCATCCAGGCCCTTCTTAAATGTTAGTAGTGACTCACTCATTACAACATCTTGTGGCAGAGAGTTCCATAGTCTCACTGCTCTTACAGTAAAGAATCCACGTCTGTGATTATGATTAAACCTTCTTTCCTCCAGACATAGAGGATGCCCCCTTGTCCCAGTCTCAGGCCTAAGAGTAAAGAGATCATTAGAAAGTTCTCTGTACTGTCCCCTCATATGTTTATACATTATTATAAGATCACCCTAAGCCTTCATTTTTCCAAGCTAAATAACCCCAAGCTTAATAACCTGTCTTGGTATTGCAGACCCCTTAGTCCTCTAATGACTTTTGTCGCTCTTCTCTGAACCCGCTCTAGTTCAGCTATGTCTTTCTTATACTGTACACCGGAGACCAGAATTGTACACAGTATTCTAAGTGTGGTCGCACTAGTGACTTGTATAGAGGTAAAATTATGTTCTCCTCATGAGCATCTATGCCTCTTTTAATGCATCCCATTATTTTATTTGCCTTTGCAGCAGCTGCCTGACACTGGCCACTAAATGTGAGTTTGTCATCAACCCATACACCCAGGTCTTTTTCAGTGACAGTTTTGCCCAGTGTTTTACAATTAAGCACATAATTATACCTTTTGTTTCCTCTGCCCAAGTGCATGACTTTACATTTATCCCCATTAAAGCTCATTTGCCATTTAGCAGCCCAAGCTTCTAGTTTACATAAACCCTCCTGTAATATAAAATTGTCCTCCTCTGTATTGATTACCCTGCAGAGTTTAGTGTCATCCGCAAATATTGAGATTCTACTCTGTATGCCCCCTACAAGGTCATTAATAAATATATTAAATAGAAGCAGGCCCAACACTGACCCCTGTGGTACCCCACTGTTAACTGTGACCCATTCTGAGTGTGTTCCATTAATAACCACCCTTTGTTTCCTATCACTAAGCCAGTTCTTAACCCACTTACACATATTTTCCCCTATCCCCATTGCCCTCATTTTATGTATCAACCTTTTGTGTGGCACCGTATCAAAAGCTTTTGAAAAGTCCATATACACCACATCCACTGCATTTCCTTGGTCCAGTCCAGAACCTACTTCTTCATAGAAGCTTATTAGATTAGTTTGACAGGAACGGTCCCTCGTAAAACCATGTTGATAATGGGTCATGAGGTTATTTTTCTTCAGATACTCCAGTATAGCATCTCTTAGAAAACCCTCTAGGATTTTACCCACAGTAGAGGTTAAGCTTACTGGCCTATAATTTCCAAGTTCAGTTTTTGTCCCCTTTTTGAATATTGGCACCACATTTGCTATACGCCAGTCCTGTGGTACAGACCCTGTTATTATGGAATCTTTAAATATTAAAAATAATGGTCTATCTATGACAGTACTTAATTCCTGCAGCATTCTGGGGTGTATCCCATCCAGGCCCGGGGATTTGTCAATTTTAGTGATTTTTAGATGATGCCGTACTTCTTCTTGGGTTAAGCAGGTGACATTTAATTGAGAATTTTTGTTATCACTGATCATATTGTCTGTCATGGGATTTTCTTGTGTAAATACTGTTGAAAAAAAGTAATTTAGTATATTGGCTTTTTCCTCATCCTCATCCACCATTTCACCCAGACTATTTTTAAAGGGGCCAACACCATCAATTTTTAGTTTCTTACTATTTATGTAGTTAAAAATTATTTTGGGATTCTTTTTACTTTCTCTGGCAATGAGTCTCTCTGTCTCAATCTTTGCTGCCTTGATTTGCTTTTTACAATTGTTATTTAATTTTCTGTATTTATTTAATGCCTCATCACTACCTACTTGCTTTAATTCCCTAAATGCTTTTTTTTTGTCACATATTGCACCTCTTACCGCTTTATTTAGCCATAGTGGTTTCCTCCTATTTCTAGCATGCTTATTCCCATAGGGTATATATTGTGCACAGGTCCTATTCAGGATGCTAATAAACATCTCCCATTTGTGTTGTGTACTTTTATGTCTCAGGACATCGTCCCAGTTTATTGCACTAAGATCATCTCTCAACCGTTGGAAATTTGCCTTCCTGAAGTTTAGTGTCCTTGTAGCCCCTCTACTACACGTCTTAGTAAAGGATACTTGAAAGCTTATTAAGTTATGATCACTATTACCCAAGTGACCTCCAACCCGTATATTTGATATGCGGTCCGGCCTGTTGGTTAATATTAGGTCCAGCAGTGCCCCCCTTCTTGTTGGGTCCTGAACCAGTTGTGAAAGGTAATTGTCTCTCATAGTTTTCAAAAACTTATTACCCTTGCTGGAACTGCAGGTTTCTGATCCCCAATGTATTTCAGGGTAGTTGAAGTCCCCCATAATAATGACTTCTCCCTGAGTCACTGCTTCATCTATTTGCTTTATGAGGATATTCTCCTCCACTTCCATTATTGTTGGGGACTTATAACAAACCCCTATCAGTAATTTATTATTTTTTCCCCCTTTCCTTATCTCCACCCACAGGGACTCTACATTTCCATTAGATTCACCTATATTATCACGCAGGATGGGTTTTATGGATGATTTTACGTATAAACATACACCTCCTCCTCGCCTATTTGTACGGTCATTTCTGAACAGACAATAGCCCTGTAAATTAACAGCCCAGTCATGGCTCTCGTCCAGCCAAGTCTCCGAAATCCCCACCATGTCATAATTATTTTCCAACAAAATCAATTCTAATTCCTCCATTTTGTTGGTGAGGCTTCTGGCATTAGTGTACATGCACTTTATGCATCTCTCTTTACCTCTATTCCTTCCTACTAGATTGACTGTTTTAACCCCACCCCCCATGCCACCCCCAATATTATCACTTGTGCCCAGGTTACTATTTACACTATCTTCCCCTCCTATACAATGAATACCCTCCCCCCCAATCACTAGTTTAAACACTCCTCCAACCTTCTAGCCATTTTCTCCCCCAGCACAGCTGCACCCTCCCCATTGAGGTGCAGCCCGTCCCTAGCATAGAACCTGTAGCCAACAGAGAAGTCGGCCCAGTTCTCCAGGAACCTAAACCCCTCCTTCCTACACCAATTCCTGAGCCACTTATTTCTCTCTCTAATCTCCCTTTGCCTCTCTGGTGTGGCACGTGGTACAGGCAGTATTTCAGAGAATACTACCTTGGAGGTCCTTGCCTTAAGCTTGCAGCCTAATTCCCTGAAATCATCTTTAAGGACCTTCCACCTACCTCTAACTTTGTCATTTGTGCCAATGTGCACCATGACCGCTGGGTCCTCACCAGCCCCTCCCAGTAATCTGTCAACCCGGTCAGCGATGTGCCGGACTCGAGTGCCAGATAGGCAGCACACTGTTTGACGATCCCTGTCTTTGTGACAGATTGCCCTATCTATTCCCCTAATAATTGAGTCCCCCACTACCAGCACCTGTCTGGCCTGCCCTGCTCTCCTGTTTTCCCCCTTACTGGAGCAGACACTCCTCTGGCTTTCAGAGGTCATGCCCTGCTGCAACAGTGCTGTACCTGAACTCACACCCCCCTCATCTGCCAACATAGCAAATTTATTGGCGTGTGCCAGATCAGGGCTAGCCTCCCTGGCACCCTTCCCCCTACCCCGCCTTCTAACTGTCACCCAGCTGGCTACCTCACGGTCCTGCAGCTCCATACTACCATCCTCCCCCACATCTATCCCATTGAGCAGCTGTTCAGTGAGCAGCAGACTCCTTTCCATATTGTCTATGGAGTAGATATATTAAGTTATACTATGGTCTCATCTAATGCCTTTAGCAATGTATTAAAGGGAACCTGTCACCTGGATCTATCCCCCTGACCTATCACTAGCTGTCCATATACCTTCCTAGCTGCTCTCTAACCATCCCTCTCTGCTGTAATTCCGCACTATAAAGATTAAGAAAAATGACTTATAACTTGCTGGAGGTCGCTCTGTCAGGAGACTGGAAAGTCGGATCCAGGCTCCATTCTCCCCTCCTCACTGCTTCACTGCATGCCCCGTTGGGAGTCATTATTCTTTCTTGATCTCCGCCTACATTTGGAATCTCCTGCCCTCTTCTCCTGCTATGATGCACCGGCCGATACATCACATCCAGCCTAGTGCATTATAGGCCTGGTCACATGATTGGCCCGACTTCAATATGCGCATTGCGCATGTGCGGAGCTAGGCTGATCATGTGATCAAGCCCATAATGCACCAGCCCAGATGTGACGTACTGGCCGGTGCAATATAGGAGGAGAAGAGGGTGGGAGATTCCAAAGGCAGGCGGAAATCAAGAAAGAATAATGATGCCCAGTGGGGTATGCAATGAAGCAGTGAGAAGGGGAGAATGGAGCCTGGAGCCGCCTTTCCAGTCTCCTGACAGAGCGACCTCCAGTAAGTTACAAGTCTTTTTCCTTAATCTTTATAGGGCGGATATACAGCAGAGAGAGATGGTTAGGGAGCAGCTAGGAAGCTGTAGGGACAGCTAGTGATACGTCCGGGGGGTAGATCCAGGTGACAGGTTTCCTTTAAAATCTATAGGTGTGAACTTATCCTCTGCAGTTTTGTACCAACATTCTGTATATATACTGCACATTGTTTACATATAATCAAAGGTTTAGAGCTCTGAAAGCTAAATTTAAGATTTGTAACCGCTAATTTTATGTGTTAATTATGTTTTATTGTATTTCTTGTATATTGGTATTTGATATGTTTATTAATGATTGATATTTTGTGAATATTTGTGTAGGAAATTATGTGAGCATTCATCATGTAACAGAAGAAGCCAGTGTTGTTTTTTAAACCCTGGGTTGAGTTAAGTGATCAGCATCATTCATGGTCATATATGGATGCTATCCATTGTTTTTACTGAAAACTTGTTTTAAGTCAAAAGCAACCTTTTTTTTATCTATGCTGTTTGCAACTATAATATATTTTTATTACCCATAAGCTAGGGTCAGATTAGCGCAATTAGGTACGCTCAGGGGGACTCCATTAAAAACATAGAATTTGGGAGCCTTGACGCAGTGTTACCAGCAGCGCTGCCAATTCATCCCTATGGTGCCTGAGCCCTGAGAGCAGCTCAAACACCGGCATCTGAATGCCATGGTTTGAATTCTCACGCTTTTTCCCAGCGCATCAAATGACGCTTCTGAAAGCGTCATTTGATGCGCTAGGAAAAAGTGTGAGATTTCAAACTCCAGCACTCAGATGCCGGCGTTTGAGCTTCGCTAGGGGCCGCATCACCATAGGGAAACTTTGGCAGCGTTAACGCGGCGCTACCATGGTGGTAACACTGCGTTAAGGCTGCCAAAACCTATGTTTTAACGTAACCCCCTATTATCGCTAATATGACCCTAGCATTATTGGAGACATTAGTGGAAGGCATTGTTTGACTTCTAGCCGACTGCCATTTGTATTGAACATGGATGAAAGACTTGTCTAACCCAGCTCAGTTCCAATTAAACTTGCTCTTTCCTGAACTGAGAAATAATGGTGACTGAATTGAATTACCCATTTTGAGTTTATATGCTAAAACTGGAGGCTGACTAGTTTTTTATTTTTCTCTTTGACTGTGGTTTTAGGAACGTTTCCATTTTATTGATAGTAAGGTCCACTAATTGGCAAATACTTCATAATGGCGGAGGGATTGCCTTTCTCTGGATCAGTAATGTTTGACTTTCTTTTTTTAAAAAAAACTGATTGGTTGTATAATAGAAATGAGAAGATGTTTTGAAATTCGAATTTGCTGGGTTCACAAAATTTATCTCAACAATTGATTTCTGGTGAATAAATTTGTACAAATCTCAATGCTAAATTACTTGAAATTGCTCATAAAATACATTTGAGGGAGAGCAGAGTTAAGCAGAGAACCCTAGTGACTATAAGAGCTTATATACTATAGGGGAGAAAGAGAGGATCTTGCTGACCAAAAGAGCTAACACTTTTCAAGTGAGAAAAGCCGCTGCTGATCACTAAAGCTTACATAGTACAACAAAAGAGAGACAGCAAGGAACCTTTTGATCAGAAGAGCTTACGCTCTAAAGAGGAAAAGTGAGAGAATGGACTTCACTGATAATATAATAGGGCACTGTACATGAGAGAAAGACTGATAGGACCCTGTTAATCATATAAGCTTAGGCTGCCTCCACACAGCATATTTTCGCATCTGTGTGGTTCCTTAAATTTCAAGGACCACACGGATAGGCACTGATCTGTTCAAATGGATGGCAATTGATGTCCACGGACCATTTTGTTTAACAGATCCATCATCAGTTACCATAGATAGAGGTGGGAGGAGCTGTACCTAGCTTCTGAGAATGATCAGTACAGCAAAATGGATCCATTTCATGGATCCATTTTTCATGGATCTGTTCGGATCCGCGCTCCATAAACATCCATGTTATTTGACACGGACAGCTATGGATTTGTGTCTGTCCATTGGTGTAAGTGATTTTCAAAGCAGCCAAATATCGAAGCAGCCTCCGATTCTGGGTGCATGAAAAATACTGACACAAACGAATCAGTGACAAAACTGAAACACACAGATGGCCACTTAGGACCAATCTGTGCCCATAGGGGTACATGGGAGGCCAAAACTGATCCTTAAAAAAGGATAGACATGGATCAGAAACTATGCTTTCTCTTGCAGCCTTAGACTCTACAGGCTTAAGAAACTAACCAGTGACTGTGAAGATGGAAAATGAATCTGCTGTACAAAATGTGTTCCTCTGGGAACCACTGAATTGTGATGGCTACCCATTGTGCAAGATATGATAATCCAGCATTAAGTTGAAGACTGTGCTTCAATAAATTCAACTTATACTTAATCCATCATGGAGCAATCTGCTCATCTCTACTTTGTAACAAATTACAATATCAATGTTTTCTGTTAGTTAACATATGAAAATTTTTAATTTGGATTTTTTTTATTTGTGGCCATTATGGTAGATGAATAAATATTATACCAGGGAGTACTAAAGTACAACATAATTGCAATAAAAAGATTTAAATTGAAAAGTTTTGTTTTCCATACTCAAAAATGTTTTGAGGCAAATACTTAGATTATAACTGAAAAATGTATTTTTCTATTCAAGAAGTTCAAATCCTTTTTTATATTTTAATAATACAATTTCAAGATTTTGTTTTATAAGGCCTAAAGATCACATACAAAAATGTCTTATCTGTCACAAGGCACAAGAACAACATGAACAATATAATTTAAGCAAACCAAGCATAGTAATGTCTGTTGCCTTCATGTAAACATGTAATTTTAACATTATTTTAATTAATCAACTGTCATTTAGTGTGACTGTTTGTGTCAAATTGTTTGATCTAAGAGCACTACACTCTTTGTTCCAAATTGCTTGAAGACAAACAGAAACACTTTCGTGAGAACAGGAACCATCCCCTCTAATTAAAACAATGGCACTATTATTAACACATTTGTAAACATTCATGCTGCATCTTTGTAGTCAGAAGGTACATAGAGTTCATTCCTTCAGTGATATCAATTTTACTTTTCTTTTTTAAACATTTAGCCTTATAATAATGTGCAAAGTTTAGAAAATTTGCAGTTATGCTGATGGACATTAAGGTGTGTGGATAGGATTTTATAAAAAGAGATGAGCAAACTTTCCCCAAACATGCTCACCAATTTCAAATTCAGCATGAACATTGCAGATCTTGTTCCGGATTGGAAACTAGCCATTTCACAAAAACAACGTGAACGAGGCTTTGTTCGTTAACTGATCAAATAAAACAAAGTATTACTGCATTTGTCATGCTTTTCTTCTACCTTCTGACAGTGTATGATAGCGTGCGGTATGTTTTTGATCAGGTGAGGGTGTGGGGAGCGGTCAGAGAACCATCAGACTCCTTTTTTACCCTGAAACCTTCTGTGTGGATATTCTGGGTTGGCAGCCAACAAGGGTACATAAAACATCCAAAAATTGAAGACACAAGGGATGGTGTCATTGGCTGGTTTTTTTCATTGGCTTCCAAAGTCAATGTCCCTGTGGATATAAGAAGCGGTCATTTGCCATTGTCGTCATTTTTAATGTTACTGCTATGCACAGTGCTGTTGCCACTCTGTGATGTTCCATGCTGCTCCATTCATGTTACACAAATAGCTAGTTTTAGATAGAATAGGAGGGCGAGAGAGTCCATTTGGACCTAGGCATTTTGTGAGAACAAGTGTGATTCCTAAATCTGCGTTGCCAAAGCCACTATTTTTGCATACAGCAAATTATTGTCAAATCTTTCAGTTTCTCCTAAAAAGGCTGCGTTATGGTGGGTTTACACGGTCAGATATCTGAAACGATATCGTTTGGAATGTCACGTGACTGCGATCATTTCGACATCGTTAGTGCGATATCAAACGCAAGGATAACGTTAACGATGTGCAATTTGGCAACGCGCCAGCATCGTTCATTAGAACTTTGTGAACGATTGGATAAAGTGGCAGGAATAGGAGAATGCAGAACGATATCGTTCATTTTGGTGTCACACTGAATGATGCTGCACTTTGCCGGAGCGTTAAATGGACGACGAACGATAAAAGTGAGGTCATGAGCACACTTTTGAGGTGTCCGATCCAACGATTTTTCCTTCAGATATCTTGCGTTTACACGCAACGATGCTAAAACGATATTGTTCGAACGATGTCAAAAGCATGACGTATAAATGATATTGTTTCAGATATCTGAGCGTGTAAACCCACCATTAGGCCTCAAACCAGTTATTGACAAATCATTAAGTTTATACTAAAATAGCATTTTTTTGGTCTGAAACCAGTTTTTGTGAAATCACTCAGTTTGTAGAAAAAATGCATTTTTGGCCTGAAACCAGTTTATTGCCAAATATTCAGTTTGTACTAAAAAGCATTTTTTTGGTCTGAAACCAGTTATTGCCAAATCACTCAGTTTGCACTAAAAATGCATTTTTTTTGTCCTGAAAAAAGTTGTGGCAAAATCACTCAGTTTCAACTAAAAAGGTTGTGTTAGGACTGAAACCAGTTATTGCCAAATCTCTGTTTCTCCTAACAAGTTTGTGTTAGGCCAGAAATCAATTATTGCCAAATTACTCAGTTTGTACAAAAAAGGCATTTTTTTGGCCGGAAGCCAGTTATTGTCAAATTATTGATATTGTACTAAAAAGGCATTTTTTTGGCCTGAAACCAGTTATTGCCAAACCACTCAGCTCCCCTAAAAAGGCTGTGTTAGGTCTGAAACTAGTTATTGCCAAGTCACTCAGTTTGTACTAAAAAGTCATTTTTTGGCCTGAAACTAGTTATTGCTAAATCACTCAGTTTGTACTAAAAAGGCATTTTTTGGCCTGTCTGTTCCAGACCCTGTGCCATGCATGCAGGCTGTGCCATTCTAAAAAAAAATTCTGAGTCAATTGATACCACTTTGTTGGTATCTTGCCCTAATTTTTTCAAATTTGGATCTCCTGACAGGAGCTGTCCGAGGTGCTGTACGCAATTTGCAGGTATGTACTGTACGCAAATTGTGTACAGCACCTCGGACAGCTCCTGACTTCAGGAGACTGCACCAATGTACTGTACATAAATTGCGTACAGTACTGCCGCCGGCATTTAAAGTGAATTTATAAAACCCGACAATTGCCAGCTTTGATTTAAACAATGTATTAACCGCTGCACAGCCACGGTGTGATGTCAGCATGTGCCAAGGAAAACACTCCCTGGACACAAGCTGCCACCACAGCAACATCGTTTTAACCCTTCAAACACTGGGTTATTAGCCGCATCTGCAGCCTCTGTGCTGACATGCTGTACAGAGGCTGCAGATGGGGTTAATATGCAGCGAAACCTCTGGATTTTTAAATTTTACATATCAGCTGTGTTTTAACTAATCATCTTGCATCGCTGCTGTCACAGCAGTGCAAGATGATTTGTTACTGTACCGGGAAACTGGGAAATTCAAACACTGTGGCTCTGACAGCCGCGGAGTTTAAATTATCCGGCAAATGCTGTCCACGGTCCTGAAGTTTGCTTCAGAACTGCGGACAGCATCACACTCACACGCACCACACATGCACTCATGCAGCACACTCGCAACACACTCACATGCATACAGCCATACATATTCACCCACACGCACCACACTCGCACCACACTCACAGCAAACACGCACAACACTCCATCACTGTCATGCATCAAACAGGCTCCATGTTTGATGCAAGACAGTGTGCCTTCAGCCTAAAGCTTACTTTGATATACCTCCAAACTTTTGAAGGCAGGAAAGCAGGATATAATATTTGGCGCTGTGAACACATTTTAGGTTATGCCCTTAACCACTCCCACAAGTAAACCATTTATTATTTCATTCTTACTTTTCCAAATAAATAAAAGTTTAGAAAGTAATGGAAAACTGTTTGAAGGCTCTGTTCACACTACTGAAACCTTTTTATTGTACTATTTATTTAGAACAATTATTCTATTTAGAGCAATGGCTTAAAGGGAACCTGTCACCTAATCTAGCCCTCCTAACCTATGAATACCTGTCCCTGCAGCCTAAAACTACTATAATACCCATCCCAGTGTGACATTTTATGGATGTGTACAAGCTGAATAAATCATTTAGTACACTTACATTTTATTTGTCAGCTGGGCGTTCCCCTGGGTGTCTTTGTCGGGTAGGCAGGGTCTCCAGGTCAATGCTGCCCCCGCCTCAGTGCTAAAATTGACGCCCTGATGGGCGTAATGCTGGTGGCAGAGCGCGGACATGTTTGTATTTCCCCACCTCTGGCCGCATCACTGCGACGCGGTGGGTGACGTGATGCCTGTATCACGTCACTTCCGGTGACGTAGGGCTGTGTGCACTCAGCGCACAGGCAGCCTTCAGCAAGCCATCTGGAGGAGATGAGGAAAGAAATATGCCGCCTAGCGGGAGGAGGGGAGAGCAGAGTCTGGAGCAGCCTTTCCAGTCGCCTGACTGAGCGATATGCAGTGAATTCAAAGTCATTTTTCTAACTCTTTTACAGGTTGGATTTTCAATAGAGAGGGATGGTTAGGGAGCACCTAAGAACGTGTAGGGACAGTTAGTGATAGGTCATGGGGTTAATTATAAGTGACAGGTTACCTTTCAGAGTTCCTTCTCCTCCTCCACTCTCTTTTCCTTTTCCTCCTACCACTTCCCGAGTTTGTCTTAATAAATTAGCTTTCCCTTTCTTTTCCCCCTTTTTCTACCCATCCTTTATCCCATATTAATTTGATTATATTACATGTTTTCAATGCATATTACTAAAATGCTTACCTTCATTTCTTGCATTACTTTTTAATATTAAAGGGGTTGTCCCAGCTTTTTATAAAATCTATGTGTATATGTCTCGCCCAGGGCCGGGTACTCGGGTTTCAGGCGCGAGGTCCGGGGAATCACTGGTGGCGATGCCTGAGCCCGTGACCCTGGGGCGGGTCTCCTAATGAGGGGTATATTGGAGGTGATGAGGTAAAAGTTATTTCATGACGCCACCTGTAGTACCTGGTGAGAGGTCGCCAGCGCCGCCACAGTCCTCCGGAGGGCGTTGGTATTGTGGCTAGGTGGTATAGCTTTCTACAGGTAAAGCTAGGCCTCCGGGGCAGCATTGAGTGAATGGTTTGGAGTAGGGCTGGGGCTAGGGCATAAGCAGTGGAGCAGTCTCTACGGATCAGGGGAGCAGGGAGGAATAACACACACACACACCGATGAGTGTCTCTTTACCTGTTTACTGGTGGAACTTGCAGGTAATTCATCCAGAGCACTGATGGGTGACCAGAAGCACAGTGAACTTCCACAGCAAGTGGGTGTAAGGCCTCCTTAAGTTCTCTCTCCTCTGTTGCTGATGCCCCTGCCCGTGTAAAACTTGGCTGGCCTCCTCTCTTCCCTCTTCCTCTCTCTCCTCTTGCGCGGTCTGCGGGTTATCCTCTCCTTGTTACGGTGTCTAGCTCCCTTTTATAGAGTATGCAGGGGGACCGAGTGACTGAAGTCTCCATGGTGTGACGGGGTTCTCTGTGGGGCCTAAAGCGCTCCTGCAGGTGCGGATCCCCGAAGTCCGGTAGTTAGCTGGGCAAACCTCAACTGGTTCCTCTGTTCCCACGGCTGTCTGTCCTCCTTGCCTTTCGACCCCACTCCTGGGCCTAGCTGGACAGCAGAAGGGCTACTCCAGGTCTCTGGTTCGGGTCTAACACGGCACCAAGCACCAGGGCGACTTCGCAGCTCTCCTAGAGTCTGCACACTCTACCTAACTCCTCCCCCAGCACCAGTATTTATAGGGTAGCTCGCCTAAGGTTAGCGAGTGTACTCCCCCTACTGTGCTTGGGTGGAAGATGTTGCATGTAAGTGGTACCTACTTTGGAAATCCAGCTGTGCACTAGGGGAGCTTGTGGCTACCTGTGTGAGCAGGGCGCCACATAAATCTAGGCTGCAGAATGCTGACAATTTGTAATTTACCCCCTGTCAGCACTTTGCAGAGTTACCTAGATATCACTATTCTGTGGTGGAGCAGATCGACAATAGGCAGGTTTGTTTTGGAGCCTGGGTGAAAACATCACTACTCTTTATTTCCACCCACTCTTTTACAAGCACACCCAAGACTGCAACAAACCCTCCACACATTGCAACAAACATGCCCCAGACTCCAGCATGCCAGCCCCCCAAATGTCTACAAGCCTTCTCCAGTCCCAAGCATGCCCACCCCCCCAGTCTCAGTGTGCCAACCCCTCAGTCTCAACATGCCTGTCTCCCTCCAGTCTCCAGCATTCCCGCCCCCTTCCATACTCTATTCCCCTATGTACACTGTGATAGAACCACATTGCACTGTGAGCAGTCATCTCCTTCTGAGACATTGCGTAGAATATGCATCTCTGAGATGATGACTGCTCTCAGTGCTACAGTGTGTGTGCTCACCTCCTCCTGTGCCTGCGATGATGTAATATAAAGCGCACTGAACTTCCCATCCACCTCGCCCCTTCTGTGCATTGAGCGGTTAATTAATTCTACAGCACAGAGTGGCCGGGGCAGCTGTAAGGTTTAGCATGCTTCATATCACATCAATGCTGGCACAGGGGAGGAGATACAGCACACACAACAGCACTGGAAGCAGTCATGTCCTTAGAGCTGCGGATTCAGCACAGTGTTTCAGAAGGAGATGACCCCTCTTAGGGCAATGTGCTTCTATCACAGCGTACATAGAGAAACGGAGTGCGGAGAGGACGGGCATACTGAGACTAGGGGGCGGCATTCTGAGATCAGGGGGTGGGCATGCTTAGACTAGGTGGGGCTTGTTGCTGTCTGGGGTGTGTTTGTAGGGGACTGGGTGTAGACAACAATTAGTGAGGTTTTCACCCAAGCTCCAAAACAAACATGCCCCTTGTCAGTCTCCTCCACACGCAGAAAGATGATATCTAGGTAACTCTGCAAAATGCTGACATGGTGTAAATTACAAACTGTCAGCATTCTGTAGCCTAGATATACACTTACAATTTATAAAAAGCCTGGACAACCCCTTTAATAAAATTCTGGGGATGAAATTATAAAACACTAACATGGTTAGAGCTTTTCACTTATTGTGGTAAAGAATATGCAAACAATTGAATTAATAGAGGACACTTATAATTTAATGTGTTTCGAACCCCGGTTAAGAACCACTGGTTTAGAAATTTGTAAACAGATAGACTGTTACCTAAACTTAGATTTTAATTAGAGGAGTATTGGCCATCAAATAGTGAGATTTTTTCTAAAAAATTAAAAAATATAACTTTTCATTTTATTTTTATTAGCTTTCACTCGATTTACTGTAGCTCAGCAAAGTATGTCACATTGTGATTCCTGAGGCGGTGGTAATGTTCTATTAAAATTAATCAGATGCTTTTTAGTGCAAACAATTATTTATTTCTCCCGAAGCTGCAACACAGTCTTAGTAGTTGCTGTCACTCATAAGTGGCATAAAGATATATTGATCACACACATTTAGTTGAAATCTATGAATCATAGTACAGTTACAGATATCTTGACTAGCTAAGAGCATCCTGGTATATATGTTCCCATCCTTGCATATATGTCCCCCGATACTGGTATACAAGTCATTTTCATGAGCCACTTAGTGGTACACCACAAATTCTTCAATAGATCAGAATGTACCTTGTATGTCTGAGGCTCTTATCCTAAGAACTGTGACTCTATTGGACAAAGGGGATGTAGGTTGCCTTTTACCACTGCATGACTTGCCTGGACATACAAGAGGTTGCACATTATTACACACCTGTCCATGGTTTAGGCTCTGCTTCACGTCAGGCTTTGCAAGTATCCTGGTGTGTTTCAATATGATGAACTGCTTTGGCCTATTTAAAGTCTTTTAGGACTAACAGCTGAGCGCTGGAATTAAGGGAGACTAACCCTTTTTGAAGGAGTTCTGAGGGACTGAGCTGGAGTTCGTTTGTTATGCTGCATCTTGGCATCTGTTGAACTCTGGGGTCCTGCTAATATCCTGCCCTGGTCGTTGGACCTTCTCTCTTATGTCTGCCTTCAATTTGGAGCATAATTCAAGGTTGTCAGACTTCCAAAAAATCATCTGCCTACTGCCTAGGGTCAGTAACTTTGCTACTTGCCTGCCCTGGGTCCTTGGACCTTCTCTTTTATGTTCACCTTTAGTTTTGTTCATATTCCAAAGTTGTTAGACTTTCTAAGAGTCATCTGCCTTCTGCCTATGGTCAGTAACTCTGCTATTTGCCCGCCAGCAAGCTCCAGTAATCATTTTAGCCACGGATCCGATTTGGCCCCCATGTTATCCTATGGGGGTCGGATCAGATCGGATTTGGCCCAATTGCCAACCGATTTTGTGGGATCCGATTTGTGTCCGATTTCTTGCTATACCGAAAATCGGAGACTGGTCCGATTTTGGGCACAGAAAAAAATCGGATCCCACAAAATCGGATGGCAATTAGGCCAAATCCGATTAGATCCTCGGCCTTTAACATGAGGCCTATGAGCGCGGGTCCGAGGAAATAGCTAATCGTTCCTCGGACCTGATTTTTGTGTGCTCAGCATGCTCAGTACACTAAAATTGCTCCTAACCCTCTAATTTCACTTCTGCAATGTATAATATACATTGCAAAAGTGAAATTTAGTAAAAAAGAATGAGTTAAAAATAAAAAAAATCTGCATGCTCACCTATCCGGGATCCACCGCTGCCTCCCAGCAAGGTCCGGCCTGCTTATAGAACCTGCCGTGATGTCACAACCCGGTAGTGTCATCGGGTCACATGACCGCAGTTACCGTGGTAACTACGGTGATGTGACCTGAACAGCTGATCGGGTTGTGACATCACCACAGGTCATATAAGCACCAAGACCTTGCTGGGAGGCAGCGGTGGATCCCGGATAGGTGAGCATGCAGATTTTTTTATTTGTAACTCTTTCTTTTTACTAAATTTCATTTCCGCAATGTATATTATACATTGCGGAAGTGAAAGTGCCTCGCTGTGTCCGGATCCATGATAATCACGGACCGGACACAGAATAGGTCACCCCTGTTGTGTCCTTTACTGTCAATGGGGTCCTAAAAAAAGTAGGATCTCACGGATAGGAAAAATACCGTTATGTGAAAGCAGCCTTAGCAGTCTCAACTCATCAGTAGCTATGCTACTTGTCTTCCTGCTGGCTTCAGTCAACCTGTTACCTGTCTGCCAGAGGTATCCAGTAATCCTGTCCTGACACCTAATCTTATAGTTAGGAGTGTTCACAGCCATCTGATCTACTTTTTTCATTCAACTTGTAGAATTTTTTGGAGCTTTAAAAGAATTTTTTTAAGCTTCATGGAGTTTGCAGGTGTTTTTGCAATCTGCAGGGTGTGAATTATGGAAACAGTTCAAGATGTGGCAGCAGCTGTAAAGTCCAGGAAGAATGTCCTTAAAACATCTGTTTAAGAGAGCATAATATTTTTGGGGGGAGGGGGGATATTTTTTATGTTATTATTTGTTTATACTTTTATTATTATTATTATAATTTGTTACATTTTTTGGGGAATATTTTATTATGTTATTATTTATTTATTATTTTATTATTATTATTATTATTATTATTATTATTATTATTATTATCATAATTTTTAATTTTTTTTGGAGAGCAAATCTTTATTATTGCAGTGGACCAGCAGCACGTGATAGCAATTCATACAAAAATGTCATATGGCCATTATATGCTTCACATAGGCCAGGTTCACTCATACAATCCATTTTTGCCTTAAATACATTTTTAGGAACATTTTGGACTTTTTTTTTCATAGTCCAAAAACGCATATGCATTAATGCATGTGTTTGCGTTTTTTTAAAAAACGCATGCATTTTTAGGCAGCAGCCCAAAAACGCTGCTAGCTACGTTTTTGGGGTGCTTTAAAAAAACACATGTTTTTTTTCAACAAGGGGCCCTATGGGAAATGCATGCGTTAACGCAAGGCACATATAGACACTTGCGTTAACGCATGCTTTAACGCATATGCGTTTTTAATGAAAAAATGACTAAGTCTCAAAATTTGCCAAAAACGTCCAGGACATCAGGGGGCACTATTGGCACCCTAAGAAAAACAGATCTGTTTTTCTAAGGGCTTAAAAAACAGATTTGTATGTGTGAACCTGGCCATACATAGATCTGTTCACACCCATGAAAAAACATACTATGGATATTGCTCCTTTAAGGCTAGGGTCACACATAAGCTCTTGGTCCGTTTTTGGCATCAGTTTTTGAATTTTTTTTCTAAGTCCACAAACTGATGCAAAAACGGATTATCTACTATATAATTGTCTAAGGTGTCTGTCGGTCACACAAATCTCGCGCTAGACAGAGGCCGCCCATTGGCAGCCACCTAAGGTGGGCGCCAATGAGCGCAGACTATGCAAATAGGCGCGAGAATTCAAAGTTCACAACAATTTGCAGTCCAGCGCAGCGGCGTGTCAGCACCGCACTCACTGAAGCCCGGAGACAACGGCGCATGAGCGCCGTTGTCACCCGGGATACACGAGTCCAGCCGACGGTGGCCGCAGCGTGCGCGAGCCAGCCGGGAGATGACCGGCGTCAGCCGGTCATCTCTCGGCTGGCGATCCGCTGACCTCTGTGCAGCACTAGCCGCGGCTGAGCACCAGTCAGCGTCGAGCGAGCCGGGAGATGACCGTTGTCAGCCGGTCATCTCCCGGCTGCTCGCAGCGGTAGTGCCCTTCGCGGTATTCAAACTGCGCACCAAGCCGCAGTACTCGCGGCTTGGTGCGCGATTTGAACGTCGCTTCTCTGAATGGTCGCTGCGGTCAGCGCTGACCAATCAGAATAGTGGCACTCGCCATGCCACCATATTTGAAATATAATGTGCGTCATGGCGAATGCTGCTATTCTGATTCGTGGCATTGAAACCGTGCGCCAAGCCGTGCTCCTTCTTTGATTGGTCGCCGTGGTTTGAATGCCGCAAATTTCTGTCAGTCAGTGTGACGTATTTTCTCCTGCCTACAAGGTCTGTCAGTCAGTGTGACACCGTTTACTGCTGTCTGTCAGTCACTGGCTAGGGTCACATCCGCGTTTTTTTTTTTAAATCCTGATCCAAACCGGACCAGGAAACGCTCCTCATAGGAGCCTATGCAAAACACCGGATGGCTTCACAAGCCATCCGGTGGCCGTATCCGGCACTGCTGCCTGCGTTTTAAATCATGCAGGCAGCAGTTTTCGCAGCGTTTCTGGGACGCGTCATGAAAGGGGCGGGGCGCACGGTGTGACGGGCTTCGCCCCGCCCCTTTCATGACGCGTCCGGCGTCACATCAATGGCTGAGGCACAGAGGGGGTGGCCATGAGAAATGAGGGGGCGGAGGCTGCCGCAAACAGCCCCGCCCATGGATTATTCACAACATTGGAGCCTGCAGGATACACGTAAATATGTACTTTAACCATGACTTTAATATATCATTTTCCCCCCATACAGGAATAAGTATACCAGAGGGTGCAGGCACCCCTGTATAGTAAATCGGGGGGCTGGGGGTGTTGGGAACTTGCACGGGCTCGGAGGAGCCCGTGCCAGCGGGGATATTGTACTAGAAGGCCACCGAAGTGGGCGGCCGGTCTGTAGGGGGGGTCTAAGCCCCCCTACAGACCTCAAACAGTACTTTAGTAATCAATTTAACTCTTTACTAGGTTTGCTGATCCCGGCAATAGCCGGGATCCGCAACCTATGCAGTTACCGGATGGCTCAGGATTACACATCCTGAGCCATCCGGTGACCGCAGTGCGGTATTCTGCACACAGTTTTGAAAAAAACTGTGTGCGACCGGCATTGCGTTCACCGCATCCGGATCCGGATGCGGTGAATGCAATTTATGTTTTCAATGTGACCCTACCCACTGTGACACAGCTTACTGCTGTCTGTCAGTCAGAGTGACACAGTTTACTGCTGTCTGTCAGTCAGTGTGACACAGTTTACTGCTGTCTGTCAGTCAGTGTGACGCAGTTTACTGCTGTCTGTCAGTCAGTGTGACACAGTTTATACCTGTCTGTCAGTCAGTGTGGCACAGTTTACTGCTGTCTGTCAGTCAGTGTGACACAGGTTACTTCTGTCAGGTCTGTCAGTCAGTGTGACGCAATTTAGTCCTGTCTATAAGGTCTGTCAGTTAGTGCGACATCCTTCATTTCTGTCTACAAGGTTGTCAGTTCGTGTGACGTTCTTCATTCCTGTCTACAAGGCTGTCTTTCAGTGTGACGCCCTTTACTGCTATCTACAAGGCTGTCAGTCAGTGTGACAAACTTCACTCCTGTCTACAAGGCTGTCAGTCAGTGTGACGTCCTTCATTCCTGTCTACAAGGCAGTCAGTCAGTGTGACGTCCTTTACTCGTATCTACAAGGCTGTGAGTCATAGTGCGCTGTTCTTCAGTCATATATACATATTCTAGAATACCCGATGCGTTAGAATCGGGCCACCATCTAGTATGTAATAAATACCCTATCCATTCTTTACTGCACCCAAAAACGTTGCTAGGAGCATGCATTTTTTTAACATGGGGCCCTATGGGAAACGCATGCATTAACACATGGTACATATAGGTACCAGCATTAACACATGCGTTAACGCTTATGCGTTTTTAAGAAAAAATGACTAAATCCAAAAAACGTCCAGGGACACAGGAGGCACGAAATGCACCCTAGGAAAAACGGATTGTTCATGAAAACACTTACAAAAACGGATTGCTATGTGTGACCCTAGCCTAAAATGTGCAATCACTTTATTTTATTTAATTTCATACATTTAGAATACCGATTTTTGCCATGTGCTCAAGTGATTTATATTTATCATTAATATTAAACTTGTTCATGTATTGCTGCCCACTAACCTTATTCAACATTCCAGCTGAATTGGTGAGTTGAATAAACATATATATTTACCTTATTTGTGCTCCAAATATGTCAGGCTTTAATAATCACTCCACCCAACCGCAAGCTCAAGTGTTACCTGTGGCATGGGGAATCGTATGTGTAAATCAAGTGCCTTCTGCAGCCCACCCCATGGAGGGGTTCAAGATTCAAGATTCAAGGTTCAAAGAATCTTTATTGGCAGGACTAAATACACATTAGTTTTGCCAAAGCAAGTGTACAAAAGGGAATAGGAATAGGGACTGTTAGGATGTTGGGTAGAGGGTAGGGGATTAATGAGGAGTTAGGCAACAAGTTTGTGAAAACAATAATACAAACAATAATATCCTGACACTGGAAGAGACAAAACAAAGAGGTGTCACCATGGAGTCTGGCGCCGTCTCGACAGTACAGTACAACTCAGCTACATAGTGCTACACCTTGCTACCATGTTCCTGCAGTACAAAGCCAGTGAGTGATATTGATGATGAATCCACCGCAAGATATGCCAGCTCTGGAGGATCTTTCTCACCAGTCCAGTTCTAGATCTAAGTTGAGCACTTGTTGCACTTCCCCCCATGTGGCCCATGCCTGTTTATTTGTAACATCGTGCAATAAAGCTCCGGTCACCTGGTCATGATACTTGGAGTGCTGACATGGCTTCTTCTATTCATTGTGCTTCCCTCTGCTGGATTAGCAGAGTAAATGCAACCTTTGGGCTACACCTCAAATTCCTTAATGGACTCTGCCCTTAATGGACTTTGCACTATTGTAATGGAGCCTGCTCATTTCTGTGGGATTAACAACATATATTACAAATTTCTCATAGTGATACATTCAGGCTATCTTTACCAGCACACCATGTGCACAAAAGTGCAACATGAACTCATATTGATTATATTCACAGGAGAAAACAAGAGTTGTTTTGTGCAATTTTAGAAAAAAAAATATTGTATCATATCAAAAATTGACATAAAACATGATACAATTTTTACATTAAAAAGCTGTGACTGCACCTACATAAACACCACTGACATGAACACTTGACCACAAATTACCAAGGAAAGCTACTGAAATGGTTCAAAAATTGTGTGGATACATCAAAATGTTGGAAATACCAAGGGTAAAAGGAAGTTATTTTACCAGTAACCTGTTATCTTTTTGTATGACTAGATAATAATGGATGGCATCCCCATGGGCTTTATTCCAATGATGTAGCAGTGTGGAAGTAACAAGGACCAAAATAAAAAATCCTCACCACATACCACAACCTAACTGCAACCATATTGGCTCCATACAATTGTGAAAAACTAAACACCATGAATTTTACCCTCATATTAGTAATAGCAATAAAAAAACATTGTCTATAGTGTGATATATAGTGGTTAGTCCGAAGTTAACACGGTACGAACATTTTTTACTTTTACCCTTGGTGTTTTCAACATTTTGATGTATCCACACAATATTTGAACCATTTATGATCACTAGCTCTCCTTGCTTGTGGTCAAGTGTCTATGTCAGTGGTGTTTATGTGGGTGTAGTCACACCTTTTTAATGTAAAAATTCATTTCTGTGGGACTTTCCTTGTATATACTGTGTATATTAATATATGAGTCTTTGAGACGTATTATAGTCTGTGCTACAGTAATGCTTTTTCAGTTCACTCCTTGTTTGTTGGACTGTTTCTGCAAAGAGGTGCTTTGATACTGCCCTACAGAAACTGGAAAACAAGCTGCAGATCTCTGGCCTGACAATCTGAGGTATGGAAATACAAGACACTACACACAGTCTTGTTGAACAAGGCTGGCCAAGTGCAGTTCTCAGGGGCTTCAAACTGCATGTTTTAAGTATTTTATCACCTCTGCAAGTGATGTAATTAGGACATGTGCAATACAAAAGAAATCAAAACAAGAAAAGATGCACTGTTTTCAAACTTGAGGATTGTAGTCAGCCACCTAGAAGTCTCTGTGGAGGTAGCCGGGGGCAAGAGGAATCCTCGAGCCCTTTTATTGCAATTATAGCTCTCCCTGGACCCTCTTAGGCCCTCTGCCCATGGTACATTGTTTGATGCTTTTTTATGCAGGTTTTGAGAATCTGCATTAGTGATGAGCGAAATTTTCCTGAACATGTTTGCCAATTTCTATACCCTCGGCCTAGGTCAACTCATTCAGCCCTATCGCCTCCAGTACCACTTCCATACCGACGACACCCAGATCTACCTCTCTTGGCCCAACATCACCTCCCTACTATTCAAAATTCCACAATGCCTATCCAACAACTAATCCTTCTTCTCTGCTCGCTTCCTTAAGCTGAACATGTACAAAACCGAGATCATTGTCTTTCCCCAAGTCACTTTCCCTCTCTACCAGATCTTCACATCCTTGTCAACGACTGCTCACTGTCCCCAGTCCCCCATGCCAAGTGCCTTGGAGTTAATAGCCCTGATGAAGTGGCAGATTTAAAGCCACGAAATGCATAGGCAAATAAACCAGAACCTGATTAACCCTTTACTGGACTGGAAGTTTCTTGAGGTCAGCGTGGACTACAAAGCCCAGCTTTTTCTTCGGTGGAAATCATTGGAGTTACTCTCGACTCTTCCTTCTCCTTCAAACCTCACATCCATGCCCTCACCACATCCTGCAGACTTCAGCTCAAAAATATTTCCCAGATCCACTCCTTCCTTGATCACGATACTGCCAAAACTCTTGTTCCTGCTCTCATCATCTCCTGCCTTGACTACTGCAACCTCCTGCTCACTGGCCTCCCCGCTACCTCCCTCACACCTCTCCAATCTGTCCTAAAGTCCGCTGCTTGACTAATCCACCTGTACCCTCGCTACTCCCCTGTCTCACCCCTTCGCCAAGCCCTTCACTGGCTCCCCATCCCTCAGAGATCCTGATTTAAACTCCTAACCCTGACATACAAAGCCATCCACGACCTGTCCCCCCATAAATCTCTGACATGGTCTCCCGATACCTACCCGCACGCAACCTACGATCCTCCTAAGAGCTCCTTCTCCACTCCCCCTTGTCTCATCCTCTCACAACTGCATACAAGACTTCTCCCGTGCTTCCACCATTCTCTGGAACTCTCCATCCCCAACATATCAGACACTCGCCTACCCTTGGTATCTTCAAAAGAAACCTGAAGACTCACCTCTTTTAACAAGCCTTCAACCTATAATGAGACCCGGTCGCTGCGCCACCACACGTTCGGTGTTTCCCCCTCCTACTGTTTCCTCGCCCTCCCCTCATAGACTGTGAGCCCGCATGGACAGGGTCCTCGTTCCTCCTGTATCTTCAAGACTTGATTGTCCATATGCACGGTATTTGGCCTCATTCTCCCCTCTTCACATGTAAAGCGCCATGGATCCTAATGGTCCTAAATAAATAATAATAATTTTGAATTCAGCAAGAACATGTCTGATTCGTTTTGGACTTTGGAAACCCGAATACTTTCCCCAAAGGTTACCAACCTGGTTAAGTTTAGCAAAAACTTTAAAACTTAAAATGACCCTCAAACTTTACCTGTTTATTTGCAGCCAAATTGCTCACTTGAAGACTTGTTGGATGAGGACTACACTTAACTCCTAACTTTCTGGCTTGTGTTAAGCTGTACAATTTTTGGGAATTTTGTTTGTATTGTTTAAAGCTTCCTAGGGTTTGCAGGTGTTTTGACATCAAAATTTGCATTTCTGTCAGGACTCTGGATCTTCTATTGATTGTTTGTGCATCCTTGCCCTTTTTCAAGGTGGCTTCAATCGCTTCACTCCTGTTTATGAGATCCTTCTTCCCTGCCTTTATACACCTTAGTATGCCTTCTAGCCATGTTTGAGTACTCATTTTTAATTCCTGCCTTCTGCTCCGGCTGTTCCAAAGTCTGCCGTTTCACAATCTACTTTTACACCTGCTTAAGTGCTGCTGCTGCAAACTTACTTCCAGGGCTGTAGTCTCTGACTTTGCTTCAAGCCTGACTGGCTATGGCCAGGGTCACACATGACCTCCATTTTGCCCTGGATCCATTTTTGGAATGAGTTTTTGGACTTTTTTTTTCTAAGTCCAAATACGCATATCCGTTAACAGATGGTGCACTTAAGTGTCACTGCGTTTTTCAAAATCGCTGCTAGCAGCTTGTTTGGGTGCAGCAAAAAAGACGCATGCATTCTTTTAACATCAGGCAGCAGGCAGGCTCTAGGACCCTGGAGCTGCACAGAGCAGACAGGACTCTTCTCTTATCTGTGCGAGTTTCCCAGCGATTACAGTTGCAAAGTAAACGAGTCCAATGCAAATAAATGACAAAACTAGGATTGCTTCAGGCTGAAGCTTCCGAGACACATCTGCGATTTGGAAATCTCACACTACTCGCTATTACTCGCTTCCCCATTCATTAACATTGGACTCGCTAGACTCGCAACGAGTAGCGAGTCCTGGGCTCGGACTCGCTAGAGTCAAGCGATTCCGAGTAATTTAGGATTCGCCCATCACTACACAGCACTTACGAACTCTCATAGACTTTTCTGCCTTCAGGATAGACATGCAGATTTTGGTGAAGATTCACAAAATCTGCACTAAAACAAGCATCAAACAATGTAGTGTGGGTATGGGGCTTTACAACAATATGGTGGGATCAGGTTCACAGAAAGCATGCCTCATATGTTTTGACAGCAAGCACACAGGCACATGTGAAAGTGTGACAAGGAGTGCCATCAAAAATATTGCAGCAGTTCAGACTCAAGGGGTCACACAGAGGGGCTATAACTTTGAACTATGCTGCACTCCCTGAGGTCACAGCTCCTTCCACACACTGTCTCATGATACTAACGATACATCAACTACATCTCACGTGATATCACGTCTGCCACGAGACCGTTAGTTTTACGAATAAGGGAACTTTCCCCGAACATTTTCGCCAATTTTAAATTAGGCACAAACATTGACGGTTCGATTTGCGATTGCAATTTACAAAAAAATCGCTGAATGCGGCTTTGTTCTGGAAAAAGTTTTAAATTTAAAATGGCTTTAAAATGTCCCCTAAATCTTTGGGGCCAAAACACTCATCAGAAGACACGCTGGCCTGGAACAACACGAAACCTTAACGGTAAGACTGCTTCAACCATCAGATCTACCGGCTTGTATCAAGCAGAAGAATTTTTTTTGAGTTTTAAATACATTTTTTAAGCTTCCTTTAGATTTCAGGTGTTTTGATACCTACAGGGTGTGAATTTTAGTAAAAGGGACAGATGTGGCAGCAGCTGTTAAGTCCAGGAACCTTACAATGTCCCTTAAACATCCATTTAAGAGGGCTTTATACATTTTTTTTGGAATATGTATCTTTTTAAACTAAGCCCATAGACCCTGCTGTAAAGTGCATCTTTAGATTTTTTTTTAAACTAAGGTTATGGATAGAGATGAGTGAACTTTCTCTGAACATGTTTGCCAATTGTAAAATCAGCAGGGACATTGCAGATTCAGTATACTTTCGGAAACCCAAGCAATTTACTAAAAAATTACTAAATGCGGCTTTGCTGAGAAAAAAGTTTGAAATTTAAAATGGCCCCAAAACTTTCCCTGATTATTTAGAACCAAAACACAGTAATCTTACAGTTGGGAGTGTTAACATTCATCGAGTCTACCATTTTCTTTCAACTTGTAGAAATTTTTGGAGCTGTGAGGCACCGCCGACATGATGCCATGGCCGGGGTGCATCACATTGGTTATCAGCTTAGGATCCTGTTCACATAAGCCTGTTTTCCTGTGTGTGAGTGCTGTAAAACTGTCCGGTACACAATAGGTTAATAGCCAGGAGGTTAATGAGATTAATGAGTGACCAAAGGAAAGTAAAGGGTGCTGGTTTCTCACAACCCAGGTGGGTGTGTCAGTGGGTGTGGCAAGCAGGACTTAACCTGCCAGGTGTTTGAGAGTTCAGTTGAGTTTAGTCTGTGAGAGAGACCCAGCCAGTGTGGGTGTGAGATCGGAGGCCTTCTATCCTGTTGGGATGAGAGGAAGGCTTGGCCTGCTGCAGGGGTGAAGAGGGCTCCTGGAATAGGGAACCGAGGCTGATCCTGGAGGGCGCTAGACTCAGGCGTGGGCACAGTCGTTGACCTGGAGACCTGCCACAGGATGGATGTTTGGTGGCAGCTGTCGGCCCTAAACACGTGGTGAGGAGGCCTTGGTGATGCTCGGTGTCCCCGGTGACTCAGGTTTGCCAATCCCTGTTATGGACTCAGGGGAGCCACAGTCCATGGATGTTGTATGATGGGCTGTGAGCTTGTGTGAGGACGTATGTGATCCATGGATGTGTTAGGATGGATCACATGTGGTGTGGAAGGTATTGGTCTGGCTGGAACCTGTACCATACTGGGTGGTGTGAGACCGCGTATGGCTTGAGAGCCAGATGGTCGTAGCCGCTATTGGGACCAACCAGGGGTCGTGATATGGTCCCGTTGATCTTGGATGAATGTGTGTGAAGGCTGTCCACAGTGTAACAACCCGTGTGAGACCTGTGTGAACAGGGCTGTACCTGGTCCCTGGGAGTGGGGTCTGGGTTAGTGTTAAGTGTTATGTAAATAGAGTTAGGCGGCTGGAACTGCCATTGGGACCCACAGGGCCCAGTGATAGTTAGTTATGGTAAATGGATGTGTTCTATGATAATGTAATGTATTATGTGATGTGCTTTTCTAGTGTAATGTAATGAATTATGTGATCAATGTTTGATGTGCTACCCGGGTTATGATATGTATGTGCTAAATAAACGGGTAGTTATTGTTACATTATAAGCACGTGTTGGTGTTTTCCGTGGCCAAGTGAGTTCCCTGGGTCGCTACCTCACAGAGCTTTAAAATATTGTTTTTAAGATACTTGGAGTTTGGAGGTGCTTTTGACACCTGCAGGGTGAAACGTTTAGAAACAGTGCCAGTTGTGGCAGAAGCTGTAAAGTCCATGAACATTAGAAAATCCTGAAAACATCTATTTACGAAAGCTATACATATATATGTTTATACATATTTTACATTGTACTATTTATTTACTCATTTATTATTATTATTATTTTTTGGAGAGCCAACCTTTATTATTGCAGAGGGTCAGCAGCATGCAAGGCCGCCTTCTGTGCACTTATTTGCTAGCAATTCAGATAAAAATAGCATATATCACTTACTTTGCGCTAATGGGGTTGTACTGTATTGTTGGTCACCAGCAAAGGTACAGCAGGCAGGTATGGGCTTCAACCAACCCCCAGCTGCCTAGTTTTACCTGGCTGGTAATCAAAGTACAGGGTAGCCCATTTTTTATTATTTCTTGAAATATTAATAAAAAAATGACGTGGGTCTTTGCTTTGTTTTTGGTTGCAAGCCAGGTACAACTAGGCAAAAGGGGAATGGATTCCTCAACATGGGGAAGTCCAAGCATTCTGCTCCCCCCCCACTGTGAATTACAGCCCACAGCCACCCCAGAAATGGCATAGTCATACAAACGCTGAACCCGATTCTTCTAGTTGCCCTAGTGCCAATGGCAAACTGGGTAGTAAAAGGGTTAATGCCAGCTTTGTATTGGCAGCTGGCAGTAATCCCGAGGTTTCAAATGTCTGTTCAATGTTAGAGCCAGCCATTAGGAATCTCTAAGTAAATAGAAAATACTACACCACACATAGACAAATTATTTATTTGGAAAAACAACACAAGGACAATCCTTGCTTCCATCTTTATTTTTCCCCTATAAAGCCTTCATAATCCATTGTAACATTTGCTCACAGCAGGATCAGAAACTGACTGGTTTCACCCTGCTCAAAGCGTGACCCGAAACAAGTGAGTTTTTGGTTTCGCTGTGAGTGGGGTGAAGTCACAGTCTGGGTCACCTAAGTTCAGCTACAGCTCTGAACTTAGGTGACCCTTCTTATTTCACCTGAGTTCAGAGCTGTAGCTGAACTCAGGTGACCCAGAGTGTGATGTCATCCCGCTCACATGGTAAAAGAAAATCAGTTTACGATTCCACCATGATGTCACAGAGGATCATGGAGGGTTTATAGGCGAGTAATAAAGATGCAAATCAGGGTTGTCATTGTGTTGTTTTTCCAAGTAAATTATTTTTTCACAGTGCAGTGTATTATTTATTTGCTTTACTGTACCTAATGACGGGGTCTAACATTGGCCTGACAATTGGAACCTCAAGCTTAGTGATAGCTGGCAATACATAGCATAACCCCTTTATTACTCAGTTTGCCACTGGCACCATGGCAACTGTAAGAGTCCGGTACAGAGACAGAAAATGGCACTTCTATGAAGCACCTGGGGGTTCAAAGTGCTCATTAGGCATCTAGATTTGTTCCTTGGGTGGTCTAGTTTCCAAAATGGGGTCACTTGTGGGGGAGCTCCAATGTTGAGACACAAAAGGGCCCTCCATACGCGACATGGTGTCGCTAACAATTCCAATTGTTAGCCGACACCATGTTGCATATGGAGAGTATGTAGTGTACGTCAGGTTGGTCTGGTGTAGTGTGAGTCAGGTTGGTGTGTGGAACGTATAAGGAATAGAGGAACGTGGGGTCCTCTTCCTCACACAGCCTAACATGTTGATCCAGAGGAAGGCAAAAAACCCCCATGTGGCAACATAAGCCCCACATTGGGGGAAAAAATTCCTTTCCCAACTCCACATATGGCAATCAGACTAGTTCCCTGGATCAATACCCCATCAATAATCTAGTATGTATAACGGTAATGTTATACTTTTCAAAAAAGGCATCACTCATTACAAGACTAGTGTAGTGTAGGTCAGTTTGGTGTTTGTGGTGTAGTGTATGTCAAGTTGATGTGTGTGTCTGCGTCAGGCTGGGGTGTGTGCTGTAGTGTATGTCAGGCGGGAGTCTGTGGGTTATGTGTTCAGTCCATGGATGTGTGATAGACTTTGAAGCAGTCTTTCATGCACAGTCCAGGTTTGTCAGGACAGGTTTCACATTGGAAACGGGTGTCCTTTCTTATCCCCCTTTTGTAGCAGACCTGGCACTTTTTTTGTGATCTTGCTATCTTAGGCTGTGGTCACAGTTGCCATGCGTTTTTTTAAGTGATTTAACAAAACTCATGCTTTTTTTCATGTCAGCATGAGTTTTGTAAGGTGTGTGATGGCTCCCTGCGTTTTTGGCTGCGTTTTTGAATCTGCACCTAAAAATAGTGCTTGTAGTATTTTTTTGAGCGTTTTCAAAAACGCATGCGTTTTTGTAGAAAACGCATGCGTTTTTATAACATGGGTTCCTATGGAAAACGCATGCAAAAACGCATGTACAGTTAGTACCTTTTAGTGCCATTCAAAAACGCATGCGTTTCCCATAGGAGCCCATGTTAAAAAAACGCATGCGTTTCCGGAAACGCATGCGTTTTTTTTAACATGGGCTCCTATGGGAAACGCATGCGTTTTTGAATGGCACTAAAAGGTACTAACTATACATGCGTTTTTTCATGCGTTTTCCATAGGAACCCATGTTATAAAAACGCATGCGTTTTCTACAAAAAACGCATGCGTTTCTACAAAAAACGCATGCGTTTTTGGATATGCTCAAAAACGCATGGGACAGTCACACATGCTTTTTGGCTATTAGGGCATGCGTTTTTTAACATGGGGGCCTATGGGTGCGTTTTTTACATGCGTTTTTGAAAACGCAGGTCTCCAAAAATGCATGTGAAAAATGGTACTGTAACCACAGCCTTAGCTGTTTGCGGCACCTCACCAGGAAAATGTTGCCCTGGTACTATGCGTGAACCTTGAGTTCCAGGGGTGCTGGGGCCCTCTTCATCTTCTCCAAACAGGAGGGCCCTTATCACCGCCTCCTGAAACTGAAGGAAGGAGTTGGTGGTCTGGCCTACACATGATAGCATGTATGCATTATACAGTGCCGTTTGAACAATATGCAAGGCCAGTCTTTTGTACCACACCCTGGTCTTCCGCTTGGCACTGTAGGGCTGGAGGACTTGATCAGAAAGATCAACTCCTCCCATGTGCTTGTTGTAGCCCCGGGCACAGTCCGGTTTGTAGACCTGTGCTGGGGTACCTCTGGTGGTGGTTGCCGTAGTGCTGGGACCATGGATTGTGGTCAAGAAAAAGACGTCCCTTTTGTCTTTGAATTTGACCACAACCATGTTGCCGCTACATTGGGCTCGACTCTCGCCTCTTGGGAGAGGCTGCCCAATTAGCGACATAGGGAGACCCCTCTGGTTTCTGCGCACAGTACCGCAAGCGGCGGTAATTCTGGCAGAGAGGGACTGAAATAGTGTAATACTTGTATAAAAGTTATCAACGTATAGATGATAACCTTTATCAAGTAGTGGGTGGATCAAGTCCCACACTATTTTTCCACTAACCCCCAGAGCAGGTGGACAATCTGGGGGCTGGATCCTCGAATCCTTTCCTTGGCACACTCTAAAGCTGTAAGTGTACCCTGAGGTACTCTCGCACAGCTTGTAGAGTTTTATTCCGTACCTCGCTCTCTTGCTGGGCAGGTATTGCCGGAATAGAAGCCTACCTTTGTAGTGGACGAGGGATTCATCCACACAAATTTCCCGTTCTGGAACATACACTTCAGCAAACTTGTTGCTGAAGTGTTCGATGACTGGCCGAATTTTGAATAGCCTATCAAAATTCGGGTCATCGCGGGGAAGGCTGTCCACGTTGTCCCTGAAATGGAGAAACTTGTGGATGACCTCGAATCGGTTTCGGATCATCACCATGCCGAACACTGGAGTGTGATATAAAATATCTGTACTCCAGTATGGGCGGATTTCTGGTTTCTTCACAATCCCCATGTGAAGTACCAGGCCCCAATATTTCATCATTTCTACTGAGTCCACAGGACTCCAAGATGAAAATGATGAATTTGGGATGGCAGCCAAAAACTGTTGGGTGTAGATGTTTGTCTGCTCCACCATGAGACGGACAATGGCCTCAGAGAAATAGATTTTGAAAAAGTCTATTTCCCTGAAGCTTGCCGTCTCAATTTGGATTCCTGATTGGGGAATGAAATCAGGAATCTTTGGAGTGTAGTGTTCAGGGACGGGCGTCCAAACGGGGGCACTAGTGCTAGGTTGGGAGTGACTAGCACCAGGTTGGGGGTTACTCACAGATGGCTGTGGGTCTTCCTCCATGGCCTCCGGCTCCTCTTCTCAAAGCTCCGGCTCCTCTTCCCCATGCTCTGGTTCCTCTTCCCAGGGCTCTTCTCCCTCTGGCTCTGGATGAGGTCTTGTCCTCCGACGTCTTCCTGGTGGCGATTCGGTGTCACTGGAGGAGAAAGATTCGGAGGAATAGAGGAACGTGGGGTCCTCTTCCTCACAATCGGCTTCGGAGGCAAGAAAATCATATGCCTCCTCAGCCGTGTACACCATTTCTGACTATGTTGAGCGGGATCGGAGGGACATTTTGCGTGCTTTGTGCGTGTGTACAAAAAATTAAATTTTATTATAGTGTGTGTGTACGTGTGTATGTGCAAGTGATTGGTGTAACTTTCAAGCGGGGGCTGTCACGTGCAAGGGAATTATGGCGGGGGCTGTCTGGTTGGGGGCTGTCTGGTGCAGGGGCTGTCTGGTGTGGGGGGTATAAGGCGGGGGCTGCCTGGTGCGGGGGCTGTCTACAGCAGGAGCAGGAACAACGGCGGCAGAGAGCGGGGGAGGAGGTTCTGCAGCAACGGCGCTGCAGTAAAAGGAGCGGGGGTGGCTAGATCCTGCGGCGGAGGTGCTACGGCAGGAGCAGGGGCGACGGTGGCAGAGAGCGGGGGAGGAGGTTCTGCTGCAACGGCGCTGCAGTAAAATGAGCGTGAGTGGTTAGATCCTGCAGCAGCGGTGCTACGGCAGGAACAGGGGCGACGGTGGCAGAGAGCGGGGAAGGAGGTTCTGCTGCAACGGCGCTGCAGTAAAAGGAGCGGGGGCGGCTAGATCCTGCAGCGGCGGTGCTACGGCAGGATCAGGGGCGACGGCGGCAGAGGAGGTTCTGCAGCAACTGCGCTGCAGTAAAAGGAGCGGGGGTGGCTAGATCCTGCAGCGGCGGCGGTGCTGCAGCAGAAGAAGCGGGGACGGCAGCAATGTTCTGCAGAACAAGCGGTGGGGAGTAACCGGCAGTAGAGGGGGAGCCGCAGGTAGGGGACAGAGATGGGGTGGCTAGATCCTGCGGCGGGGGTGCTACGGCAGGAGAAGGGGCGACGGTGGCAGAGAGCAGGGAAGGAGGTTCTGCTGCAACGGCGCTGCAGTAAAAGGAGCGGGGGCGGCTAGATCCTGCAGCGGCGATGCTACGGCAGGAGCAGGGGTGACGGCGACAGAGGAGGTTCTGCTGCAACGGCGCTGCAGTAAAAGGAGCGGGGGTGGCTAGATCCTGCAGTGGCGGCGGTGCTGCAGCAGAAGATGCGGGGACGGCGGCGATGTTCTGCAGAACAAGCGGTGGGGAGTAACTGGCAGTAGAGGGGGAGCCGCAGGTAGGGGCCAGTGATGGGGTGGTGAGGTTCTACAGCAGCAGCAGTGGTGCTGCTGCTCAGAACAAGTGGTGGGGGGTCAGCCAGCAGTAGAGGGAGAGACGCAGGTGGGGTACAGAGATGGGGCAGTAGGAGCGGTGAGGTTCTGCAGCAGCAGCAGCAGTGGTGCTGCTGCTGCTGCAGAACAAGTGGTTGGGGGGGGTTTGGGCAGTAGATGGTGGCTGAGAATCAGGCAGGGGACAGAGATAGGTTGGTGAGGTTCTGCAGCAGCTGCACAGAACAAGCGGTGGTGCTGCTGCAGAACAAGTGGTTGGGGGGGGACAGAGATGGGGAGGTGAGGTTCTGCAGCAGCTGCACAGAACAAGCGGTGGTGCTGCTGCAGAACAAGTGGTTGGGGGGGGCAGAGATGGTGTGGAGAGGTTCTGCAGCAGCTGCACAGAACAAGCAGTGGTGCTGCTGCAGAACAAGTGGTTGGGGGGGACAGCGATGGGGAGGTGAGGTTCTGCAGCAGCTGCTGCTGCAGAACGGCTATCGCGGGAGGAGAGGGTTACTGGGGGGGAGGTTCTGCAACAGCAGCTGCGGTAGTGCTGCTGCCACAGAACGATCGGCGGTG